>OX451213.1:5876024-6476024 GCA_949628255.1 Macrophya alboannulata
ATAATTACTTGAAGTTTGTTTTTTATTTTTCATTTATTGTTCCTTTATTCCATTTCATTTCATTTCCCTATCTTAATCATCGTATACCTATAGTTATTTAATAATAATAATAATAATATATCTTCAAAACATATTATGACATTACAATAAAATTGATTATTTAGTTCAAATCCATCGTCATTTATTATGCGCTGTTATCACCTGTTGCCTAATAATATATATTTCGCAAATCCCATTTGAATCAAATTTTTAATCTAATGAACAAGTATCTTCCTTAAATAATTATGACCAGCCACACAACATGCGTTGACAGCTTTTGTACAAAATACGTTTCAAAGGGAACAATGACTAATTTGGCATTATTTATATACATGTAATTATTAGTGTGTATAACAACACTTACGAGTAAGGGTTGTGTGGGATTCGTAGGAATATTAGACGGTCGATCAGAGAATTTCTTCCACCTTTTACACGGTAGCATCAAATCATTTAGCAACGTAAAAATGTTATAAAGGCAAGCGTTTTTTGCTTGGTGTGGCATGGATCTGGCTGTACGGGGCTTCCCCTTCACGCAACGGGCTGTACTTTTCTTTCTAGCTATCTCGTTCTCTCTTCCTATATAAATATATCGATGACTAACTAGATTCTGGCAAGCTTCAGTTCGTTCACCGCTAGGTTCGCGAGGACGCTTCACGACCGCAGCGAATCTGGCGGTGATGTCTCACTTTATGACGTTAGGGTAGGTTAATCCACAATCAGGCGATTTTGTCTTATTTTAGTATAATAATATAAAGAGCGATAATTCATAAAATATAATGAATCATATAGCCAATAAGATTACACGTTGAAACCAGCAGGACAAATTTTGTCCAGAAAGTGAAAAAGAATTAAACAATCAGCGCATAAAGTGGCTGATTGTTGAACCACAAATACATTTCTCATCTGTTGTTCCGTAGATTCAGGATTAGCGTGACAGATTTGTAATTGCCTAGTAGAGTTTCGTGTTTCATTATTATTTTACAAATACATACACTTCTGCAGATTATATTGCACGCAACGAATATAATTGAGTTTGTTTGATTTCGTTCGTAATATAAATAGATATTTGTAAAATCATTCAGTACAATTAAGTTAGTTAGGTTAGATAGGTTAGGTAAGTTTGTCTTCTATCCTAATAATTATTTCGATTTTGTTTCGAAAGATAGCTGCTGTGCGCTTTATTGCAAACGGTTACTTGTCACCGTATTGCAAAAGGCAGCTTAGCGCCGACCCATAGAATCTGAAGGCAGCTGTGCGCCTGTCAAATTGAGATAGAAGACTTGTGTCAGCATTTCATTTAGTCATGCAACATCAACAGATACCGATTTTGTCAGACAGGTTGATGAATATGATTAGATCTAGAGAAAGGTTGTATGATGATCATATAGATCATTTCGCGTTGCTCGTTCAACGCTACTCAATATATGCTCCACAGGAATTTTGGCGAGTGCAGATGCCAGACACAATAGAACCCGTGTTGCCGAATGTCAAACACATTCAAATACTACACAGCGGAGAGTATGACATCGAGAAGCATTGGGTGTGCAGTTATTCCGATGGCAAATCAATATTTATTTATGATTCGTTAAATTCGAAGGTGCTTCACAAACACCATAAGACATATTTGCAGAAAATGTTTCCATTCTACCAGTTTGACACGAATCCCGTAACATTTCCCATTGTGCAATGGCAACCAAACGGGTCTGACTGTGGAGTCTTTGCCATTGCATTTGCTGTTTCGATCATAAATGGATACAAACCGGATAAGATTACGTATGACGTTTCTCGCATGCGTGAACATCTACTCACAATCTTTGAAAATAACGTGATCGAAAATTTCCCGTGCATTACTACGATCCAAAGTGTACGCGTTGAAGAGAAATTCGCTTCGAACAAACGGCAAATGGACTGCGAGAATTTCAATAACCCACGCCATTTGCAACAAAGTTTAAAAAAAAAAAAAGGCTGCAGTAATAGAACTTGCGCCACAATTAGACCGAGAACCAATATCTTTTGGAAGCGTTGAAAACCGTTCACACCCGCAAGTTCGGAACCAGCTAACCGATGTAAAAGTGTCATCTACGTACAGCATCCTATCTACGTGTCAAAACGCGCCTACATTTGAAAATAACAATGTCAAAATTGAATCAGTAGAACGGACCGTAGGTAATTCTTGTATAGAACACTGTAAAGAAAAAAGTAATAATAAATTGCTGACAGAAGTTTCGGCCAGAGAGTTCTCAGTTAGCACTGGAAATCAATATGTTAAAACCAACAAGAAAAGTCATCAAGTAGCCAAGCGTTCATCACCAACTGAAGCTATAATATCGGCAAACATAAGAGAGCCGCCTGTGATAAAACAAAAAAGGTGTGCGCGTCGTGATGCAAGGCCAATTTTAGACGAAAAATCGAAGTATATCCTTATGTCTGCCAGATGGTTATCTGATCTTCATATGGATCAATTTATATATCTTGTTAAAAGTTGCTCAGAGTATCGACCTCAGGAATCGTGGTGAGTACAAATGCCAGGTACTATTAAACCCGTTTCTGAAAACACAAAACACGTGCAAATACTGCATAGCGGTGTTACGGCAGGCGAGAAACACTGGGTATATGCAGTTATTTTGATACCAAATCAATATTCATATACGACTCCTTAAACTTAAAACGACTTCACAAACATCACGAAATCTATTTAAGAAACCTTTTCCCATTTTACCAGTTTGAAACGAAACAAATAAAATTCCCAACGGTCCAACAGCAACCTAACGGATGTGACTGTGGGGTGTTTGCAATTGCTTTCGCAATTTCGGTTATTGTCGGATACAAACCACAACAAGTAACATACGACGTCGAAAAGATGCGAACCCATTCACTGAAAATATTTGAAAGTAATGTAATGAAACATTTTCCGCTTGTTGCTCCAAAAAGAAGGGCTGCTTCTCAGATATGTGAAGCGCAGCGTACCGTTAAAAAAATGCATCGTGAGCAGCCTCACGCGAATATCAAATTTGACGATAAATCTGTGACAAAAACACCCGTTCCACAAATATGCGAAGATAGAAGCGTTAAACCTGCGAATAATCCAGAATTAACGCAAAGTAATCCGAAAAGTATAGACATAGAGGAACATTGCGTGAAACAGATTTCAAATAGAGGCGATGGTCAAGAACTGTCAAACGTTTCCATAGGCGTTCCGGTAACAAATACGGTTATCGCCAGCCAAGAGCCTGCAGAATTCAAAAATAGTGGCGATCTAATTACCGAAAATGTGCTTGATCAACAGGTTCGTAATGTATCTGCTAGCATAACGACCATGGTTGATGATGATAAACTGAAACGAGAACGTAACCGTTATCATGCTCGGAAAGATCGAATTAATTATCTTAAGCGCAACGCATATTCTATGCGAAAGTTGAAACTGCTAAGCACTAATTATGCTGCGAACAATCGAGCTAAGAGCAACAAATGTTATCTCTCGAATATTGAAATGAACCGAATTCGGAAAAAACAACTTTACTGGTCTAATGTTGAAAAGGTACTAGCAAGAAACCGTGCCAATTATTTATTGAACCTAAAGAAGATACGCAGTCGCAAGCGTAAACGCTATAGTGCTGTACAAGAGACTGTGCTAGCGCGTCAGCGTTCCATTTATGCGCATCGTCGTGTCGTGGAGTCCGCGTATAATAAACATAACAAACAAACTAACCAAAGTATTATTGCTACAATCAAAATTGATGTTGCGACAAAAATTAATACGAAATATCGACGCATTTACATGGCGAACACTGTAGCATCGCTCCAGTCGAAAGAAAAATATATCGTAAAAATTTTGCCAAAAATTAGCGAACCGTCTGAAACAGAAAAAAGAATCAAAGCGGAAGCGATCATAAAATGGTGTATTCATGACCGGAATGCTAAAATCAGCGTCATAAGGAAAACTCTAGAAACTGTCAAGACAAAGGCCGAAGTCTACTTAACAAAGGCTGATGAATGTCTCGATTACAGTACTGAAGATCGACTTACCGCGCTGTGTGATTATTCAAAACACACCGCTTCTGCTGAAGCTTACTTTGTGGAAGGTACGTATGACAATATGCAATTTTCGGAACCAATCGTCACGAATTCCGTGGGGCAAGCTGTTAACATTTTGCCTGTAGTAAAGCAAGCAAAAACAAGAGGAAAGTGCCAAAACAAAGATTGGGTTTGCGGCGACATGTGCAAAACAAATAATTTAATGTTGGTGAACGAATATGTTAATTTTCTTAAAATTATATCCACGTGTACGCTGAAGAATATCAATAAATTTGTGAGTCGGTTGGCTTGTACTGTCAAACAGACAGACGTGAAGCAAGGTCATTCACAAGTTTGTTACATGGGTGATCCTACTTGCAAATCAATTTTTTTAGCTGTTCAAATTTTGGCGGCACATTTTCCATCGATGCGGTACATACGGAGACTGGTCTACGAAATATGGAATTGTTATTCGAAGATCACTGCTATCGATAAAGTCTTAGTCGATGGCGATCTCGAGAAACTAGAACAAGTCGCCGGAATAGCGCAGCAAAAAGCAAATGTGATCGCCAATGATATTGTAAATCAGATTGATTTGAACGAGGAAAGCATTATACGCCAGCACTCTGGCGCTTTCAAAGCTTTGACTAAACGTGCTACGGATAATCCCCGTTACGTGTGTGTATCATGTGAAAAACTTTGCTTCAAAAGAGATGTGACAAACATTGAAAAATTCAGAAATCCAATAACCGGACACCTCTGGATGGATTTGATGGCACATACTCGAGCAAAAGATATTGATTATGTATGCAACTATTGTCTCCCTAAGCTCCGTAAAAACATTATGCCACCTAAATGTATTTTAAATAAACTTACTACTGATCCTGCGCCGGAAGTAATATCATCCTTAAACGATTACGAGCGCATTTTAATTCAGAGAGCTAAGGCATTTCAAATCGTTCAAAGAATGGGCACCGTTGCAAATAAAAATCTACCTCACAGAGGGATGGTACGAAAAGTTAAGGGAAGGACGTTTCATTTACCTTTACCGATGGACGAAACGTTGAAAAAAATATGTCCACCAAAAGACCCGATAAACGTCAATCATGAGTTGTATATTATAGTTCGTGGTATTCCCACAAAATCGAAATTAGTATGGGAAAATTTGGTTGATATAAAGAAAGTATGGAATGCATTAATATGGCTTAAGGAAAATAATCCTCCGTACTCGGAAATCGTGTTGCCAACTTCTGCGGTTATTCTTCTGCGTGATATTCAAGAAGTTGAATTTCAAATAAAAGATACAGAAATAGCAACTGGAACTGAAAATGATATCACAGTGGAACCTGAAATTCCGGACAAAATTGACGAGAAGGAGCATAAAGCATTATTGACTCAGGTATCAGAATCTGACGCGTTGTATGAACAATTCACAGTGCATCCGATGTATGAGAAGAGGCCAAATGAAACTGCGACTGACCTTTATCAAATGCTCAAAATCCACGACGTGCTGTTAGATAATCGTCTGAAAAGTCTAGATTTGCAGTGCTTTCCGCATTTGTACCCACATGGTTACAATGGACAGTAGGAAGATAGACCGACACGACTCACACACTTCGAATTTATCAAGTCGAAACTAATGTCGAAGCATCAGCAATTCCGGCTGGATCCACAATACATTTTTTACTTATTGGACGATGCTAACAATCGTCAATTAAGCAGCGGCATTTATCATAAATTAAATATAACCAATCCACGTGAGCGGGGAACTGCTTCCAGTTACCTAGAAAAAATGTCGAAAAACGAATTGGGAGGAAATTTGAATGCTATATTTTCAAGGCTGCGCAACACACAACAATATTGGAGCAGGCCAAGGAATGATGTGTCTTGCATGATACATGATTCCGGGCCGGCGACGTGGTTTCTTACCCTAAATCCAAGCGAATGGTTATGGTCTGACCTTACGGAATACCTTAAAGAGGTGGGAGGACCTTCAGCAGCTAAGATGTCTGTCAGTCAATTGATCAGTGCTGATCCAGTGTCTACATCCAGGTTTGTAGAAAATAAGTTTCGAGCTATGCTTGATTTCATATGTTCGCAAGATAACTCTATTGGAGAGGTGACGCATTATTTTTGGAGGCGCGAGTATCAAGGTAGAGGCACTTAACACTTTCATTTATTAATCTGGATAAAAGATGCTCCGATTATTGGACAATCTTCTAATGAAGAGGTAGCAAGCTTCATTCTCAAATATGTCACTTGTAAGATGCCTTCGAAGAATGTTTCACCAAATTTGTATCGTCGTGTTAATACACATCAGCGGCACAAACATAATTCATACTGTTTACGGACCAAGCGAAGTAAAAAATTTACTTCGACCAAAGTGTGTCGTTTTGGATTTTCACGCCCTGTTACGAATGACTTCTTAATGAGAGATGTAGCTATTTCAATTGCTGGTCGTCGAAAACTAAAGTCTAAAAGCAGGCTGTATGATCTTCCACGTACTGAAGAGCAGGCAAATATCAACGATTATAACCCGACGATTCGCACTGCTTGGGAAGGCAATATGGATATACAGTTCATCGGTGAAAAATCGACTCTGCTGAATTGGTATTGCGCAAAGTACGTGTCAAAACTGGAGAAAGGCAATGTAGATATAACGTTCGAAGATATCAATTCGACAAAATCTTTGTGTAGTCGATTATGGAATTTTGCATCACGCATGTTAAATCACAGAGAATGTGGCGCTCTAGAGGCGGCTGACACTCTGTTAGGAATTGCATTGTATGGCACAGACCCGCAAACAACCATCAAGTGGATTGATGTGAACATGATTAGAAGTAGAAAAGTTAAAACTCGCAAGGAAATAGAAGATTTGGATGCAGATTCGACAGACATATTTTGCGATTTGTTAGTCGATACACATTATCCCGCTCGTCCAGAAGAATTAGAATCCGTCAACCTATACGATTTTGCGAAATGGTACGAAATAACGAAAGTTGAGCCTAAAGCGCAAGGGGTTGAATATTATCAAATAGGTAAGGCACAGTTCTTGAAAAAGCGGAAACGCGGATGTCTCATCAATCATTTTAAGAATACCGTTCAGAATCAACCTGAACGATATTTTTACGCACTGCTGTTACTCTTCAAACCGTAGAGAAATATTGATGAGCTTAAAAACGGATGTGATACTTACACAGAATCATTCCAGTCGCTACAATCGGAGCTTGAGCAGGAGCTAGCGTATCATGAGCGCATAACCGAGGTTCAAAAAGGTATAGAGCATGTCAAAGAGTTAATCGAGAAACATGCGACAAAAGCAGATCAATCACAGAGTAGCGATACTTCGGAAACGATACCATTGGGTTGTGAGCCTATCGAAGCTGAAGGAGCGATGAAGGAGTTTCAGCAAGGAGCTGAAAAAGTAGAGGCTGTCGATGTTTCGCAAATGATCGCAGAATTAAACGCAGATCAGAAAAGAATATTTGATAAAGTTACGGGTAATATAATTTCGAACGATATTTTACGACTTCATGTCAGTGGAGAGGGTGGAACTGGTAAGAGTTTTCTGATCAAAACAATCAGGTGTTGGATTAAGCAGCACGTTGGCTTGAATACCGCGGTCGCCGCACCAACCGGAATAGCAGCACTCAATATTGATGGTCTCACAGTTCACAGACTGTTTCAATTGCCTGTTGAACACGGCAGCACTCCAAAGTACAAACAGCTGTCCGACGCGGTTTTGAAAACTATACGGGATCAACTTAAAAATGTTACGCTGATTGTCATCGACGAGGTTTCCATGATATCCAATGTAACTTTTATGTATATACATCTTCGCCTAGTAGAGATTTTTAATACTCCTGATTGTGAAGATGGTTGGTTTGGAAAAAAGCATATTCTACTTTTCGGCGATTTATTACAACTGCCGCCTGTCCACGAAGGACCAGCGTTCAAAAAACTATCTTATACAGAGACCTGCAAACTTCTAGGATCAATAGGAAGCATTGACTTGTGGTGCAATTTATTCAGTTATGATGAACTGACAATTAACATGCGACAAAAAAATGATCAATCGTACCGTGAGATACTCTCAAGAATACGTCTTGGGGTTGTCACTGATACAGACACAAAAATGTTAGTATCGAGGAAAATCCATTTCACACCGACACAATTCAGTGATAGGATACGTGAACTATGTGATTATATAAATAACCTACCTAACGACGCGGTGTGTCTACTTCCAACTTGTCACATGTGTGATGTTCTCAATGCAGCGATGTTGAGCGAAATTAAATCTGAAGAAATACATCTGTTAGCACACGACACTGTAGATTCTCCACCGTTTTTAAAGAAAAAGGTACAGAAGATCTTGAATAAAGGTGACGAGGACAGTTCTCGAACTGCCGGTCTCGCGAAAATAATCACTATAAAAATTGGTGCAAAGATAATGATCAGACGAAATATCGATGTAACGTTAGGTCTTGTCAATGGCACGATTGGTAAAATAACGTCAATATCTAATGCTATTGATACTAATGATGTAGAATCAGTAAAAATAGTCTTAGCGACTGGAGTCGAACATGTTATAGAACGTGTCGGGGTTAAGTTTGAGCCGGTGGACGGAGCCTTTGTCATCCGAAAACAATTTCCAATCGGCCTCAGTTATGGAATAACAATACATAGAAGCCAGGGCCTCAGTTTAAATAACGCCGTCATCGATGCGGGCAATTCTATATTTACTTGCGGACAAGTGTACGTTGCCTTGTCACGAGTAACTTCATTAGAAGGGCTACATTTGATCAATTACGATCCCCATTCTGTATTAGCCGATGAATCTGCCATCATGAGTACAACCGGTTAAGAAGAAAGTATCGGCCAGATCTTATGATGATGACGGTCGCGCGGTTACGACCGAAAAAAGTGCCGGACTGTAGGTGGTCGCTACAGAAAAATGTATCCACATGTCAGGTACCAATTGAGGAAAAAATCTTCGATAATTCGTGGCGAATAAAAGGCCTTCAGAACACTGATCATGTTTCATGCTACGCTAACGCGACGATTCAGTGCATGTTTCACTGTAAGTCAATTAGAGACTGTCTGTTACGTAAAAAACATTCAGATGTTATGAGAATGTTAATTGACAGTTACGCGAACATCGAAATTTCAGTAAATGTTTTATCCGCTAGAAGACTTGCAAGTGAACAATTCACTTTAAATGTGCAGCAAGATGCGCCAGAATTCTTGAACAGTCTCGTGTCGAAATGTGATGATCTCAAGCAGGAAATTAAACATCAGTTGACCTCACGAGTGCGTTGCAAAGATTGTGGTTATACTAACAACTATATTGAACCCAGTAACATATTGTTACTGGCGTTGCCCACATCTAGCAAAAATACACATAACTTGTCAGACATAATTAAGCAGAATCTTTCATGCTGGAAATCTATAGATGGGTCGTGCTACAATTGTAGATCAAACAATATGCTCATTGACACTGATATTTCATCAGTAAATGCCTGTCTTATCATTCAGCTTCTGTTAACTAGAATGCAAAATGACAAGGTGACCAAGATTACTAATTATAATATGAAAGGTGTACCTACGGACAAAATTTCGATCTGCACGAAGACTTACAAAGTTCATAGTGCAATATTTCACCACGGCCCGAGTACCGACAAGGGGCATTACACCAGCATGCTGCGAGATGGCACTACGGCATGGGTGCACGTTGACGATGATACAATTATAAATAAGAACTGGCCCCGAAATGCCAAAGGTGCATACGTATTCTTCTTACATCAAACTTGAGTACAGTATAAAAATTATTCGAGAAAAGTGGTGAAGAGCGTTCAAAGGATGAACGCCACAATCAGTATTATTGATATATGCACATCTGACCCTGCGTGTAAGTAACTCCGCCATTGCCGGTCCCAAGCCCGGATGAAAAAGGAGGAGGGTTGCACGCAGGGTCATATGTCATGTCATATTCGGACAAATAATCCGCCAAGTGCGATTGTCTTATAATCGAGTCACACGAAATCATTCAACAATATAAGACATTCGTGAAACGTAGTATCAAGTGTCAGTTCTATGGTAGTGGTGCATTGACGATTTTTTTTAGGATACACTTGCGAAACGCATGTTAGAACAACAACTATTACAGTTGATATTTCAGTCAACGATAATAATATAACCTGGTCAGTAAAACACTTTCAATACAACTCATAACAGTTAGATACATAGAATTGAATCATGTTTAGAAAAATAACATTTAGCAGAAAAAGTACAGAAAATCTAAGTCTGTACAAAAAGTAATGAAATCCCCCAAAAGCACCTCGGGTGCAAAAACTTTACGCCAAGTACATTAAAACGTAGTAACTATCAACAAAAATTTGTTAACAAAATATTAGAAGAAGTAGCGTTTGATCTACAAAAGTATTGAAATCAATGGACGTTGCCAAGTACAAATAAATTTTCTCACAAATAATTTCGGAATGTGACCTGGTCTTAGTTTTCGATAGGTATTTACATTTCAATATACATAACATGCGTAACACATAATAACATGCAACATACGTACTCACAAGAAAAGATCAATTGAAATTAAAATTGAGAAAAAAAGAAACGAAAAAAAAATTTGGAGGTAGTGGTACTTGGCGGGCTTTTTGTAGAAATTACAAGAAAATATAAATTGAACTATTTTAATATTCTCATAATAATTCAAACATCAGCCCGCCAAGTACCACGTACTCCAAATTTTTTTTTCGTTCCTTTTTTTCTCAATTTTAATTTCAATTGATCTTTTCTTGTTAGTACGTATGTTGCATGTCATCATGTGTTACGCATGTTATGTATATTGAAATGTAAATACCTATCGAAAACTAAGACCAGGTCACATTCCGAAATTATTTGTGAGAAAATTTATTTGTACTTGGCAACGTCCATTGATTTCAATACTTTTGTAGATCAAACGCTACTTCTTCTAATATTTTGTTAACAAATTTTTGTTGATAGTTACTACGTTTTAATGTACTTGGCGTAAAGTTTTTGCATCCGAGGTGCTTTTGGGGGATACCCTTTATCCAACATAGCCGAAATCTTAGACCAGCTAGGTAGCGCAAAATACTTCTCAGTTTTCGATTTAGCATCTGGTTTTCACCAAATACGGATGAAAGAGGCAGATGCGCCTAAGACAGCTTTTTCCACACCTCACGGACATTTTGAATTTAACTGCATGCCATTTGGGTTGAAAAATGCTCCAGCGACCTTCCAGAGACTAATGGACCACGTTCTGTTAGGATTACAAAGGATAGAGCTATTTGTGTACCTCGACGAAATAAGTAAATAGGCTAGGCCGGTTCTGGATAGAAAAGTGTTAGTGCACACGTACACGCACACACACATGCATGCCTCCGCCGTGTCCGTGTGAGGGTGGTGGAAGGGGGTGATATAATGACGTCATGCTCGCTGATGCCTACTGGCTTGTTCTGACCTGTCAAAATGACGTCACACACCTAAATACGGCGGCACGCACCCTTAACATGACGTCACACACCCTTAATATGACGTCGCACACCCTTAATATGACATCACTCACCCTAAATATGACGTCACACATCCTAAAATTGACGCCACGCGCTCTTAGTATGACGTCACATACCCTAATTCTAACCCTTGCTTCCAGAAGCTTTCTCAAGGTCAAGTTCCTGGAATTTTTCGGCACCCTGTGAGATTTGATACCCCTGCGAATTGTGCGCAAAAACCTGCAGATGCAAGTCCTAGCTATGTTTGTAGCACCCTGTTTGAAGTTTTTGAGAGATCGAGTTACTTTGCGTGTTAAAATGCAAAATTATGATGAGATTCTCAGAAAATTAGTTCTCGGAAAGACTCTGGAAGGTTCTAGATTTTTCCGAATGGAATTAGTGGAGGGGTTGTCAGCTATAAAAGGGTAAAAATTTGCTATGGGACATCTCATTCTACAATCATTTCTCGAATGGTTCAAACCACTCTCAAACGTTGTGAATTAAAAGTGCGACTTGAGCTGCTCATAAAGAACATCAACGAGGTGAAAAGCTTGATTCATACAAGATCAGAAATCAACCGTCTGACAAAGAAACTTGAAACCATAAAGATTTGACTGAAAAACATGGATCTTTCTGCAATTAACAAATTGGGTCGCTTGGAAGAATTCCTACCGACGAAGAAGCTAAGTGATCTGCAGGTGTTCGAAAACTATCCCATTACTGATCTTTGACAAGTTCCAACCAAATTTGGAGTCAGGATAGTTGTGGATGTAGGCAACAGATTTTGTATTTTCTTACCGGCTCGAATGGCGAAAATTTTGAAGCATGACAACGACTTGCTGCAGAAAATGAGAGAAGCTGCTGATGAGAACTGCTTACAAATGAAGTACCTTGGTGGACAATATAATCAAGTCGAATTTAGCCATATCTAAGTAATCTAATATTAATTACAAAACATTGTGTTGCGAATTTAATGATATAAAATTCTAAAATATACTTGAATGTAAAAGCTAGTTTTCTATACTCAAAATAATGAAGTGATCAATTAAAATTGTACGCCTTTATTATTGAATGACCTTTCTAGATATAGTTCAGTATTATAGTAAAATTCTAAAATATACTTGAATGTAAAAGCTAATTTCTATATTCAAAAATAATAAACTGATCGTTTAAATTTGTACGTCTTCATTATTAAATGACCTTTCTAGATATAGTTCAGTATTCTAGATAATCCAACAGTCAGAAGGGTTGATATATTCAATTAGAAATATATTCATGAAGAAAAAATTATTCAGGAAGAATAAAAGTAAAAGTATGATTTTTCAATATAAAATTTATTATCTCGTAATATATATTACAAACTGCTCATTGCATGTGTGTGTGTGTGTTAATTTAAAATAAGAGCTTCGAATATAATATATTAAATCTACGATACGATATGTAATGTGTGTGCGTGTGTGTGTGTGTATGTGTGTGTGTGTGCGTGTGTGTGTAAGAATATTTAAAATGTTTCTCAGATTTTGTGGAACCACCACACTCCTGGTTGTTGTTCCAACAGCTCCGCCATCACTCCCCGATATTCCATTAAGATCATCGTTCGCGGTAGTTGGTTTGCTGCCAATTCAATCATCACGCGAACCGACTCCATCAACTCCTCCAATTGAGAAGCTGATATATCAGCTGTCCACTCTTGTGGTAATTTGACGTTATAATGAGACATTTCTGAAATAAATACAAAGACAGATTTAAACCAATTTTTTGACCTGCGTGAAACTATCTAATCTTTTATGAAAATTTTTGAAGATTCATGTGTCATACAGAAAAAACACAAATAAATCAACGTATAATATAATTCAGGTTAAAATCGTAAATAAGATAGCATGAGAGCCACGTGCAATTCCGCGAACGATCTCGGTCCTGCTCACAGGAGTTGTAGATGTAACTAAATACCGTAGCGCAAAACTATCGAACGTTCTCACATACTTATCGATGTAACTAATACGATAGCAATTGGGCACTGGAAACTTCTATGGTAGTTGAATCATGAACCAAGTGCCGCTTCACGAATATTCTAGAATATCTTTTGAGAAAATTTTCAACAAAATGTAGGTATAATGACAAACTCATCATTCTTAAAAAAGAGTTATTCGGAGGAAACAAATTCTATCGTTTGCTTCCATTATCACTTTACTTGTTAAAAGTCTTAGTTTGGAAAAAAGAGGTAAAAAAGTTTTCTCATGCAAACGAAGTATAGGTATCATATTAAAAGATTCTTAGAATTCATCGGTGAAACTGGCCTATAAAATGAGCACCCGGCAATGTTAGCGCATCATTCAAGTTAAAACTTTCTCAGCATACAATTGTTATTAGTGAACACGAAAAATGGATGCAGCTAAATGTCTTAAACTTATTAGCATTATGCAAAATGCTTATGAAATTCTAAAAGAGAAATCATCAACTATTGAAATACAGAAATGGATAAGATTCGGGACTCAAAATATCAGACTTTTGAATAAAATCTTACGGAAATCCGCTTCAACGGTCGGGGAAAAAACAAGAATTTTGACTACGATAGGTATCTTAAAGTCATTGAAATCACGTTTTGAGCAGTGTCAAAAAAGAGGAGAAGGTGTAAGGAAATTGCGGAGAAATGACAGAGTGAAGTGGGAAGATCTAGAGTCAGCTTCCAATAGAAGAATAAGAACGGGGGGAAACCTATACAGACTTTACACACAAAAGATCACCCGCACACGCGTAGAAGGGACCCCGGGCACAAGACAACCCAACCTCGGACGAAAATACGTTCATATAATCTACAATCTGGCCAACAATGAGGCCCATGTTAAACTAAAAACAGACAAAGACCTTTACAAATTTACATACGACTTGGGTGAAACCCCGTTCTTCTTATTTATAAATAACTAAATGAGATAAGAAAAATTGTACAAATGAATTATCGTTAAAAACCACAGTTTTAAAATTATAGGTATTACCATGAACCTCGAGAGAAGTGTACGACTCTGGTTTCAAGGGTATTGTGATACCAGGCAAAAAATTCCAGAAGTATTATCGCTCCCCAGCGGAGTTTTGATCAGGGGAAACAGAATGTTTACGCGATGGGAGCAAGAAGTTATATATGCATTGATAAGCAGAAACATGTTGCCCCCGGGACAGTACGGATATTACCCGACGATATTTAGAAACCAAGATATAATTCACGCTCTCAGAACAGAGGCTACGTATTGCCTTACCAACGACATCACGTTAATTATAAGTCAAACCAGCGGCAAAGTATTTATTAAAATAAAAATAAATGCCCAACACTTCTTTTATAAGTTTTCTATCCCAAATGGAATTGAACAGATCTAATAAATAAACTAAGGTGCGGAAAACGATAATTAAACACACATGTATATGTACTACGCACATCATTATAACCTCTTTATTAATATTTTTTTTTTTTTACCTATTAACAAATGAACACACACTTAGGCGATGAACCGGCCTTTATTAAAACACGCACGAGCGCGCAAGTACCTTTCTGTTATGAATAAAGTCATACTAACCTAAGTATAAGTACGATATCTTATTACAATACATAAGCATATTAACTCCAATATAAATAGAGTATACCATCCTTACCAAATATATAAGGCACTAACCCATGCGTTACGTCACACGAACATATAATAATTAAATACTAACTCAATTATGAACGCAGATAAATATGTTAATTTAAGGCACCTTATATCACTTATTTCAATGTATAAATATAGTATGAAATACTAACTCAAATATAAATTTATATACTTCTAAATAGACATATAATACCTTAATTATAGTATCACACCCATTTTAACACGTCAAGTTAACACCTTATGAACACACATCAGGCACACGAATGCCTTATCACGAAATATGTATATAACAATAAATAAATCCGAAAATTTGATACAAAAATCGGAAATTTAATAACGGACTAACAATAAACCCCCAAATACTCACACCTGTGCATGTGTTACCCATTAGAACTAAGGGGCGACATAATAGTTAACATTATCAACTCGGACATACGTAAGTATAAAACCGGTAACGAACCATACGGGGCTACGACCAGCCGTCGGCAAGGTCCATACTAGCCGTAATCACGCATACACTAAACTAAGTTGAGCCTCTATTATCGCGCGTGCATTAATTAATCAGGAACAACCAGGCCAGCCAGCACCTTTGTTTTCCAGAAAAAAAAAAAAAAAACACAAACGCCGACAACCGGCGTTAGTTGACAATAAGCACTACACTCCTGTCCTCCTTAAACGCTAAACCAGAGTCAAAATTATACTCCTGTCCCTCTTAAACACTACACTCCTGTCCTCCTCAAACGCTAAACCACAGTCAAAATTATACTCCTGTTCTTCTTAAACACTACACTCCTGTCCTCCTCAAATGCTAAACCACAGTCAAAATTATACTACTGTTCTTCTTAAACACTACACTCCTGTCCTCCTTAAACGCCAAACCACAGTCAAAATATACTCCAGTTCTTCTTAAACACTACACTCCTGTCCTCCTTAAACGCTAAACCACAGTCAAATTTATACTCCTGTCCTTCGTAAACACTATACACTCAGCAATAAAACTACACTAAAACCCCACACTTAAAGGTACACACCTGTCTCAATCACGCCACAAAGGGCACTTGATTAATTTTAAACAAATTGCACGGCACCACCTGCCCCCCTATTTGGCAAAACAAAACCATCCCCGCCATAATTCCACTCCCGGTCCGCGACAAGGTACCGCTCGAATTCTCGGTTGTGAATCTCACACTTAGTCGGGATAATGGTCTTGAGATCAGTCATACAGGGTACACAAAGTTCAGGCACTACTTCAGCAAGAGGACGAATTCCGTGCTCCGGTTGAGAGGTGCAGGGTAAAGGTCGTGTACGCACACACCATCTGCAAAAATGTTGGGCCTCCATATAACCATTCCAGCCCGAGTAATCATAACACACCAGGCCCGCAAATCCGATCCGCAGGGCGACCTCGCGGTCGATCCACCTTTCATGGTGAGGGACCCGCCACCGTTGAACCTGACTCAACACCTCTGTAGTAGCGGAGTTAGGTAAAAGATTCGGCACCCACACTAAAAACAAATCGGAACCAGGTGACAACCAACAATAAGACACAATCCAGAAAATTCATGTCATAACTTACTTGTCCGTAACTGTAAAGGCTCTATCTCTTCGTTTCCTTTTCCCCTTGCAAACCTTACTCCCGATGTCTCTTCGACCCAAGACGAATTAAGAATAAGGGTCAGTCACCATCCGAAATCACGTATCGGTTCGGACACACATTTAAAGATCACGAACACAGCTTCCAGATCGGATATCCGACGAAGAAACATAATCACTTAACTAATACTCACACATAGAGCAACTAGGCCCCACTCATTAAGAATAGTAAATGAATGACGGCACGCTGAATCACAAACGCGCCGTCTTGAATGGCACCCACGAAACGCACAAGTACGCACACATGGGAACGAAATTCACCAACACATACAAAATATCGACTCAGATAATAAGCACGAACGGAAATAAGATTTTAAAATCAAGAGCATAACTTACCTGAAAATTCGATCACACTTACCATTCCACAGACCGACTCTTCCGAACACTCCACGACACTGGCACGGGCTTTTATAATTTCCAGGAAAATCATCCCCGGAAACAGGGACCAAAGAATGATCCAAAACGCAGAAATCATATTTAGGGACGAATACCACAACTCACGGAAATACTTAATGATAAACCGCAGGATTACAGACATTACAATCGTGGAAAGCAACAGGAACCTCAGCACAATCGAAAGAGAAACCCTGACCTACATGATAAAGGACCAAGAACTAACGGACGGACAATACTTATACGGCTACTTCCATTCACTTGCTGATATAGACACGGTGTTGACAAAAATAACCGATATATCTCCACTAGCCGAGATAGTGATCGCTGAAAGCCCGTGTGGTATCATAGCACTCCAAATTTCTGGTAGGGCGCCTTACGTATACCAGGAATTCAGATTGATTAACGGACATGTAGTCCAATTCCCCGGCAGCGGCCGAAAAAGCACAAGGGTCTACTAATTATCATTCCAATTGTTAAAATCAAAAAAAAAAAAAAGAGAAAAACTTATACCGATATATGCATACAATACACCCACACTAATCATGTTGAAATTTAGACCTATAAGATTCACATTTAACCACGCATCCCATAAATCAACCATTGATGTCAAAATAAATCGCGCAGCCACAACAGTGGTAATAAAATCTAATCAAACACTCGCTGCATGGGAACGGGAAGTTCTGATTCACCTATTGCAAAACAATAAACTAAAAGTGAAAGAATATCATTATATGTCATACACGACCTGCCGAAGAATAATACCGCGAACTGATAATAAACCCTATTACCCAGCGCGCGGCAGTAGTACGATCGAGTCATTGCCCGACGACACATACGTCAAAATAACAACATACGAGAACTGTGCACTAAAACAGTTTCTGTTCTTGAAATAGCAACCTCCTACTCACCCACGCAGCGATACCATCAACACGATTATTCATCATTCAAATTGTAATTAATTATAATATCCCCATATAGGATATTTTAGAATTAGCTCTTAAAACCCAAAGATAAAGGAAGAACGTGAAAATAAGGAACCATGTTCCAGAATGACGATACGAATTTTGAAGTTTTTAATCCTACCCTCAATTACGTGGGGTCTGATTATGGCGGACCAGCGTTCAATGTCACCACCATCAACCTCAGGGACATCGAAGAATGCGACATACCCATCACGGAACCGAAGACAGAAGAAACCTACATACAAAATTGGGCGGTTCCACGTCAACTGTACCGCACCTGTACCTCATAGTAAGCGATTCTACCGAGATTTGGTGATTATGTAGGTTTGGTAGAAAAACAATTTTCGGCCAAAGGTTTTTGCGAAATTCGAATAACTATACAAGTTGCAGAACATGAAACTTTTGGATCGCCGATTTTTCAAAAATTCGTATCTCTGCAACCACTTATCCCAATCTTAATTTTCTTCCACCCATCGACGCAGAGAAGTATGAAGTTTGAACAAAAAAATACACCATCAATGCGGGACCAAAAAATCATCTTGTAATACGTGATCCAATGTTAGAAACAAATTTTCAGTCGGGTTCGCTCACTTTCTAAAATTTGAAAAAAAAATACACGGCACTCTGTTCAGTCTGATCTTTAATTTCGGCCATCTGAAAGTTTGGTGTCTCATCTAGTTTGCGTAATAAGAAATGTCAAAGTTCGCCGTGCGCCCTCTCGCCGCGCGGTGTCATCAGCATTTATAGTGGATGAAATACCCCCATGCGTAGTTCCAGTAGAGTACGTGTCTGTAACATATTTCACAGCACTCATTGACTATATTTGTCACAAAAATTGTGAAAAATCGAAAAGCTTGACATGTGTTATCTTACCTTCATTCTGTTGGTCCGGTATGCATTCTCTATATTATCCTCATGATCACATTGTGATCCAATCCGACGGACTGGAACTTGTTATGACGAGCTACCCGTCACATTCAGAAACCAGACGATGTTCTCAACCCCCAATTCCCGGATCCTCACCGAAACAGGAAATCAGAGAGACTGCAACCCTATCTTACCCACAATCTACGAAATCGACAACGCTTGGTACAGCTTCAATCCAGGACCTATAGAAATCAAGGTCCCAGAATCAATGAAACCCATGACAAAGTTGTCTTGGAAATATATCAGCCCGAGTTCCCTGGCTACTAGTGGCATTTACACAGAAGAAGAACTAAACAATTTAAGGGACCAATTTATGTTTCCCGCAGAAAAACCAGCTCTACTCAACAGTATAGCACGAGGAGCAGCCGGCCATCAAATAGACAAGAATGGAATATCTTTCTATAATTTGCTGGATGAAAACTCCCTTAACAAGATTGCGGAATCAACTGGACAACGCCTATGGAGCGGTATCTTAACATTCGGCACTGCCAGTGCCGCAGTACTCGGCATTGTAACCATAATACAGATCATCAAATACGTGGTAGATACACTGATCCACGGCTACGCATTACACTCCGTATATGGATGCAGCATACACCTACTGGGAGCCGTATGGAACACCATCGCTAACCTACTACTTCACGCTGGCACGAGCGCTGGCAACACGCCAGCCAAAGGAAACCCCCACCACAAGGAAGACCCAGAAGAAGCAAAACCACAAAACCCCAACCCTACCATAATCGCAACAGCCCCCAGGTCACCCATAACCCTTGAGGAACTTGAAAAATGAATCCAAGCACGTCAAATGTTAAACACCCGTTTAACATTTGAAACCGAGGGGGGAGGTGTCACGTCCGCAAGACCTGACGCCCTTACCCACTAAAACCTCAATACCCCAAATCAGACTCTTGCTTTTTCTTTGGATCAATATGTTAATCATTACACGTACATATATATTACCTAACGAGGCGCATGTGCGACCACGCATCGGTAACATAGCTTTAAGAGATCTTGAAACTCAAACGGATCCTACGTAGACCACAGTCGATATAACCGACTGCAGCTTTTTGCCTCAAAACAATACCTATAGAACCCGTTCGGGCAGCAACAGTCTCACTACTACCATTTAAGTTCATATGTTAAACACATACATACATATATTATATACATAAACTTATTTATAAAGATAACTATAGGGTATCCAGATCCGAACAACTAAATAAGACAAAAGACCGAGGCTGAGTTCCAATCATCCTACTTACATATCATTTATATACCCTTACACATTTACATGAAAACACATATACATATACACGAATTCAAACATAATATTAACAATAATCCAAGCATCTAGATTTAACAACCGAATAAGACAGAACACAAACAGAAGGTATACGAATTACAGCCACATCTAAACACACAAGGCTCCCAAAAAGGGGAAATTATATACGCATATATACCATACAGATATGTACATTCCTCGAAACGAATGTATATATATGCCTAACCCATAACTCAGATCGAAGTCTTATAAACAAGTAGCTACTTGTCACCATGGAATACCGATAAGTTACATGCTAGTGCAAACGTTCGCGGAAAAGATCACGGCGGGCAGCGCAAATCAAAAGCGATGTCGCAACGAATTCGAAGAAGCCAAAAGCTCGTACCGTATGTTTTTGAACAGACCAAATAAGGAATTGCGAATAGGGGAAATTCCCCCTCTACGCCGAATTTGGGGTTATATAAACCGCCTAAATCAGAGCGACACTGCAGTTCTTGACCAGTCAGTCACTTTATTCAAAATCAGTTCTAGATCGTTACTCTGCCCGTTGACCGGACGAAACCTCCTGGTGTGTTATCGCAAAAATTTCTCAATCTGAGGTCTTAGAAATTTTTCCGAAATTGGTGATCGACTTCCCTAGGGCTAATTCGATACACCACACCCTGGTTTTCCGTCCTGTGTTCTGGCAGTTGCAAATTACTTTCAATCCAAACCATTCCTTATTTGATCTTCCGATTTTTGTTTCATCCAAACTATTATTATCTTTACTATTATAACCTTATCCTCTTAAGTACCATATGTCAGTTTGATTTAATCTTCTTCTTGAATAAACCTATAACCAATATACGGATCGATCAGTTAATCTCCGCACCTCAACTTATCGTAAGTTGCCAACCATCGTTTCAACCGACTATTCGTTTTCAAATCGACTCCTTCTTCGAACCTTCCCTAATCCTGACCTACTACGCTGCGTGAAGTAACAGAGGCTAGCACCATCTATGAAAATAGAATGAGTGCCCCGACCTCTTCTCCGCGTAGATATTAAGCCGAAATAAATTATTGACGCCTAATTATAATAAATAGATTTAAGAACCTACTACGTA
This sequence comes from Macrophya alboannulata, assembly GCA_949628255.1. NCBI lineage: Eukaryota > Metazoa > Arthropoda > Insecta > Hymenoptera > Tenthredinidae > Macrophya > Macrophya alboannulata. The sequence goes on from OX451213.1 coordinate 5,897,565, forward strand.
GTAAGAGGTAACTGGGCTTGCACCATTTATGAAAATAGAAAGAGTACCCCGACCTCCTCTTCGCGTAGATGGTTAATACCTATGCCTCACAATCCACTATTTCGACAAAGGAGACGATCGAAACGAATAGCAGCGAAACGTTTAAAGCGAATCATTTTTCAAATCGCTGCAGCAGAAATACCTTCCCATCCTCCGCCTGAACTCCACCTGAAAACCAAATCCGAACCTGAAATCAAAAACCTACCCCTGGCCCCTAGCTTGAGACCCTTAACCTTACCAACTAAACCTTTGGTCCTTCCTTCTCTTTCCCCCATAACCAACGATTTCCTCCCATTGCATCTATCTAAACCCGCTACGCCCGACACGCACGCAGAACACCCCGATCAAGACCTCGACGCATTCGGAATCAACGAATTAAACCGGGCCGCATTCGACAACCTGATATCGCAGATACTGGGGGACCTGGACCAGATCGAGTTCCACGATATCGACCCGTTCGAGTAGGGAGGCCCCCATCATCATCCAAGAAATCACCGTCCGACTACATCGAACAAGGTTAGGCTAACTCGAATTAACTAACGTTCAGTTTTCGAGACGCGATTCTTCCTGTTACTCCCCGTATCCTGGTACACTTGTACTTTTAAAGGGAGTTCAATTAGTGATCGGACGGAGTAAAGCTGTTTCTCGACCTCGGGAGAACATCCCGTTTCCCCCCGGAATATCTTTGATTTTTCGCGGTGAATCGTCGCTTCACCTGGGAGCCTATCGGCTGACCCGTGACGTCACAACTGCCCTTCATTAAAATACGTTACTGTCGCGTTGAGTACTTGCCTATTATAAATATAAAATGTACTAACCCCAGTATAAGTATGATGTTTTATTACAATACATATAAATATACTAACTCCAACATAAATGAAGTACCGCACTATCTTTTATCACAAATAAATATAAATGTACTAACTCATACATAACGTCATATAAACGTACAATCGCCAAATACTAACCCAAATATGAACGTAGATAAATATGTTAATTTAAAGCCAACACACGCACGCACCGCGTGTATGAGGATCATTCAGGAGGGGATAGGCTACTAGTAGCATTACTTATCCCCTCCCGAACGAGCCTCACGCATGCGGTGAGTGACTGTGTTGGTTTGGCCTTAGGAGGGGGTCGTGCGCATTCACCGAAAACTCTCGGTATAAATATAATGTAAAATACTAACTCGAATATAAATGTATCACTTAGTATGCTAACTTAAAATAAGCGTATAATACTTCAGTCGTAGTATATAAATATACCAATTTCAACGCATTAAGGTAACCCTCTACGAATACATATCGTCACACGGAATGCCTTATCACAGAATATGTATATCACAATAAATAAAACGGATGATTTAATGCAAAATCGAAAATTTAATATCGGACTAACAAACAACTTCCAAATACTCACACCTATGCATGCGTTACCCATTAGAATAAAGGGCCGACATAATATTTAGCATTACCAATTTAGACGTACGTAAGTATAAAACCGGTAGTAAATCATACAAGGGCTACGACCGGCCGCCGGCAACGTCCATACTAGCCCGTAATCACGCGTATATCAGGAACCACTAAGCTAAGTTGAGCCTCTCTTATTACATATGCATTAATTAATTAGGTACGAACAGACCAGCCAGCACCTTTTGTTCTTCGTTTACAGACTAAAACGCCGACAATTGGCGTTACTTGACAATAAAACTACACTCCTGTCCTTCTTAAACACTAAACCACAGTTAGATCTACACCCCTGTCCCTCTTACACTCTCAATAATAAACCTACACTTCTGTCTCTCTTACACACTCAATAATAAACCTACACCCCTGTCCCTCCTAAACACTCAGACACCCCTGTCCCCTTTTTAACACTAGACCTTACACTTGTACCGCACTCCTGTCCCAAATCAAGCAAACCACATAGCAACAACACCCCCCTCATCGGGTACAACAAAACTGTCCGCGCCATGATTCTACTCGCGGTCCACCCCAAGATACCTCTCAAACTCTGTATTATGGGCACCGCATTTTACTGGGACTACGACGGTGAGATCCGCCAAACACCGCGGGCAGACCTCTGGAAACGCATCCTCGAGGGGACATATTTGGTGGTCCCCCTTGAAAGTCGGGGGGAGCGGGCGAGTCAGAACGCACCTGGCGCACAAGTGCCAAAAATCCCTGTAGCCCTCCCACGCCGAGTAAAACCGGCACACCAGATCCGCATAGCGAATCCGAAGAGCTACCTCCCGGTCGATCCCCCTCTCGTGATGGGGTACCCGCCACAGCTGGACTTGATTCAACACCTCTACAGTGACGGACTTAAGAGGAAGATTCGGTAACCACCCTAAAAACAAATCGAAATCAGGTGACAACCAACAATAACACACAACACAGAAAAACTCATGATGTAACTTACCCGATCGCAACTGAAGGGCCTCCATCTCTTCGTTTTCTTTTCCTTTGCTAAAACCTCAATGCCAATGTCTACTCGACTCGAGATGAATTAAGAATAAGGGTCAGTCACCGTCCGAAATCACGTATCGGTTCGGACACAGACGTATCGGTTCACCCGTTTAGACTCGACTTGTCGACAAAATTTCGTCACTTCTGACGTCAGTACGTCGCACGTCTATCGATAATTATATTCGTATGTAATACATCAATTTATTACGTGAGCCCAAGTCTGCGGCACCGTCACTTATACACGCCACCAATAACACAAACAAAGTACAGGATAGAATAGAATAGAATAGATTAGATTAGATTATATTAGTGCATAGAAATGAATAGATATAACTAATTATAGAGTAAAACGAAACAGAGTGGAAGCTTTACTATTTCAAAAGAATATCACACAACTTAATGAAGCGACGATTAGACAAACACAGAGCACATAATAACGTAACAAACAATAATCAAGAAAGTGAGAACAAAATATGAATAATTTGTAAATTACAATCTAATTTTCAAATTATTCTAGCGCACGTCGAGATTGGACGGCTGGTTTATATTGCCTCTAAATGCGACGAGTATGTCTCTATAATACAGGTCTTATACAATCTATCAAATAGGTTCAAAATCGAAATTCAAATTTGTTATAGTTCCGAGATTTTTACAGATTTGTCGAGATCATAATTTCGGTGTATTAAGGCTGTCCGAGGGGGTCCAGCCATTTTGAGAGTTGATGGCAGCGCTGCTACGCGTTGCGTTTCAAAACTTCTACCCGCCAGGACCGTGCTTAAACAAACTATGGATGTTATTAAGAGGGCCCCTAAATTTTTCTAAATTCCTATAAATTGAGAATAGTTATTTAAGCTAAATTTTTGCGTATCTATAAACAATTTTGCAGGTTATATTTTATAATATATATTGAGATCATCTAGCTCTTTTTCCATATCTTCACATCGAACTTATCTATAAACTAATACAGAAAAGTTGACAGTAGACCAATGGCGCACATGATAATATTTAATTTGGCAGTTACATTCGCAGTTATCTAATTATAATAACAGAAACAAAAATTCAATGTCCAATGGTTTCAATTACAGTCGAGTCGCGTTATGAGTCCGCTCGTTATGAGTCCGTCAGCTTGCATTTCTACGGAAGACCTTCCCCCTCCACAAGGTGAAAAAGAATCATGTATACACACACACGCTTAAAAAGTAGGAGAAGTCAATTCACGAACGTCGCCTGTGGAGGAAGAGTGGGGGTACGGGGATTCGTAGAATTATATTCCCCTACACCCCCGTATACGGGTTCATAACGCGACTCGACTGTATTACCATTAAACGTTGTAAAATAATAGGAGTATTTGGTGAAATGAAATAAGGAGAGTATCTCCTTCCCTCGGGATCATGGATTTAAATCAAACAGAGCTCCTTGAAGTGATTCCTTAGCCCAAAACTTGAGATCCGGTCAGCATGATTCATTCAGATGAGTCTCTATTTTCTGCTTAGGCCCCAACTAATATTATCCAGCAATTAATGAATTCTTGATTGTCACGACAATACCATTGTACTCCATCTTGAATTATTGAGACTTTATAATTACGATATCAGGTTTTATAACTAATATTAACGTGAGCAATCAAGGAACAGATATCAGAAGCGTACAGTTCGATGCGACAGCGAAAATTTACCTGACTTGGCGGTTCTTCTCGAGGCATGGTAGTGAAATATAGAAAATTGTATGGAAATGGTAAAACAATCAGGTTGGAGCACTTCAAGAAGTCTAAATAAAATCTTGCTATTTGATCGTGATCATTATACCAGTTCAACTCATTAGTTCGGGCAGCTGTTGAGTCTTCAATGATGCTAAAAACTGAACGATGCAATATTCCTCCGGAGCCCATGATGTTGGCTGCGTAAGATCTCCTGCCTTCCAAGAAATAACGAAAGATCTGCAAACATATGGAACGTATTCAAAATTATATTACAAAAGCATCTACAGAACCGAATCCTAAGAATATCCAACTTCTGTTGGAATTTTTCAGTTTTGATCACAACCCAAAAATTACAATGGATTCAAGAAAAAAGAATATTTCCTGAAACTGGTAGCTACTTTTCAAATGTCGCTCTGTAGCTGCTTTTATAATATGATTTTGAATAAGTTCTGTAACTATAGAGCTCTTCGGTTGACTTCTTGACAGGAAACCTTCCGAAGCCAAGATCTTTGGCTGCGGAGGAATATTTCATCGTTGAGATTCCAACATCATCGAAGGCTCAAAAGCTGATCTGGCCAAATTGACCTGGTATGATGATTACAATCGAACAGCAGGATTGCATTCAGGTTACTCGAAGCGCTGTCATTTTATTTCACACAATTTTATGTTCTTTACTAACATGCCTGTGACGAAGCGCTAAATCAGGTGACTTATCGAATAAATCATATGTGCTAAATTTTATGCCTGTTACTTAGCTACTCACAATAATATCAATTAGAATATGTAATATTTTAATGATAAAGACTCATTTAAGAAGGAATAATAGGCATTATTGCAATTGTCGAAAATGCATCGATCACTCAATAATACTATACCCAGTGGCTCAATTAAAGAACTGAGAACTCATTAGAATGATTGCAGCAGAGCAGCCTCAACTTTTGGTTTGGGAAATCCCCTGCAACTTTACTATTCAAATCCATGACATCAGTCAACGCACGAAGGGACTATACTCTTCTTATAATTGAACAATTCGTACATGGTTTTGTTAGTTTATTTAACTATGCAATACGGAATTATCCGCATCGTTAAATTAAAAATCAAGCGAAAAAAAATTGAAATTGTCAAAAAAACAATCACAGTAATTCATCGGTGATTATTTGAAACAATATTTTAAGTTCACGAGATTATCCTAATTCAGCCTGAAATAATTCACATCATACTTTCGTAAATATGCAAAAATGTATGCGACAGGACTTGCAGGAGAAATTCATTGAATCAGAGAACACGAAAATAAATTCGGGATTCTTTTCTAGCCACTATAATTAGAACTACATCTAGTTCTGTACAGTGAGTTGAAGTCATAATTATTTGTTGCTTATTGTTATGCTAAATCTGCTGGCTTTATATATTTTACACGCCAAAGTGACACCTAACCTTCATATCACGCTGGAAGAATACTGATCATCTTGCGAATTCCTCTTGTGGAACGAACAACTTATCACCTGTACCGGATGCATACCTGGCCAATACCACAAAAATTGATTACTAACGGAAATGCTACAATATCCGCACAAATCGTACCGCGGACAACCCATATAGGGCTAAGTGACCATCAACGAATATACTTTCTTCCAGATGAAATTCATCTTAGAGACTGTATCCTTACACGATACTGTCACATGTGCGTATCACAACTACCACTCATGGATACCGCGACATCAACCGCATGTGAAGTATCGCTATTATTAAAACCGGAGACAAAAATGCTAAGCCATTGCGACATTAGGCTAAAATCAGAGCACCAACCATTTTGGACACGCCTAAACTCAATAGGGGCTTGGCTTCACTCGTTGAGTGAGGCGGAGAAAATTCAGATTATCTGCAAGAACGATAAGGACCAGCTGATTACGCTTACCGGATCGGGGATACTTTACCTGAGGGAGAAACGTATGGGGAAGACTCACTATGTAACTCTACCTGCAGTTGAAATGTTTAAGCAAGGAAAGCAATATTGTACCAGCCTGAGTGAAGTCTTAATCTTAGCTTGATTTCTATGTCACTAAGCAACCAGCATTTTATGAAATATTTAAAGGACGAAACAATACAAGACAAAACACGGAGTACATCAAATTTCGAGCTAGGGAAATCTCTATATGAAGTGGAAAACCAGTTAGAAGAGTTGGGCAACCGCCATCGAAATCGACAGGGGCAAGAACATCTGATATACGGAAGATACGCAATAGAGGTGGTAATATGGATGGTAATTTTCCTTGCCTGTCTTTACCTGCAACCATGGAGGAAATACCTACGGAAACGTGCAAACGCGAAAAGATCAAGGCAGAGTATCCGCCGAAAAGAGGAAGGGGAAGAAACTGGATTGCGGGATATACCAAAGATCGAGCCAAGGAATAAAAACACCTGCATTGAATTAAACGAAGTGACTGGACAAAGTGACCCTAAAAATCAGGCGACTCGCGTATTACCTGTCTAAGGGGCAGTAATAAACTAATACGAACCTTGAACATTAATAAAACTTGTGTGATTTAAAATCCGGACTTGAACAATACGAAATTACACAAAGACAATACTACGAAAGACAATAGACTGACATACGCGACATATTAGACGTTTTAAAACCCTTGTTTTCTCTTTTTTTTCCGAGACAGTGCATAGGCACTTGGGGGCTATCCCTAGTCTAGATAAAACGTTTTTCTTGTTTGTTTGTATACAAAAAAAAGGTAATACAAGATGGAAGGAACGAGCAGAAATGGATCAAGGCTGCACGTGTCGAACTTGGCCATCTATACTAGAAAAAAAACCAACTCATGAAGGCATTTGCTCAATACCAACCTGTAGGAGCCGTAGTCCTGCCTGGAATAGGGGTGATGGGCTACGTGGACTTTAGGACCAACGAAGCCGCAGGGCAGCGCTGGAGGGAATGACCGGTCTGATCTTTAACAAACGAAAGGTCGCGATAAAAATCTACAACTCCTGGAACGAGCGGCGAGTGAGGATGAGGGCTTTGACACCTCCTCCTATTCCCCTAGCGGAACAGGCATTGCTAGGGTATGAATTAAAGGCCGCAGCACTATTACCACCAGAGTGTATCGCGGAAATAGCTTGAAAGTTAACTTACTTGGATCGGGCTCGAATCCGGCTCGAAGGACCATAAAATGTTCACGCGATCGTTTACCTTTTGGACTTGCGTTGCACCGCGTGAACGGTCTACACCAACTAATTGAAGGAGTGTAGGTATTTTTGTTGTGGTATTGTAATAAGTGGTTGATGATGCTTGAAAGCTGAATATATTTCTAACTGATAAAGACAAAATGTTTCAAGATGATTATACCGAGATGTTTTCTTGAAACTGTACGGTCGACAGCGCACGCGCGAGTTTCGGCGTCTGCTCATGCAGGCTAGCCATCCTGAGTTTTAGCTGCCAAACTCTGTTTTGGCGGCTAAGCGGTTGATTTGGATTTTTGAGGTTAAAATCTCGAATAATTGAAGTCGTGATTCGAAAATGCTCGGAACGCTTTCAGTGTTGAGTTTGAAACTCGATTTTAGAGGGAATTGTTGAAATTTGTCGAAACGTTGAAATGTATCGGTTTTTTCGAGAATTCGTTTTATTTAACCAAGATTGAAAACTTTTTGTTTGAATGATGGATACTCAGTAAAAATAAAGCAGGTAGGTGAAACCAGTTTATCCAATCATTTTAATTTGTTACAGACAAAATAACACCTGTACCTGTACCTAAATAAACAAATAAATCAATAAATATCAACCCAAATTCTTTCGATCTACAGGAAATATTGATATTTCCTGTATAACAACGCCCAATGTCATCGCATCTTTGCCATTCGTCGAAACCTCCTATTTAGTTTCATGACATGTAGCGAACATCACCACTTTTGTCGGCTAATGACCCATGTCGTAGATCTTAGGTCGTAGGTTTTTCTACGGTCTAGGTCTTTCTCATAATGGCTTTTTCAGTTTCAAATCAATGCGTGAAATGTATCTTCGGAATACATTTCTTGCTTTCTCATAATGTCACAGGTAAATTAAGTTTTATGAGTTCTGAAAATGAAAAATAAAAGCGAAGAGGCGAAGAGACCATCATGAAATTCTTGATTTTCAACTTGTGCCGCTGGATAACTCCTGTATTTCAGGTTCTATTTTTGATCTCAGAGTGAGATTTTATTTGATTCAAACAGTGCGAACATGAAACCCAGGGATAAACTCAATAGAGATTTACGAACCTTCAGGCGTTAGGGAGACGTTACTGAAATTTTGACAAAAACGATTTTTTCATTTTTAAAATTACTAAATACAATGTAATTGAAAATTCGTTACTACAAAAGTTAAAGTATGTTAGCATATATCTTGAGAAAAAAAATTAAGGTTCTGCGATGAAAGGTTATGCGTAAGGACTTTTTAATAGCCATGCGCAGGGAATTTTCTGCGAAAGGTTCCCTGCGCATACACTTTCATCGCAGAATCTTAATTTGTTTTTTCAAGATACATGTTAACGTACTTCAAATTTTGTAGAAATGAATTTTTGATTATATTTTTATTAATAATTTTGAAAACGAAAAAATCAGTTTTGTCAAAGTTTTAGTAGCGTCTCTACTTAAGAGTGGTAAAGTGAGTATGGCGTTCATCTTTATACTGAATAATTTCTTTGATTCCTTGTTACTAAAGTAATTTTCTTTCTCATTTCATGTTCATCGACACTGATTACTGGCTTTCGAAGCACTGCACTGTGACGGCGAATGTACTCCGGAGCTACTTTCGACTGGGTTTCGACGATTAATTTATTTTCTATTTCATGTGAATAATGAATCTTTTTACAATGAATGTTTTCTTTTATCAACCTGCCCAGGTTTATCCAGACCGCCACTCGATAATGACGCAGGATTTAATTTTAGATTTTTTCTTTCAATAAATAATTCTCAGCTAATTATTTCTAACAAATAATTTTAGTTTTTTCAGGAAATCTATTATTGCGTTAATTTAATTATCTTTCGATATCAACCTCGTTATTACAAACTGCCGGTTGATGCTATTTTTCTTTCATAATTCACGATGAACTAAAATAAATAACATAACCCCAACTCGCTGTTTGCGCGCGCGAGTTCGACAGCTCTCGCCCAATTTTATGCAAGTTGGCTCCCCTGCCTTACAGGGTAAAATATCGCCGCACGACGATCTCGCCGACCAATCACGTCGAATTATTTGACGCGTGCTCTGTCGACCGTACAGTTTCAAGAAAACATCTCGGTATGTAAATTGAAGTTGAATGATATAAGTATAAATCGGTCTGACTACTGATGACAATGGTAGTTAACAACTTGGTTTAAAATAGTTATGAGTGGTTGAGTCTTGAGTTTAAGTCAAAGGAGAGATTTGTACCGACTAGTTCTGTGGTTGAAGTTGTACTGATTTTTCCAAGTGAGTAGAAGAAAGCATTTGGATAGTTTTCGGAAAAGTGGAGGGACGAGGGAGGTTGCTAATTGGTCAAAAATTAGGATTGGTGTATTTTTCGGATTGGTCGAGCATGTGCCGTTTTAGTTGATTGGATGAGGAACTGTACATAGTCGAAAGTGGGAAATCGGAAAGTCCACATAGGGGAGAAAGTGGGAAATTCGAGGAACTGATACATAGAGTTTCTAGAAGGTGTACATGAGGCGATAGTTTTATGGTTCTGGAAAGAACGTGATGGTAACAATAGAAGGAAAAAAACCCTTGAAAGTCACGTAGGTTGGGTTGTAAAGAGTAAAAATCTAGAGTTTATGAGTACACATTTGGTCGCCAAATGTGTCCATCGAGCCTATAGAAATTAGTGAAAGTGAGTGAACGGTTTATGGTCGACGTTCGCGCTTTTGTATTGCACTCGAGTTGGATTGACCGAGCGTCTCTATAGAAATTCTTACTTCCAGCTACATTATGATATCTTAATATCTAAAATTGTGTACTGTGACATAACATACTCCCCCCTTGAGAGAGTGCAACCCGATCAATTAATTGCTATTAGACTACAAGAAAGACTATCCTAGGAGAGTTGTTACAATTGTCAGTCTCTATACTAGAGCTAATGTGTGATTGCTTAAATTCAACTATGCCTATTGACGAGATAATGTTTTTCTTAAGGTTGCTAGATTCGTGATAATACATGAATCATTTGATTTTTCCTAGAATTCACGTTACTGTGGCTTGTTAGAGTTGTTACACGAATTTACTTATTCTAGTTAATGAATAAATGTCCAATTAGTCATTGTCTGTTATAGATAGATTGTAACACTGATTTTACACTGAATTTCAGGTGATTGGATGTCAACGACCTGAGTATCGTTTCGTTCGATAGACAAGGGTGATAACTTTGGACACTACGTTTGGAAACACTATTTGCTATTTCCACTGTAACCGTGCGAATGATTCCGTCTTGATTTGAGTGACATTTGATCACCTTTTCCTGAAAATCCTGCTTTCGCAGGCTCGTTAGCGAATCGCCACTTAAGAAGTGATCGGGCGTGAGAACTGGGAAATCATTGGGATCAGAAGAGATGGGAGTAAGGGTCAGCTAATGTCATATTAGCCGGAGTTATGATCGCATTGCGATTGATTGGCTGATCAGGTACCGTTTGAGATATGTGCCGTACTATTAAGAATGTTAACATCCTTTTGTAGCCATTGATTGGTGATCGGATGGTGGTTGTGACGTTGTTTCTCGAAAAGGTAGTGAGGACGTTGACGGTACCGATGGGGATAGAGCGGTTCGTTTTCTTTAGACCCAGAGTGGCTGCAAGACCCTCGGTCATGAAGTTCGCTGTCGAACAGGTATCAAGCAGACTTCGGCAACGGATAGGTTGATGTTTATGATTTAATACGTTGATGATTGCTGTGACCATGAAGTCACTGGTCGCCGAGTTGACCACTAGTGTGATAGCCCTCTTACTATCCTTCGAAACATCGGGATTGTCTAGTCATACCTTTCTAGACAAATCCACTTGAGGCACTTGACTGGTCGACGGGGGCGGTTCCTCAGCAGGTTGTTGACCCACTGATCTGTGCAGAAAAGTGTGATGACCCTTTTGACAAATGTGACAGGGTCCCGCCTTGGAAGTCTTGCTTCCGTGGCCTCTCGCTAAACAATTATAACAGAGTGATTCCTTGGTGACTGCCCTTTGTCACTCTTCATGAGAAAGAGTTCGAAATCGTGGACATGAGTATATGCGATGCTCTTCATTTCAGATCGGACATGATACTGTTTAGTTGTTAGTGGCAAAGGCTTGTGCCCTTGGTACTTCTTGCGTGGTCTCACTCTTCTTGTTTTTTACGTCGTCTCGACGTTGTGCGTTGTTTTTACCTTCGTGTCGCGAGTCCCCTTTGTATCTGAACTCTGAGCAATTGGCTCGTTTTTCGAGAAATCCTAACAGTTTCTTGTAGGTCGGTATTTCGTCATCTTGCAAAGTGAGTTCCCAATGCCAAGCTGTGTTCTGACCGATCTTTGACAATATAAGCTCGCTCACGGGAACGTCCCAATAGGAGACGGGTGCTTTTAAGTTCTCGAGAGCTCGCGTGTGTTGGTAGAAGGTGTCTACAAGATTGTGTAATGTGCTCGGTGAGTCCTGTACCAAACGCGGATATTCGCGTAGAATCGTCCAGTGACGACGAATTGTTCTGCGCGTACATTCGAATTTCTTCTTCAATGTTTCTAACGCGATCGCGTAATTCTGGTCGGTTGTTTCTAATGAGTCTATGGCACTGGCTGCCCTGCCTGTTAATGAAAGTCTAAGATATTGCAGCTTGCGCACCGGAGGCAAGCTTTCGTTTCTGTCTATTAGAGAGGTAAAAATATCGTAGAATGATGCCCATCCTTCAGTCGATCAGTCGAATTTAGGCAATTGTATTTGGGGAAGCGATGTTGGAAACGACGCAGGTGTAGACATCGAAGCTGAAGCTCTACTCGCCTCATTCAAGGGCACTGACTCATGCTCGCGGAGTAACTTTCTGACTCGGCTTAACGCCTTATTGTATTTATCTTGCAATTCGAAGCGTTTGGCAATCTCCGTTTCGTCTAATGCTTCTATCTGATCTTGAATGTCGTGGAACTTGGAGAATGACTGTTGCATACTCTCTAGGGATGCTTGTAAGTAATCGGTGTCACCGCCACCTGGTTCCTGTACCCATTTGTCCGTGATTTTTGTGAAATTTGTGATGGCAGCTTGAATTGTTCCGCGTTTACGGTATAGCGCAGGGAGATCGGTCATTTTGGGAGTGATCGGGTGACGGGAATGAGTAAAGGACTTGACGATTCGAGACTAACGAACCTACCTTGTTGGAAGCGAAAAAGTCTGGAAGCAGCTGATGTTCCGTCCCTCTAAGCGTGCGTTTGTTGATTTGAGTGATTGACTCGGAGGTATTCCGTGGCTTCGGATGTCTAATTTGAATTGGAAAGATTTCAGAATTCACTAATAATTCTTGAGGCTGATGCACGCAATGCACCAGTTACACTGTATGGTGGTGGTTTGTTCGTAACTAGTAACACCAATGAGAGATTTCTTGGGGCCGACGTTTTCCTACATCGGTGACACTTGAGAGTTTGTTTTGAGCCAGTGATTTCTACATCGGTAGCACGTGTTAGTTTACTTGAGGTCGGTGGTTTATACACCGTTAGTATTTGAGATTTCTTGAGATTGATGTCTACTGCACCGACAACACTTAGAGTTCGATTTGAGGCCGATGCGTACTGCACCGGTACCACTTTGAAGTTTGATTTGAGGCCGATGCACACTGCACCGGTAACACTTGAAGTTTGATTTGAGGATCTACTGGACTTGTGATTGCATTTAGATATAAGTTAGTTTATGATGAAATTAGTCCATAAATAGGCTAGCCAACGAGGACGTTGACGTTACGCAATTTCCATTTTATCTACAGATTTGTGATACCGATCTTAGGATTTCGAACGTCAATGCCCGATACCCTGGAAGCACTCACGATTCGTACATTTGGAACAACAGTCATGTTCTTCCCATAATGCAAAATATTTACAATCGTGGACATCATTATTTCTTGCTCGGTAACACACTCAATAAAAGAATTAAAGGATTATTTTCAAACGCCTAAAAAGTTACCATTTCTAAAAAAAAAGATGGTAAAAAATGTATCTTAAATTCTCAAAAGTCATCTGAAAGTAGGGATTGCAATTTTGAAAATTCATTTTCTGAGAAATGTCGATACAATCATCTTAACCATCTGTACAGCTTTTTTAAGAATGGTAATATTTGAGGATATGCGAAAAAAATGGACCGGAGAGAATAGCCTAGAAAATAAAGCCCCGAAGTGTTGAAACCAGGATAAAACAAACGGACCTTAAACCAGTTTCAAGTGTATTGCTGTTAATGTATCGACCAACAACAAATCAAATTGGATAACTCTAAAACAACGAATTTCTTTCTAGCTGTTCTCTCTGCCTTGTTATTATTTCAATGAACCATGTTTGTGGTTACCATAAATTATTCTTTTGTTTGTTTTTTGAGTGTATGGTAACTCTAAAGTAAATAATTGAATAAATTATACAGTTTTAATTAACGATACATTACTTAACGTAAAGGTGATTCCGGATATACCCTTCGACCATGGATGATGACTCCGATATTGGATGTTATTATTTATTTCTCCTTGGGGGCTTATACCCTGAAAGGGAAGTAGCCAGCCTCGCCGATATTGGATGGAGAACCAAATATTGCAATAAGAACATATAACACCCGACAAATGAACACTAGATCACTGATCGGATGTTGCAATGGCTTATTAAAGATGAGGTTTCGTTGCTTGTTCAAACAGAGACTTTTACATTACTAGCCAGATGTGTGCTCGAAGATCATCAATGCTTGTACGGTGTTGCATAATATGTGCATTCACGGTAACGTGCCTCAACCGGAGGGAGAAGGTGAATTATTGGACTTCGCTATGAATGGTGTAGATGAAATAAATGAACCGGAAATAGGTATAGCCAATAGGAATCCCGAATTGTCTGCTGGGCGAAAAATTCGCAATAATTTAATAAGACGGTACTTCGGACATTATTAACATTTTCGCACGTTTCTTTAGCATTCGTTGTAATTTTCAATCATGATAATCACAAACAGTGATAATGTAAAAAATCAACATTTGATAATAAAGTCTTATATTTTTATAAGTCTATCTTTGGTACAAATGGCACTCGTTATCGATTTTTAATACTAAATATACTCAACATAATAAATCTATACTCATAGTATCAATAGTAACAGTTGAGCAGTAAACAGTTAAGTACTATCATTATCATTTCTATAACTTCCCATATTACTTTCAACGATTAATATGTGCTTCGGGTGATAACAGTAATACTCGTGCAAGTAGCACCTACATTATTTTTGAACACTTAAATCTACTTATGACAATACATATTTTGAACTCTATCGGTAACATCCACGCATACCTCACTAGTGAAGTAGGTACTCACACGACTATTATTATTTAGCTATCTATAATAATACTTTCGTAGTGAGTATTTTCTTTTCGTATTTTTTCTAGTGTACTTTAAACTATGTTAAACGACAAATATATTGTCACAAGGAACTTTTAAAAATACTGTTGATACTGATATTAGTCAAAAACTATAAACCTATCTTGTCGTAAATTACCTATATTATATCTACTTATCAAGAAAATAAAACCGTTTTTACAACCATCAATATACTAATCATCAATTTCTTTTCTTTGTACCAATTGTGCCAGCAATATGGTTAGATTTTTATGAGTATCATTATATTGCCCTAGCAGTATGCTCATATTTTCTTTGGCCGCTACATCTCTTTCTCGCAGAACTATTTCTCTTTCTCTCGGATCTATTTCCCTCGCATAAAGATTCAATTTCTTTTCATAATACGATTTTCGCGTCTCACTATCGTTTTGAGAAATCTTCACTAATTTCTCAGTCTGTTCTATCGATTTGTCATATCTTTGGGCAGGGAAAGTTCTCTTAACACCTGTTTTCTTTGAAGTTGAATATGCAATCGGCGATACAGCTACTGCTGTTTTTGGTGCAATTGTTGAAATCTTAGTTGACAGTGATTTGTTGTGATTGTAATTATTATGATTGCTCTGTAGGTTTTCTTTTGGAATATGTGTTTCTTCAGTTTCTTTGCGAAAGAATTCGCGCGGAGACAATGGCCTCATTTTGTTGTTATTGCAGTTATTATTATTGTCACATAGGTTTTCTTTTGAAATTTGTTTTCTGCATTTGTTTTGCGAGTATTATTTCGAGGAGACAATGGCTTTAATGGAGTAGAATTCACCACTATCTCTTGACGGGTATATTGCACAAGTGCTTTTTCCACAGCTTCGTGATCATCTAAAAGGTACTCTATATTGCACGCTTCTAAATCATCATCCCACTTCTGCAATACAAGTATTATTAATAACAATTAGTTCATAGAATCTTTAATGGGAGAGTAATTACCCAATTATATTGAAATTCAATAATGATCGCTTATAAATTGCACGCTGCATTCCAGTATTGTGTCATGTCCTTCCACGGCTGTTGAACCAATAAGTGCCAAGACGTTTTGGTCAAGTTCTGTTGAAACCTGACTTGAGGCAGGTCCTCCACCAGTTCCTTTACCGTGGTTTTTGATTAAACTATTTTCAGTCTTTCTGGAACTTCGCATGTCTTGCTGAGTCTATGATGCAGACAAATATCAGATGTGCTTAGTAAATATCAATTTTGTTAACATTGTGTCGAGTCGAATAATCAAAAAAAAAAAAAATGCATACATATTATAGGTATATGAAGTGCATGGACAGAAATTAACCCTTAAATGGTAACGGGTTTTTCGGCACCTTTAAATGGTAACGGGGGGTCACTCGTGTCTGGCGCTTTAAAAAGTGCTCTAAAGTGCTCTAAAAAATTCCACAAAATTCATGAAATCTCATCAACTATCCTAGAATAAGGACCAATCACTATATTGCTGATTTGATCATTTATTTAAACAACATAATCATGTAAACAAAGGAAAACGTAAAGGGTGCATCATTATGTAAAAAAAATCGTAACTTTGGATGTGATTAATATTTTGTTAAATTTCAAACGGGAAATTGAAGCTTAGGAACGGTACTTTAAGGGAAAAAATATTGACATTCTGTATGAATAAAAGGAATGCTTAAGTTTTGAGCATGAAAATCGGGTTTTTTTTTATGTACATAAAGAGGCTCAATTTCCAATAAAGTATTGGAAATTGGACATTGTCTCGGTTTTTACTCAATTTTATTAATCAGAATGACATCAATTAAAAAAAACCATCGATTCATGATAAAAAAGCATCAGACTTTGGAAGAAACAACTCTACTTACCTTACATTTTTAGTCAACGCGAATGGTAACGGGGGGTCACTAGTGACCCAAGGGTGTTTTCATTTGGCTCTCACAACAGCTGTTTACGGACTAAACTATCGGCACTTGGGGAACTTATAGCCTACTAGTGTACAATTATTTACGGTATAGTTTGGACCTGCCCTCCACCCTTCTCTCTAAGCTAGCAAGGGGAGACGGTTTGGGCGAGGCACGAGTGACCCCCCGTTACCATTTAAGGGTTAATAAACAAATTAAATACTTTCTGTGAATGAATTTATTGAGATCACAATTACGAATTTGTTCCTCCTTGAGATCAATCTAAGCTATCCACCTACATAATCCATACCTTTCTCCATTGCTTCCACTCCTTTATTGCACTAGGTATTTCGTTCAGTTCAAATGTTATTTGTTCCCAGAGCTTTTGAGCATGCTTATAAGTAAAATTCGCAGAAAACTGCCCGCTTTGTAATTCGGAATGTCTACTCATGAATTCTGTAATTGAAATACATATTGTGACACCAAATTAATCACTCAATAAACGATAGTTAACACGGGTCCGTCAGTCTGCTATTGCCTATTTACTTAAGTTTAAAGTCCAAAATATAAACAAGAAAAATTTTATTACGTCAGTTATATGCTTTTATATACAGATTACAAATTCGCAAAGTTGAGAAGGTAAATTAAAAGTTCGAAGCATTGTCTGACATAGTTTAGTTGAAAGTTAATTACTTACCAACGAACAAATTTTTCTGTTCTTCGTTGATATATCCAGATCGTTTCGTTACTGACTGAAAGGCCATTTTATTTCATTTTTTACTACCAATATTTTTAACTATAATAACTCGGGCGTATTTGACTTAAGGAATTAAACAGAAGATGGGACGAACTAGACGAGAACAGATTGCACAATGGAATTTGAAAACGTAACTAAACATCGCGAATCCACTTGAAATTATTAGAATATACAAAATGAATCACCCAATATCATATCAAGAGACTCGGTAGAGTCTCGCGCCAAGTACATTAAAAAGAATTTTAAAGCGCGCGGCGTGAGGCTCGACGAGTCTCTATACCGGAGACATTGGATTCCGGCGGAGTGGGGGTAATAATGGTATAATATTTTTTAATATTGTGTCGTATTCTGTAACATCCTGGAGACTATCAATTGATCTTTAGAATGAGGGTCTAAGCAGCTTTCATTCAAGACCAAGGTCAATGCGATCGGTGCACGGTGACTGATATTATGATTTTTTTACAATATGATATATAATTATAAACTGTTTAATCTGAGACGTATTTTTCTGTATACGCTCTATGCACTTCATTTGTATATATTAACTGCAGATAAGCCATATTGAAGGGTCTGTGGTCCTCCGGGACCAGAGTCCTTGTCTTTATCCCAGTCAGTCTTTCTCCCGACTCGAACTAGACAAGTCCTAATAAATTGTGCTACATAAATATATAACACACGATTTAATTCATTTAGACAACCTTGCCAATTCCCATATTTCCAATAGAAATAATTCTCTTATAACTTTGTTACTATTGACTGTTACATCATGTTAAACCACGGCAACACTGTACGACTATCGCATACGGAAATTATCGAACACGGCGTTTCGAGTGGTAGTGGAGAGTACGATTTCAAAGTCGCATGCGATACCGACCATGCGATATTTTCTGCATATGATAAATATCGCATGACTTCAAGAATTGGGTCACTGTGCGTATTACCGTGCAAGAGTTCGTTGCATGTGTATTAGAGATGCCACGAATAGTGATTTGGCCGAATATCGAATGAAACAAAAGATATGTGCACTGTGCATTTTGCGCGTAACGGGTTACGATCTGTCTCATTGCGTAATGCGTTATGCGCGCGGGTGACGGAGCAGGCGTATTTGCTACATTTGCGAGGAGATCGTGTCACGACACGCATTATTTATTCTTCTGATCGCACGTTGTGTTATCAGAATTATATAGTGAGAGGCTATTCTCAAAAGTAGGTATTATCTATGAAGAAAATCGCAATCGTTTGCTACCTACAAATGCTGAAAAATTTTTATTCATCATAACTTACCACAGACAGATTTTAAGTATTAAAGTAATAATTTGCTATTAAAATGGATACATTTTTGAGTAAGACGTGCGTTTTTTTTTCATGATTAAGAATTCGGTATTCGGCCGAATACTGAATATGGAAAATAGTGGCCGAATAGGCCGAATACCGAATAGTTGCCAAATATTCGTGGCATCTCTAATGTGTATGGAAAGATAGTGAAGGCTGACGGAACTCCGTCAACCACCGCGACACTGGTCAACAACGGTCTTTGCCACCTGTTTGAAGTAGTACGGTACGAGATAAACGCTATATTGAGATCGATAGGAGCAAGATCGCCGGTCTCACCCGTCTCATGAAAGGTTACCCTTCCCTACGACCTGGGCAGAATTGGATGATGGAGAATGCTGGCTGGCTCAATGCGAATGCAAGTCATGTAGATGCCGATGGTAACTTCGATGTATGCATACCGTTGAAGATGATGCTAGGGTTCGCTGAGGACTATCACAAGATAATTGTCAACGTCAAACACGAACTGGTCTTGACACGTTCGAAGACCGATGCGAACGCGGTTTTACAAACTCAAAAGGAGCAACTCAAAATCCTGATCGATAAAGTCGAATGGTTGTTACCATATATTAAGCTGTCAGATCAACAGAAAATACAACTGTTAAATTTCATCGAGAAAGATGCACCGATCTCAATGAGTTTTTGCAATTGGGAATTGTACAAGTACCCTCTGCTTCCCACCACCTCAAATCACGTTTGGACTGTTGAGACGTCGACTCACCTGGAGAAACCTCGTTACGTTATACTAGGTTTCCAATCAAGTCGAAAGAATAAGCTGAGTAAAAACGCTAGCCATTTCAACCACTGCAATATCACCAATGTTAAATTCTTCTTGAATTCTCAATATTATCCCTACGGGAGCCTATATCTCGATATGAGTCACAATCAGTATGCTCTCTTGTACAAGATGTTCGCAAACTTCCCAAAGCCTCCTATTACGGTAAGGAACCTGTACCATTGCTGAAGAAGAGTGAATTTCTACAGTATGCTCCCCTATTCGTCATTGACTGTTCAAAACAAAACGAGTCACTCAAGTTTGGATCGGTAGACGTTAGTCTCGAATTTGAAGCAAAAAATAACTTTCCTGCCGAATCGTCAGCCTACTGTTTGATTTTACACGATCGTGTGATTGAATACAATCCTATAGGTGGTGGGCTGAAAAAATTAGTATAAAACTCCATCCAGCCGAACCGCGAGGATCAGTTGTGTTCGAGATGGAGTTCGTCATCGTTGTGCAGGGTTTTAGAAGACCTTTTGATAACTTCACGTTGAAAAAGTTTGCCTTAATTGCCGTTGACAATGAAGCACTATCTTTTACTCTACTATTTGAACCGCCGTACGAATGGAATTGTTTACCACCCCGATACAAGAGTGAAAATCATGGCTCGAGCGCAATCTCCATGCTTTATCTTGGAGCTCTCGGGACGTATGCTATGAAGAAATCAATCTTATTCTACCAAACCTTGTGAACAAAGCCCCAAACATTTTCGTAAAAGGATTACAGAAAAAGAATTTACTGCAGAGTATTATAAAAAATATTCAGATCATTGATATGTTAGATCTTGGTTGTCCCTCGCTAGAGACATTGAAAAAGGTGTGCAAAACTACCAATTGTACGCACCACAGTATACCAAATTCAAACTGCTCAGCTCAAAACGTTGTGTTATTGCGTGATTGGATATTGAAGTATCGTGCTGCAAATCCGGCTGTCGAAATCATACCCGATGCAAATCTGGCTGTTGAAATCACACCCGAACGAAAACGTCCACAGATGGATAAAGATATGGTTTGGTGTCATACGTGTCAAAAGCATCACCGATAAAACAAATAATTTTACTATAATTATAAATGAACTCTATATCGACGTATTTCTACGAATAAAGCCTTTCTCAATAGATATATTTGTGTCATTTTATCCATCACCCCATAGCTATAGGAGTAGTATAAAGAACACCATTGTGCAGCTTATCAGTAGAATTCACCGTTTCAAACACCTATGTGTAAATATTGTATGCTATGATTACTCTAATTAGGCTGTCACTGTTCAAACTATTGGTGGCCCGCTCCCATCTCAAATATAAACTGTAAACTATCGCAGTACGCTATTTTGTTTAGGTTCTATTTCATATTGAATATTATTGTAAGCAGATACATCCTTTCCACGCCGAATGTTTAGGCTGATAAAGACTTTCTGGGTGAGTACATGTTGATTTCTTTGCATAAATATGATTCTTTGGAGGGAGGTGAAGATCTACACACACCAATTGGGGATGGTCATCCTAGCTTTATTCGAGGTTTAGATCTCTGCAGTGAAACACAACCCTCAATCTAATAGAAATTTTTTTGGAACAACTCTTAGAAATGGGTGGGTGTTGTGAATCTTCTTGTGATTTAGTAAAAGTTATAGTTCTGTGGATTATTGTGATTCTTATTTATTTAATTCGGGCATTTTTATTTTAGAGCTCCCCGAAATTTGTCTAACGCCGTGTATAAAGATGGTCGTATCTTTAATAGAGCGATGGGCCCTACCATGTGAGGCAGCGTGGCTACAACGAGAAGCTTCCCTTTGGGAAGCTTTCAACAATCAGGCGCGCTATTCGTCAGTGAGATTCCAAAACGACACGAAGGTAGAAATCTTCTGCGACGAGTGCGTAATGAAATATCCAGGTCCTTGGGACATGGAAAATGACCACTGGCTCTATCCATCCGACGTTTGTTCATTTGTGTGGTTTTGCGCCAGTTGTGGAGTCGCACTTCTTAAAGTTTGGTGGACGAAATGCAGCAAATGTACCGCAGCCTTCCGAACATATCTGGCTGCGGATCGCCTTCACAGATATGACGCAAGCGGTCATCTGATAGCTCCTCAATCGACAGAACAACCTACGGTTCTGAACTTTCCTAAGGTACAGGTTATACTTAGTCATTCCACCCAATACCGCAGAATAATTGCAAGATAATATAATCAACTATGCATGTTTTTTGCATTCAAGGTACCGATTGCTGGGTCAAGTGAATAAACTTTTACTACCCTATAAGACATCGAGCTCGTTCCCAGATTTCATACATACCGAGAGTTTTCGGTGAATCCGCACGACCCCTTCCCAAGTCCAAACCAACACAGGCATGAACCGCGTGTATGAGGCTCATCCAGGAGGGGATAGGCAATAAATTTCTTGCTTCATATTTTATACATATCGACAGATTTTCATATATCTCATTTTTATCAAAATATACAAAGAAAAGTTTCTATATTTTAATTTGCTCTGTTTTATTTTTCTCTCCCATCCTACCAGAGCCTTAGTCACCCACTGTAATTAAATCTGAAATATAAACTATAAACTATCGTGGTGCACTAGCTTGTTTAGGTTCTCCTTATCATATTCGAAGGATTAGCTACAATATCACGTAGACTAGGTTTACGAGGACAACGAATGAATATTACATAGTTTCGTTTATATTACCATTATTTCTCAGAATAGAAATCCGTTTCCAATTTTATATATGTACTTTTGCTCGTTTACAAAGGTTTTAGGTAGAGTAATAGACAATGTCGAATTATAATATAGAACAAATTTTTATGGTAATTGACAATATAAGTATACATATACCAATGAAATCAACAACAAAGTGTAGCACATCACTCTAGATAGTTGAATGAGCCTTTTTCCTGAGAATAGTACAGCGAACGTGTCACGAGAGGCAGCACTAATAGTAGGGACAAACATAAAATATTTACATTTAATGCAGTGTTATTTACGTGATATAAATTTATTATTTAAAAATATAAATCAAATACAAAATTTTTTTTTAACAATTACAATGCCAACAAAGCATTGCAGTTTTGCGAAGTGTACGTCGGATAAACGCTATCCGGAGGAAAACGTGTTTTTTATACCATTTATAAAACCTTATATTGATGAGGTTAGATGTAATAAATGGATACATGCGTTGAGGAGAGTGGATTTAACAGTTAATTATTTAAATTATTGAAATTATTTAAATAAAAAATTAAATGAATAAAAAATGAATAGTTAATTCTTTCATCAATTCAATCTGAAATTCATTATTATTCTCAATTTCTCTTATTACAGTTTGAATTGACCGCTATTTTTTTACTAGAGTCTGCATACAAACCTGTCAATTAATTCCCTTTTTTTCCGGTAACTTTTAAATTACGGCACGCAAGCCAACGTTTTAATGTTACAACATTGTTGTCTTTTACGGTTGCAAATTTAATTTTTGCTCCAGGAACGTCGTCTTCTTTTAAAAACATTTTTTTTGAGTGCACTTCAGACAGTGTTTGTCCCTACCGAACTACTAGCGCTGCTAGTGAGTAATTTTTCGTACTTCAGGAAAAAGGCTATCATCGTTCAACGGTTTCGCCATCCGTGCCGGTAGAAACACTATACAGGTGTTCTCCAAATCTGCGGCTTTTCTCAATCCAAACTTTGTTCGAACTTTACGAATACTTGTGATCTGATAATTTTTTAAGGCTTCCAACTCTGACAATTTGATCGTTGGCAGAAACGCATCCAACCGACCGACTTTGTTAATTTTAGAAAAATCCATCGTGTTGTTTTAATTTAAATTTAGATTTCTCAAAGTGTATTCAATTCGCTTCAGGTTTGATCTGATTTCAATCAGCTTCTTCACTTCTTTAATACTGATCACCAGCAGATTCAATCGTATTTTTAATTCTTGTTCCTTCGGAGAGATAGTTTCTAGCTAGTTTACAATCTAAGCATACAATTAAGTTAAGGTCAACTGTCTGTCTGAGTCATTCCTTTCGAAGAAGGAAACCTTCAAGGCGAACCTTCTTAAAAACTCAAGTTAATCCCTAAAAACTAACAAAAATCACGTATTCGCATGTTCACATTTTATGATTGGAAAATACGCATCGCTGGTCGCCAGGTTTTTTATGACTTCACGAAACTTTCGCTGCCTTCTGCAAGCCAGATGTTTTACCATCGCCAACGGTCAAACTTTTGCGGAATCAAGGGTTTTCCACCCTAGGTACACGAGTACCGTTACGCCAGCCCTTCAGGCTAACTCGTGCCGCCCTATCTATTATTCTCACACATAAGATTCACCAATGGAAATTAGCAAACCTATGTTTTTTACACCCACTTCTTTTCCCTCTCTACTGAGCTATGTACTATTTTCTATTTACTAGTTTCCATAAAACTGAGATCTTTAGACAAAATCGACAGTGTCACAACGTCTATCACGCGTGAATCTCGTCTTCACTTAGCAAGCAACTCAAGAATCAAAGACTTGTGCTCTCCGCGATTCAACTCGCGTATTTCAATTTAATTCAATAATTCAATATTCAATAATTCCAACTCAAATAAGCAACAACCAATCAACTCATAACTACCATTAGTTCCTCACGATAAATTTAATCTAATAGTTCGGTAAACTTTGTACATATAAAACTTTGTGTTTTTTAAAATATATATTGTTAAATAGTACGAAGTGTTTATCGTTCATACCCATCTAAATCACCTGCAACCCTTTAATTAGTTTTGTAGGAGTTCACTTCGGACGTTTCAGACCAAGCAAGGAAGTCTGCCGCGTAAGTGTGAACAGAACAATCCTCTTTGCTGCTTCCGGATATCCTGCATCACTCGAGGATCGGTTGAATACTGATTTTCTGTTCTGAGTTTTCTATCTTTTATTCGAACACACGTCGCAAAACAGGAAACGCCAGAGATAAGAAATAGGGAGAAAGACATCGAACTTCTGAACGATCATCACAGGTGTTTTAACGTTTGATTGTAACTAAGACTGAACATACGTTATTATTAAATCCATACAGTCCTGAACCCGCAGCCATATGCGGACATACTTACCTTATCAAAACAGTGCTACTTTCATACGCACGAAAGAACACGATTTGCCCCGGAAACTCTGGGCACAGGCTTGCCGATATCAGACCTTCGATTATTCGATTCTTGTGACCTACATATTCAAGCGTCGATTTATCTTTTCGAATCGTCATTTCGAAAATCGTAGGGGGGCTATAACGTCACCGGATATGAACAAGGGTGGGGGTTGGAGTGGGGTTTGTGGTTACGGTCAATTAATTAGACGGCGGGCACCTGATAGTATGACATCATCTTTCCCCTCCAGCCCCTCACACAGACACGGGGGGCATGCAATCACGTGTACGTGTGCACGAACACGCGATAGTGTGACATCATCTTCCCTCTCCAGCCCCTCACACGGATACGGGAGGGCATGCACGTGTGTGTACGTGTACGTGTGCACTAACACGCATTGGTCCAAAATCTTCCTTGTTCATCTATTTACACCGAATGGAAAGCTTGGTAAAATGAGTTTGATTATGAAGTCTAACAAGGAGACGACCGAATTACGACATAGATACGACAAAACACAGTATAAAATAAAGATCGGGATGCCTGTCGTAGTTACTGTTTCACTGCACTGGTTTTTCGGTTAGCGGTCTGAGGTCGGGGTTGCAAAATACAGGTGGGCTGTAGGCAGCAAGATCCAGATCTCATGGTTTTTGTTATAGGCGAGGAAATGTGATGTGGTCGAGTCGCTCTCTCTCACATGAATCTTTTAAAATTTTCATGAAAGATTAGAGGCGGTTTAACGCAGGTTAGAAAATTGGTGTAAATCTATCTATAAATTACTTTCAGAAATGGACGGTCTGCCGTAGTTCAATTTCCGCGTGCCACATGCGTGGATCGATGACGTTCCATCCTTCGCGATCGAGGAGCTCATGGAGCGATTGAAATCGAAAAACAGTGACCTGCAAGAACCATGTTACTCACGGAATAGAGAGGTGTGATGGGTGGACTTGAGAAAGATCATCGTGGCTGGTGGTTCCGGAAAGTTTAGCCCGTCTACCACCACCACAGTCGACGTCAATTCTTCGACTCATACTGTTGAATACTTAAAGTACTCTGATACTACTTATTACATATACTACTATTTTACTATAAAGTACTATTGTACGACAAAGTACTCTAATACTACTATTATACTACTATTTTACTATAAAGTACTATTATACTAGGTACTATTATAATCACTCAAGCTTCAAAGCAGTCGCACCTCTCAAATATTAAGTATTTAATGTTAAAAATGAAAATTATGTATTGAAATTACACCTTTAATTTTATCCAAACTCATTATATACTTCTACTAGGGTGGCCCTTATTTGGGGGTCGGTGGAATTTCAACCACGACACCCCCTAGATCGGTTCGACATAAATAGATGAAAACCTGGATGAAATTTGAGCTCTCTAGTTCAATGGGAAAGGGTGCCTGTAAGCCCGCATATTTGCCCATGTAATTAACATGGGATTATTCATCCAAAAACTTAATTGTTTTTCCGTGCCAGGTAGTGCGCTGGAATAATCCGCCATTCCGTTACTTCATAGTCCCATATGGTTGGTAAGTATGCACAAATTTTTCCAGCCATTCACAATTATATTTTACAGAGTAGCCGCCGGCGACAGATTCTAATTTTGGAAAAATTACACTTTTTCTATCCTTGCAGGCTTGTATCATCTTTTTCCTTGTGTTTTCGTATAATTTCCACCGATTTCAATAAAAAATAACGAAGAAATGAGAAGGCAAAGAATTATTAAAATTAATAGGTTAAGAATCAAGAAAAATTAGTGGGCACAGAATTATTAAAATTAATAGGTGAAGAAACCTATTAATTTTTATAATTCTTTGCCTACTCATTTTTGGATTATTTTTCATCGAAAGTGGTAGAAATTATACGAAATTACAATAAAAAGATGATACAAACCTTTTATTATAGAAAAAAGTGTAATTTTTCCATAACCAGAATCTGTCAAATACTCTGTGGGGCTACTCTGTGAAATATAATTGTAGATGCCTGAAAAAATTTGTGCATACTTACCAACCATGAGACTATAATGTGAAGAAATAGCGGATTAGTAGATAAGATAAGAGAGTTCTGACCCACAGCATCCCAAGATCTGATCTGCAGATCACAGCATCCCTGGACCACTGGACCGCTGGACCAAAAACTTAGAAATTTTTTTTTTTTTTTTTTTTTTTTTTTTTTTCACCTAACCTAACCTCATCTAACCTAACCTAACCTAATCTAACCTCATCTAACCTCATCTAACCTAACCTAATCTAACCTGATCTAACCTATTCTAACCCAGCCATCTGCAGATCACAGCATCCCTGGACCCGCTGGACCAAAAACTTGGATTTTTTTTTTTTTTTAATTTTTTTTTTTTTTTTTTTTTTTTTTCTTTTTTTTTTTTTTTCTTTTTCTAACCTAACCTAACCCAACCATCTGCAGATCAGATCATCTCTAGACTGCTGGACCAAAAACTTAAACATTTTTTTTTTTTTTTTTTTTTTTTTTTTTTTCACTAACCTAACTCAACCGAATCAGGCTCGATTCTATGAATGCTGCAGAGAGAGAGAGAGAGAGAGAGAGAGAGAGAGAGAGAGAGAGAGAAAGGGAAGGTTGGGCGAATAATAAGATTTTCGATGATCTATTCATTGATTTATTATTCATTTTCAAATTCCGTATCCTGAGGGGGTAGTGATCGCGGTATTAACTTGCTGCGCCTGATGTGTGCACCATCATCGTTGGTTGTCGAGTGGTATACCGATTCGCCTGAGCTGTGACCGACCCAGTCGGGTACCCATTCCCTGTCGTTAGTGAAATTTCTGAACTGTAAATTTTTCACGAGGCCTATTGAACTGTGAATTTTTCTATCTTTGCAGCGGTGAATGCATATAATTATATTTGGCTTATAATATTGTCGCCAGTCTGGAAAAACTTTCCTGTCTTGACGTGTTCAAAGTGAATGCTTGAACTAATTAGCACTAATGACCTTCGACGTCGTTAGTGAAATTTTCGAACGGTAAAATTTTCAGCGAGACTTAATGAACTGTGAATATTTCTGTCTTCGCAACGGTGAATGCACCTAATTATATTCAGGTCAAAATATTGTCGTTAGTGTAAGAATTCCTGTCACAACGTGTTCAAAGTGAATGCTTGAACTAATTAACCCTAATAACTATAGTTAGCAAATTTTGAATACTTTTCCACATTAGGAATTTTATGATCTTATCATTGTGAAAGTATATATAATTACACCAAGGTTGAGGCATCGTTTTGAAATTCCACCTCATTGGTAATATATAAGGGGGAGTGAAAAAGCGTGTAATTTCATGGAAATCAATCAGTGCGCGTTCCACCGTCATTCAAACTATACACATAAGGAAAATTTCCGCTATGGAGCTGATCGTAGATGTACAAGGATTTGGTACATTCAGTGATAAATTTGTGGTGAAAGAACTGGCTGCAATGAGCATTCGTGCATCGGAGGAACATCAACTAGGTTTGACACGCATTCTCTTCAAGCCACCCTGCTCACAAATGATCCTACCGTGGGCGTTGAGAAATCAGAATCTCTGGTTAACGAGAAATTATCACGGAATACCATGGAATGTTGGAGAAACACCGTACAGAGATATGGAGGGAATTGTGAACGGTATTGTGGCGGATGCATGTCGCATCTATGTAAAAGGGTTGGAGAAGAAACAGTGGCTCGAAAAAATCATCAATAACTGCTCAAAATCGGTGATTGATTTAGCAGAGTTGGGCTGCCCAAACTTTCGAATGTTGCGACGTGAGTCGAGAGTGATTCACTGGTATGGTGATTGTCATGGGGGTGTGCCGGGATACCGTTGTGCTTTCGAAAATGTTCAACGGTTAACTAGTTGGTATTTGGAGAGTGGGGCGACCAATGCATATAAACCCCCGAGTTTCTTCCAACTTCACACACGTCTTGACTCGGCACCGAACCCTCAACATCTATACCATTAACAAGCTGACTTTGCAAAGTTCTTCGGTGGAGTTGGAAGACATCGATTCGAAGAGAGAAAAAAGGTAACAATAATATTTTTCGATCATGTACATTATTATTATTATTATTATTATTATTATTATTATTATTATTATTATTATTATTATTATTATTATTTGTATCGATGATAAAAGTGTTGATTCAGTAAAACTATTTTCTCATTTAGAAAGAGAGAGAATAAACAGAAATGGACTTTACCAAGCTTAACAATGCTGCTCGCATGGAGGACCTCCCAATGAAAAGGATGTCTGAACTTGAGGTTGGCGAGAAGTACGATGTCACGGGGATCAAGATGGTGAAAACGAAATTTGGTGCGGGGGTCGTTATAACGATTACCGATGAATTTGTCATATTTCTGCCTGGACGCATCGTTAAATTTCTGGAGGAAAATCCCGAGCAGTTGAGTCAAATGGTTGACGCCGTGCAGGAAAACCGTCTCCGAATACTTTACCAAGGTGGTCGATATAACACATGTGAATTTAGTTGTAAAACGTGATGGGAGGAGGAAGTGTGGAATCAAAAAATAAAAACTAGTAAAATAAATATATATATATTGAATACATTTATTTATCCATCCCTATGCATACTATACATACATACATATTACTCATTTCACATATTCTTATTATTCATTCTTAAAATGATACCAATTTCTTCACTGTACCGCTAATCGGATTGTACTCAATAACGCGATCATGTATAATCATACAATAGGCTGAAGTGTTTATTGGAAAGCTATCGTTAGTTTCGAATTCCAAACGAATATCCACAGGCCCGTTTTTCAACAATTCATTCTGTTTCGAGCAATCTAAAACAACGAGGGGAGCCTTGGTCAAGAATCCATTCTTTGACAGCAATGGCTCGGGCTCCTTGTCATAGTATGATGATTGAAAGTTTGTGTACATATCATAGAGAATAGCATATTGATTGTTGGCAATATCAAGATTCAGGTTTCCATAGGGATAGCACTGTGAGTTGAGGAAGAGTTTCACATCTCTAATCATGCAATGATCAAATTCGCTAGCGTTCTTCGTCGCGTCATTCCTGCGAGCGGTTTGGAATCCCAGTATGACGTGTCTTGGTTTCTCCAGCTGTGTCGACGTCTTAACAACCCATACGTGTCTCGTTGTCTGCGGTAGCAATGGATACTCGTACATTCCCCAAGAGCGGAAACTCATAGATATGGTTGGATCCGTGGCGATGTAACTTAGCAGCTTGATCTTTGCATTATCAGCCAGTTTAACATACGGCAATAACCATTCAATTTTCTCGAGGGAAATTTTAACTTTCTCCACGGTTGGCTGAATTATGGCGTTCAGATCGGTGTTTGAGCGAGTCAGAATCAACTCATGTTTAGCGTTAGCGACGATTCTGTTATAATCTTCAGCAAATCCGAGCAGAAAATTCAACGGTATGACAACATCAAAGTATCCGTTATCATTGTTTAATTTAGCACCGTTAGCCAACCAACCAGTGTTCTCCAGAAGATGTTGCTGTCCGGGGGTTAGTGATAGGTATCCCTTCATAACACTTATGATGCCAACATTTGTATTTTGATCAATCACATAGCCATTCAACTCATAACGCAAACCGCTAAACAGATGGCATATGGCCATGTTAACCAAGTTCGTGGTCGCAGCTACGTTGGTATTATCATCTTTTGTAAGCCGTCCATATATATGAAGCGAACTTTTGCTGGGTAAGACACACAAGTCTTGATTCTGAACAGTGATTCGAATTTCATCGTTATTTCTGAAGGATGATGATGCAAATGGTTGATGTGCATGTATCTCACAGTGCGCGATTGACTCATCGAACGCCACGGGATCTTGTATTTTTATTATTTTCGCCATGGTATTATGCACAAAATACAGCGAATTTTTATCCTCCAAAATTTCCACGAAGTCGAAGTCCTAGGCTCTGAAGAAACTGTGCGTTCACACGTGTCACCCGAATCAGAGGTGCTCGGCGACTGATTGCGTTTGGCCATACTATCTCACTTTTATAGCCTCTACCGGAATTTTTCGCTTCAAATACAATCCCCATTACTTTACAGATTTAGCATGTAATCGTATTGTTATCGTCTCACCGCGGAAATTAATCAATTCTTCATTCTGATCGACTATTCGCAATTGTATATGATGTATTGATGGAACGGCGATCGGCAGGTAAATGACGTTGGTGGGTGTTTCAACGATCTTATATCCAGGCGGGACGGTTGGAAAAAATTCATGAATCGTATGCACACGACGATCGTTTATATACGCACCCATAGTTATATCACACTCGACTCGTATGGCATTGACTTTGAGTATGGCCACGGGTAATTCAGACTTATGTGAAATACCACTCGCAAGATGATTCGGTTTAAATCCAAGCAATCGACCAATAGAATCATGAGGTTCAAAGTTTATTATCTGATCGCACTCAATTTCACTATGCAACTCGTTGTTATTAGCTTTTAGATCAATGTTGATATCCTCGGGCAGTATCTTCTTCAAATATCTATCGATATCTTCAATTTCATAGCTGCCCGTGGGTATTGTGAAAATTTCCTGTACACCCGAATCCATGTCACCGCCGCCTCCCCGTCTGACTATGTAAAGTTTATTACACCCCTCGTCGATATTGGGGATTGAATTGAATGTTAAGAGTTCAACGAGTCCGAGAACATAGTCTTTCGTTGACGACAGCTCGATTGGTGGAAAATATTGAGCCTCCAGCACGGAGGATGTCCCCGATAGTGTTAACGTGAACGAATCAGACATGACTGATGCCTCACTTTTACATCTTCTTCATTTTATAGTTGCATCGCTGAGAAATTTGAGGCACAAGTGTCCACAAATCACTGTGTTATATTCCTGATATCTCCTATGATTGTATTTCACGCTACCTACACCAAGATATTCCATAAGATCTTGAGGAGGTTGTAAATCACCAAAACTGTCAAAGTAAATAACATCATCGTTATTCTTTCTATACGCCACCCAATGCGTACCTTGCCCATTTTTATCATCAAGATTAATAATTGCACACTCGCGCTTTCTCGGGCCTGAACGGGGCAGATCATTTCGCATGAAAACACCGCGAAAATGTGGGATTTTCAAGGCTTTGGCATAATTCTGTAAATCGATGTTGGTGAGAGCTCGGTGTGGTAGCTTTATTAGTTTTTTGCAGGCTTCAAATACAACCCCATACCCTTCTTGTGCGGTTGCAGGTATAGCCCCTTTCCTAACGCTATTGACTCCATTGTTGCATTATGACGTTTAGCCTCTTGTAATTGATGTCTATTAGTGCGAGCCTCATTAACCACTTTTGCTATACCTGCAGCACCACCCGCCAGAGCCCCGGTGGCACTAAGGGCAGACAAAATTGGGATAAGAAACGGTAGGAAACCGCCAATTTTCTTGGGGATGGGTAAAACACGCGGTACTCGTACTTTTCCATGAGTCGCCACCGCTGTACGAGCACCAGCCAACGCCGATTCGATAGATCTTTGTCCATGCTTCATTGATTTCTTTGCCCCACGAATGATTGAATTGAAGGTTGTTGTCTTCTTCTTTTTCTTCTTCTTGTCATTCATCTTTTTCACAACACTTTTCGATACCATCCCCATACCAAGTTTGGATTTGGTCTTCATAACGTTGGCAACTCCCCAAGCTACAGCTTTTTCGGCTATACCTGCGTCTTTGGCTAGAACCCGATGCCAAGCCTTTTCGGCGAGCACTTTATCAGCCTCGTTGCGTGCTGTGATATTCTCACGATTCTTCGAGTATGCAATGTCGTGTTCCCTGCAGGCAGCGTCTAGAGGATTGATTCCCGAATCACCGCGAGCTAACCTCTTTGCTAATTTTGTTCCGGGTCCACAATACTGATACCCCGGTACATGCAACTCAACTGGGAGATTATTGATGACTTTGTTCATGAAACCTCTTCCACACTTCCTACTTGTGTGATCATCCATAGCCGAATAACAACTGACTCGAATTCAATAAAAGCGTGCATTTTATAGATGAATATATTAGTTTGCTTTGGAGTGTTAAACGTGCATCATGAAATTTCGCGATCAAACGACGAAACTACCCGTGGGGAATTTCGATAAATTAGTTGATGGGAAGAAAAAGAAGGGGAAACGTCATGGAAAATTACTGCCAAATAGTGTGAGAGCCGTTTTCTGCGGGCCATCCAATTGTGGAAAAACTAATGCACTACTCACACTCATTACCCACGATAATGGGTTGAGATTTGAAAATGTCTATGTCTATTCGAAATCACTCATTCAACCAAAATATGAGTTTTTGAGAAAGTTACTGGAGCCCGTGAAAGGTGTGGGTTATTTCCCATTTGGTGAGCATGAGGAAGTCGTGAAACCGGAGGATGCACGTCCCAATTCAATCATGATCTTCGATGATGTGGCATGCGAGAAGCAGGATAATATTCGAGCATATTTCTGCATGGGACGACACAGAGATGTTGATAGCTTTTATCTTTGTCAAACATATGCACGTATCCCAAAACATCTTGTGCGAGACAATGCAAACTTATTAGTGCTTTTTCGTCAAGATGAAATGAATTTGAAACACATATATGATGATCATGTAAACACAGACATGACATATCAACGATTTAAGGATTTGTGTTCAGCATGTTGGAATGATGGTAAATATAGCTTTATCGTCATCGACAAAGACTGTGAAATCGGCGATGGACGATACAGGAAAGGTTTCGATTGCTTCATAGACATAAATTAAAAAGGATTCTCTAAATTCACACAGTCACGTTATACACACCAAAGCGTTAACATGGACAGTGACAAGATTCGCAGACACAACGATGTGTTGAATGAAATAGCAAAGGCTAGCGATGCGATAAGGCGCAAACACAAGCAGATCAAGTTGAACAGAGACACTAGCGAGGTGGTTATGGGCGAAATGTTCAAGCCCATAGTAACACCATTGCAAGAATTGGTTGATACTTCAAAGCAGCAGCAGCAGCAGCAGCAGAAGACGATGCGGAAAAAGCAGATAAAGCAGGAGATAAAGCAGGAAATAAAGCGGGAAATGAAGCAGGAGGCAAAGATAGAGCCATCAGGTGTTTCCATGGAATTTGATGATGATCGGATGAAGGATGATGATGATGTTGGTGTTGTTGATGATGATGATGATGATGATGATGATGAGGACAAAAGTGACGATACAATTGTACCAAGCGACTTCCCCGCCGCTACAAGTACACCGAAACGAAAAGTGGATGATAAACTAGCCAACTATTTGGAGATGTTTACCACATCGGCTGGGCGGAGGAACTTGGATGAGAAATATGGCGTTCGAAAGTTGCTGCACGGAATGATGATTGGCGATTCGCATATCAATTTTCACGATGATTTGATATATGTGGCAGACAAAAGCTATGAAAGCACACCGGGTTTACTCGAATTATTATTTAAAAAGACACCAAATCCTGCTATCGTGAAAGTGGATGATAGGAGAAACTATGTTAAAATTCTAAAGAGAACGAATGCCGATCGTAAATATTACCAAGCCAACAGAAGCCCACGTGAGGATGTCAAAAGTGCCAAGTACAAGGATTTCATAGCTCCACACATTCACACATCGACGCAGAAGAAGAAAACTGAGGAAAAAAAATCTGGTGGACGTTTACCCGACTATAAGATTGCGCGAAAAGGGGGACAGAGGTTGGATTATGTATACTGGGATGATCCTAATGAACTTGTTGATCGTCTTCGGCTACTCATGGCCTCCCAAGCATCTGGTAATACCAGCCATTCTAATGAAATATCAGCCATTATTGAAGAGTTACGTGAAGCCGGAATCATTTATTAGCGCTGAATCAACAGCAAAATTTTCATTCAAGCATTGAGCGTTGAACAATGAGCATAGACATCTTTGGTAGACAGTTGGTAAAAGGAGGAGGAGGAGGTGTCCGCGGACCTCCCGGTATTGGATTTAAATTTACCCCCGACGATAATTATGATATGGACAACAAACGGTTGTGTAATATTGCGGATCCACAACAACCAACCGATGCTATTCACATGAAAGCGTTTGAAATCAAATATAATGCACTCGAGCTAAAACTTACCGCTCTGGAGCAGAGAATGATTGAAAAACAACTCAGTGCTATTAATGTACTCGAAACTAAACTCCTCACTCTAGATGCGAAAATTAATACCATTCAAGCAGACCTCACCGCCCAGAAGAGGAAAATCATTCAAAATAGAAAGCTGCAAGATTCGATATATGAGGACGTTTATAATTTCGCTGCTAACACGTCGCAGTTTGCGAAATATGTGGATAATAGATTGTCAAAGGTGGAAGCCACATCCTTCGAATCACACATCGTGAAAGGTATAAATGCAGATCGAGCGCAGCTGCTAGCCGTGAATACTCGATTCCTCAACCAATTAACCTCGAGAGTGCGGAGAAAGGACTAACCGCATATAAAACACACAAGCGTGAAGATGACAAACTTATTCATGACGGGATCTTTGTTGAGTGAGAGCATCATACGAGGAAATTAACGTTTGAACCATGGTTGCAACAAATACATCAAAAAGCAGCTACAAGCATGGGGACATGAAGGAGGTGATCGCAAGTGAACTTCATAGATCCGCTCGTCGTAATTATCCTCGACGCTATGTTGATATACGTGGGTTGGATGAGACCTGGCAAGCTGATCTTGTCGATATGTCAGCCTACGCATCTGTCAATAATGGCTATAAATTCCTGCTCACAGTTATCGATATATTTTCAAAGTTTTCATGGGGTGTGCCCATCAAGAGTAAAAGTGGTAGAGATGTGACGGTTGCCATGAGATCGGTGCTAACCCGCGGTCGCATACCAAAACATCTACACGTAGATCAGGGCAAAGAATTCTACAACAATGAATTCAAAACTCTGATGAATCATTACGGTATAAACATGTACTCTACATTTAGCAACTTGAAGGCCTCGATATGCGAGCGTTTCAATCGAACATTGAAAAATAAAATGTGGAAGCAATTTACTCTGCGAGGATCACACAAATGGATCGATATTCTATTGGAATTGGTTGAATCGTATAACAACACTAAACATCGCACGATTGGAATGAAGCCGAAAAATGTCACGACCAGCAATGAAAAAGAGATATATCGAAGTGTGTACAAACCACGTCAGATTAAAAGAAGCAAACGAAAACGAAAATTTAAAGTTTGTGATAAGGTTCGAATTAGCAAGTATAAAAATGTTTTCGAAAAAGGCTACACACCGAATTGGACGACTGAAATATTCACCGTTACCGAGGTGAAAAATACCAATCCACCAACATACAAACTCACCGACTACCTGAAGCAGCCAATCGAGGGCGGCTTCTACGAAGAGGAACTCAACAAAGTTCGTTATCCCGATGGTTATCTTGTGGAAAAAGTGTTGCGTAAACGCGGGGATAGGCAATATGTAAAGTGGCTGGGTTTTGATAGTTCACATAATAGTTGGATAAATAAAACAGATATGTAAAATTGAAATATAAATATATATATTTTATTATCAATAAATGAAATTTATCAATTGGATATATTTGTGGTGTTGCTGTTGTTGATTCATTTATTTTCACAAAATTCCATATAAATGTTTAAACCCATCATGATAATCAATGATAATATCAATAATCATTACAATAACATATCTACATTATTTTATTCACATATTTTTTCTCTCATCAAATACATTTACAAATAATAATTATATGAATGCTAACCAAAAAAAAAAAAAAAAAAAAAAAAAAAATGTACACTTTTCTGTTTTTTCCTACAGCTAATCTTACAAACTATTAAAGCTCCAAGGCAAAGTATCCAAATATTTATAATAATAACATATCTACATTACTTCTTTTCGTGAAGTAATTTTTGGAGAATATATTTATCATAATCACATTTTGTTTTATTTACATGTCTTACAAATAATCATATGAATGCTAACCATGCATTAAAAAAAAAAAAAAAAATACATATTTACACTTTGGTTTTCCTAAAAATAAACTTACAAAGTATCGATAAAACCCCAAGGTAGGGTATCCGTTTGACCAGGTATCAAGTTCCGCTTATCATCCCGCCAGCTTAATGCCAATTTATTTTGCACGATGGTGCTAACGATATGTTGCCTACTCCTAATCAAACATTGAGGCTTAACCAAATTCTTGTATTCAATCAGACACCGCTTATAATCATCAAACGTGATGGTTTTCAATGTAGAGCCTTTGACACCCTTGGCGCGTTTTTTATCACTGTCACCCATAGTTTTAAATGAATACAGTTTAGCGCGTAACCCGATAAACTCGGTCATGATTTTGCCGTTATTTTCATCTTTCATTAGACCGAGACGCTTTTTATTCATTAACGGGATACCGTAGACATTGTCTGGTGGGTAGTCCGAAGTATCAAACATTGCATTAACATCACGTTTGATGATATCATAAATATTGGGTACACTAAATTGGTAAATAAGACTATCGGTGTCTGTGTACAATAATTTAGCCTGATTATTTGCAAAGTTGTTCTTAATATAGTTATAGTGAAACTTATAAATAAAGATTTTTGAAAGATCAAGAATCGCTGCACCGATATATATTGGCTTATTGAAATTGACCTGAGCGCGATTTAATTCAATAATTACCATATCATGATCGAATACGGTGCAGCTATGAAAATTCGGTCGTGCGATCAGAGCTCTCGCGCCACCCCTACCACCCCACTTTGTTATTAGCTTCACATCCTTATGCTTTCGCACATTCTCCATGGTCTTGCCAAATACCGCATTGTTCATGAGTTTGTAGAAGTTTTTCTCAAACTCATTCTTCGATTGCTTTCGCATGTCGGTATTCAAGTCGATATACGGTTTTAACCATGGAGACTGTGTGAATTTCAGGACACGATGCACTTTTACCAATCGCATGCCCAAATTCAAATATTGCTGCAGATTTCTATAGTGCAACACATACTTTTCCTTTGGTAAAAGCGTTGTGGCCAGCTTTGCAATCTTACTCCCTGGTGGAATAAAATGTTCGGGGCAGAGTGGTAGATCTTTATGGTGCTCGTGGA
The DNA here is from genome assembly GCA_949628255.1 of Macrophya alboannulata. Lineage (NCBI taxonomy): Eukaryota > Metazoa > Arthropoda > Insecta > Hymenoptera > Tenthredinidae > Macrophya > Macrophya alboannulata. The sequence continues at coordinate 5,935,289 of OX451213.1, forward strand.
GCTCTGTCGGATAATCCAAATCAACCTCGAAAATATACCCAATTGGTGAATCATCGCGCAGGGACATCACATCAACAGAGGTGTATTCCCACCCGAATGATCCATAGGGTAAATTCTCGCTCATAGCTGCACCGTAAAGATTATTTACATCAAAATACATTAAGTAGGATTCCGCTTTACTTGGATTGAAATCAGCACCCATGAATCGATTATTCGCTTTTGCATACCGATTGGAGCACTGTGCTACACCGCCCCTGATACTTTTTTCAATAAACAATATCATTTCAGGGTCATCCAAAAGCTGGAGACTCACTTTTGTATGTTTTAACATCGCATCAAAAGCAAGCCCCGGTGCGGTGTAGTAGTGAAGTGGATCCAAATGGTATGTCTTAAAGCAACTATCTCTAAAATTTTGGAATATATCTGCCAATAAGAGCACATCCGTTTTCAAATATAAATCGGAATACTCCCCCAATGTACGCAAGTTAAATTTATCCCAAACGTTTTTTGCATGTTCATAATCGATATCACTAATACCTGAGTCATTGAGTTTTGAATAAAAATCTCTCTTATTGGGCAGATTTATCCCATCAAGTTTTTCCCATGAATCAATGTATTCATATGGGAAAACACCTTTACGAGTCATCAGCTGAAATTCTTCCAAATTTTCGTAATATTTGCCGGTTATCTTTTTATCTGCATTGTCAATATAAGAAGCTAATTTGTCTAACCCGCTTGCCATAAAGCGAAACGAGTCAATGAACCTCAAGTGCATATCACTGTCACCAACCCTCTTAGTGAATGAAATATACTTCTCCTTATTGATCGGTAACAGTGTAATATCGCCCGGAAAAGTTGTGGCCAGAGATTTAATCAAAAAATGCGAATCATAGCCCGACAAATTATGAAACACTACCGGAATGGTATGCTTCTCGCTAAAATTAAGGTTGCAACGATTGTGGGCAGCTCCGCGATATTTACCAGTGAAATGGCAGTGATCATAGCATTTTTTCTCATCTGCCTCGAATGGTTTCTCACAAATATGGCAATTTTTCGCGCGTACATGTCGATCGCGTTGCATTTGACTTAAATTTTCCATCGGGATTATATTTTTTATGCGTGACTCTACTTTCGCTGATAGTTCGCGGAGCTGCATGTTGAACCATTCGATGCAATCGGGTCCGCGGCGGTCTTTATATTCGGAAAATTTGTCATCGTATGCACAATGTACATAAAATGCTACACTGTGTGGGATATGCACTTGGGAATCATTATTCGTCGTCGTCGGTTTCAATATACATTCAAGATCCGCGTACACGACAAACGGCACGGTGCCTTTATTACGAAAATTTGAAAAATCTAAATCTTTATTTTCCGGAAACGACATTCGGACTTTATTCAAATTTATACAATCTAGCCTATGATTTTCATAGGCGCTTTGCATCACAAAGTGGCACAAACATCTATCGCACAACAATTGCTCACCGTTATGATTCGACAGCTGTTTGCTAACCAAACGTGAAAGATTCCTGATCCAAGTAAAGTGGAAATTTGGTTTAAAAACGCTCAAGTCACCATCATGCTCCATATTATTATTATTAGAATTAGCCTCGATAATAAGCAAGTGGATTGTATTATTACCGTTTGAACTTGTCAAATTTTTGCTTAGATATAGCGGAACGATAACACTATTCTCAGACTTTGCATGGTGTGAGAAAGTTTCGGATTCAATACCGTATACATTAATCCTGAGATTGTTTAATTTTTCAAATTTCTCCACACCATGCAAAGTCATGGGAAAACTTATACCTGCGCAATTCAGCTCATCAATATATGGTTTGTAACTAGCCATCCTATCGGCATGGCGTGCAGCGGGGTGTAGAGCTGCCGTCACAGACCATAAAAAGCAACGATCATCGTCGTTCCTCACGTTGACCACCGCTTTCTTCAGCTGGATATCCTTCGGTAGCATAACAAAAGTGGAAAGTCCACCACGAAGAGGCTCGTACCGATTGATGTTGACCACGGCGTTGATTATCTCAATCATGCTCCATCCGGAATCTCGTTGCTCAAAATCTTCCACCTTACTAAGTAGAACACCTGCGATATTGTCCTCGAACCAGCTATTCAGATCCGTTGATGGGAGAATAGGTATATTGCGTGTATTGAAATACTTCATTTCCACACAGACGACATCGTTTTTTGAATTCTCAAACTTGCACGATAATACCACATTTACTTTGATATTCCCCTCGGTGCGTAGTATATTTTTTAAATGTTCATTCACCACAACCCCGACATCAACTAAAAATCCGCCCAAATCTGTATGTTTGAGATTTGTGACGACGCCTGTGCGAATTCGACCACCAAATACACTATTCAAATCACTCCATTGAACACGATCATCGATATTATTATTATTATTATTATTATTATTCACAATGATATCACCCGCACCAACAACAACCGCTCGTGTTTGATATTGTTGAAACTTTACACACCATGATTGTATTTGTGAAATTGCGTTTTGAATTTTCTGCTTTTCACTCACATGTAGGTGGGGCTGTGCTAAAATATTAGTCAGGAATTCAATTTTTTGCTGCCCAATATCGCACCAGTGTGCGACGATGCCATCGGCTGTTTGTTGAGCGGTTCTCATAGCCAGCAAGTTGTAGGCCCATTCCATGCACTTGAGGAGATTGGTGTATACTTGTGCATCCATGATGACCTCAGAAATATCGTACGTTGTTTGTTTGTTTGATCGTTAAGGTTTACTTTTGACGTTAGAACTTATATGAATGATCACTTCCCTGTTTAGCATCAACCTTATATATACATTCAAATAATGAGGAGAAGGCTAAACCATAGCACAAAGACTCGATGGCACCTCCCACCAGCTCTACTTCAAATTCACACCCTCCAAGTAAAATTTTTGAAACTGGCATACTTCGGTCTAGGTATAATTACCCCACGCTCGTCACCACCGCAAAATCGAAAATTCATGGTTCAATGAAATTGACCAATGTGCTCATGCATACATACAGTCAACGACAATATTTTGACCTGAATATAATTATGTGCATTCACCGTTGCGAAGACAGAAATATTCACAGTTCATTAAGTCTCGCTGAAAATTTTACCGTTCGAAAATTTCACTAACGACGTCGAAGGTCATTAGTGCTAATTAGTTCAAGCATTCACTTTGAACACGTCAAGACAGGAAAGTTTTTCCAGACTGGCGACAATATTATAAGCCAAATATAATTATATGCATTCACCGCTGCAAAGATAGAAAAATTCACAGTTCAATAGGCCTCGTGAAAAATTTACAGTTCAGAAATTTCACTAACGACAGGGAATGGGTACCCGACTGGGTCGGTCGCAGCTCAGGCGAATCGGTATACCACTCGACAACCAACGATGATGGTGCACACATCAGGCGCAGCAAGTTAATACCGCGATCACTACCCCCTCAGGATACGGAATTTGAAAATGAATAATAAATCAATGAATAGATCATCGAAAATCTTATTATTCACCCAACCTTCCCTTCTCTCTCTCTCTCTCTCTCTCTCTCTCTCTCTCTCTCTCTCTCTCTCTCTCTCTCTCTGCAGCATTCATAGAATCGAGCCTGATTCGGTTGAGTTAGGTTAGTGAAAAAAAAAAAAAAAAAAAAAAAAAAAAAAAAAAAAAAATTAAAAAAAAAAAAAAAAATCCAAGTTTTTGGTCCAGCGGGTCCAGGGATGCTGTGATCTGCAGATGGCCGGGTTAGGATAGGTTAGATCAGGTTAGATTAGGTTAGGTTAGATGAGGTTAGATGAGGTTAGATTAGGTTAGGTTAGGTTAGATGAGGTTAGGTTAGGTTAGGTTAGGTGAAAAAAAAAAAAAAAAAAAAAAAAAAAAAAAAAAAAATTCTAAGTTTTTGGTCCAGCGGTCCAGTGGTCCAGGGATGCTGTGATCTGCAGATCAGATCTTGGGATGCTGTGGGTCAGAACTCTCTTATCTTATCTACTCGGATTTTCCCAGCGCACTACAGGCAAGAAATGAACAAATTAATTTCTTCGATGAATAATCCCATGTTAATGAAACGGGCAAATATATAGGCTTATAGGCACTCTTTCCCATCGAACTAGAAAGCTCAAGTTTCCTCCAGATTTTTATTTATTTATTTAGAACCGATCCAGTGGGTGTCGTAGTCAAAATTCCACCGACCCCCAAATAAGGGCCACTCTAACCTCTACTCTAGTCAAAATCCTATACCTTCACACACGCACATACCGTGATCGAGGAATCAACGTCCATGGATAGGCTTACGGAAATAGAATCGAAATTACGCTTAGATCATTTGAACGACGAGGAAAAGATACGCGTGTTAGATTTGATCGAGGAACACCCGGAAACTTTCCATTCACCCGGAGATAAATCAAAATCTACACCCGCAATTGAACACCGGATTCCCACTAAAGATGACATTCCAATGAACACGCACCAATATCGTTTCCCGCGAGTTCATGAATTGGAAATCGAAAAACAAATGAAAACTAGATTAGAGAACGGGATGATAACCCCTCCGAGTTCGCCATATAATTCACCACTCTAGATGGTCTCAAAGAAACCCGATTTGAAAGGAAATCCGAGGTCCAATTCTCCAGAATTGTTTTGGAATTTCGAGCGTTGAACGACAAAACTATAGGCGATGTATATCCTTTGCCTAACAGTACCGATACTGTAACGTACCGCGGTATTGGCGGGTTATAGAACTAGCCAATGCCGACGTCCGCGTGAGTTCTTTGTCTAATTAACTGCTTTTAGTTAGTAATTTAGAATATTAGTGATTTTTGGGACTCCTCTTATAAGAATGGTTGTTAGTTGGGAAATAATGGGTCTGCCATTCAAAGCCACCTAGCGTTTTGTGTATTTTACTAACTGCTATACGGACACGGGGTAAACCAATGCCGTCTCTAGACTACGGACCCGGGGTAAACTTCCCAAGGCCGCCTTCCCTCCACAGAGCCGGGCGAACCAAGCCTGTCGTGACTGTTATCCCTATCTTTTTGTAACACTAACTCAGATCCGGGAATGCAAGCATTCCAAGACTGTCTGCCAGATTCGGGATTGCAGCTTGGCCCTTGGACACGGGTAAACCAATGCCGTCCGCACTGTGCAATGCACTCCCTAATCTGTTCCCTAATAAATGGCTTGTTGACAGTTTAATTAGGTCAGACGAAATTTCAAATGAAAAGAATCTGGGTTAATCTTAGATTATGCGATTTAATAATATGAATTTGCCGAAAGATTACAAAAGAAAGAAAAATAAATCAAGAGTTGACAGTAATACTTAAATCTATTCTTATTCTATGTTGGCCTTAAAACCTTTGTGTGGATGAGCGTTAAACTATCTTAGCCCTTTCTATTTAGTATGTTCGTGCGACACAATACTATTTGATATCTTCGAAAATTATAAAGTTCAAAGCGCTTTGCTTTTAAATTTACTTACTTTTTCTTTGCTACGATCAAATTGCTATAATTCGTCTAGACTTTGATTCTAAATTTTTATTATTCCATGGAATTCTTTAGTTAAATTTGACTCTATTTCCTTTGACTCGAATAAGTGAATTTATTTAGATACTGATTCTGACGCTTCAATACCTTTAAACAAGTGAGGTTAAGTTAGAGAAATTAGACTACAAATGAGTCGATCAGGTGCTATACCGTGAATCGCTGCCGCTGCTGGCAGACGATTCCTTATATTGCGTTTATCCCCTCCATTTTCGCGTCTAACGTAGCTAGGGGATTAGCTTAATCCCTCGACCTATTGTCGCGTGATTTAACTTGAATTTTTTCTGTAATAACCAGCCAGCCTGAACCGTTACAATACGTCAGATCACCTGGGAGGAGCAGTGTATTTTTCAACATTTGATCTTGCTAGCGGGCTTTAGAAATTGAAATGGTCCCACAGGATCGCGCGAAACTGCGTTTACAACAGCAAACGGGCATTACGAATGCCTAAGAATGCCCGAAGGATTGAAAAATGCACCAGCCACTTTCCAGAGGCTCATGGACCAAGTTTTGCGAGGCTTACAGAGGTCTGAAGTATTTGTATACTTGGATGAGATGGTAGCATCTGCTTAAGACATATAAGAGCACGAGAGGAAAATTCGAAGATTATCCAAAAATTTATTTGATGCAAATCTAACTCTACAACCTGACAAATGTGAATTTTTAAAGACAGGAGTAGCATACTTAGGTCATGTCATTAGTAAAATGGGAGTAAAACCAGATCCTAAAAACGTTGTAGCATTGAGAAAATTTCCTCGCCCTAAGAATCAAAAGGATGTTACACTGAATGAAATTTTTTTTGCAGATAGTTAAAAATCTGTATAGTTAGAAAATTAAAGTCGTGTGGACAATGTTTATAGTAAAATTTACCCAAATTATCGTTTGGTGCACTATAAACGCATCGTAAATTTTACCTAACTCTACTACTTACGCGGGGAGTTCAAAAAGACAATAATAATTGTAGAGTTAACTATATTTATAGTTCTAATGTTAACTGAATACAGATGTTCATGATGACTATTCCAGAATTGTACGGCATACACCTTCTATTATAGTCTTCGACAATATGCATTATGGTTAGATTTACCAATTCAGTCAATTATTCGCGGATTGGTATCTTGTCAACCCAATATGATTCCTCCAACTTTTTCCAGAGTCAACTATACCAGTGAAGCTGTTTATAAGATAAGAATGTTACATATTTGTTTTGTAACTGTTGTATAACGTGTAGCCTAACATAATGTTTCGTTGATTTCACTATATTTCACCATTGGTTTCGAATCATTTTTTTTTTTTTTCAATCTTTGATGATTGAATCAAAGTGTATGGTATTAGTACGCGTTTTTGCTATGGTAACAATACTTTGCTCGCTGTTGGTTGATTAGTAGATCTCACCATAAAATATAGTCCGTTTTGAAATACGTAATTTATTTTCACATTATATTATTGCGGAGTGATGTAATCAAATTTATTTGCTGCGTCGATAAATTGCATCATTTATTAGAAATTAGTGCATTTTCGGCTTTCAAAGCAATGAAATACATGAAATTGTTAAAATAATGGCTCGGAATAAATAGGAAAACATTGAAGTAGTTATCATCGGATAGTTTGGCGTAGTAGGTAGAGCGTGCGACTAGTAAGCGAGCGGACGTGGCTTCAGAACCGGATTAGGACAAACAAAAATCAGTGGCGTTTTTCGTAGTAAAATTACAAGGCGTTTTGATTGTACATATGAGGGAAGTCCTTTAGGACGGTGGACTGAATGTTAAAACGTATAAAATTATTGTTTTTTATTTTTTAATTTCAATAGTTCCATTCAATTGGAATAGTCAACGTAAACATAATAATTGTTACAGCAGGCTATGGGAATATAGTTTCAAGGACTATACGTATACTATAGTAAAATCTATATATTGTGACGTTAACCATACAACTTTCGTCAAATTTAACAGTTATTTATAGTCCAGAACGATATAATTCAATAAGTTCCGGTGACTATAAATTCGGACTGTCCTCTCAGCGAACAATAATTTATAGCGTTGTTAACTAGATTTTTCTCTGAGTGTAGAAAATTCTTAGGACTAGTAGGTTATTATCGTAGATTCATCAAGAATTTTGCTGCAAAAGCTAAGGTTTTAACTGATTTGTTAAAGAAAAACGTGCCTTTCGTGTGGAAAAAGGAACAGCGCGACAGTTTCAAAATTTTACGAAAAGCTCTATGCCAAAAGCCTATATTGCAGTACCCTGATTTTAACAAGCCTTTTACCCTGACCGCGAACGCGTCAGATTACGCAATAGGTGCGGTCCTGAGTCAGGAGGTGGATGGTCATGATATACCAGTAGCTTATTTATCTCGAGCCTTGATAAGCGCAGAACAGGAATATTTTACGACGCAGCGGATTCAGGGCGATACGGATTCAATAGCGTATGTCCGGTCGGAATTCAGAGCGAGCGTGATATTGACGAAGCTGATCTATAAAATTACCACCCTATTGTTACAATTTGTGTTCCCAAATTATCCGTTGACTTGGATAGGTCTAATTTAGTTAGGTGGTCACCGCATCGTCGGAGAATCCAATAGCATTTTTCGATTGTTGCTTTGTTCGTCCATCCTTCTCTCCATGTCCAGTCATCAAGCGTTAGAGTGATCATTTTTCGATGTGATAAGAGACTTTCATCTCTCCAGTTCTTTAATACCTGCTCCATCCTCGCTCGATCCATGTAGGTCAGGTATCTAGCTATCTCAGCGACACACTCGGGTGGTAGTAGTGGTTCCCATTCTGGTTCATAGCTTGGTAATGCTTGTTCATTCTCAGGCACTTGCAATGGTATCGGTGTTTTCAGCTCCAGCTGTCGATCATGCCATTTGTCTGAGCATGAAATCTGCACTTTCCTTTTGTTGATCTCCAATCCCTTCATTCCTTTTAGCGCTGCTTGCGCTGCCTTGATCGATGTGAAGGTAACGTAACCAGTCACCGCTTGTTTTCTTAGAACCGCAGCTTCCAGTGGTTCATACTCTCGGAAGGCCTTCAGCAGGTGCTTCTTCTTGGTGTACAGGGCCAGGTTCGATAGGAAAAGTCGCCTCGATGTCCTCTTGTCGCCGTCCGTCATCTTCCCCTATATCTGTCTTTTAGGACAAAAATGACTAGATTAGGGTTATCCCGAAGTGCTCAGCACTGTCTAATTTTGCCATAGTCAACTGGCAGTTTGCTTTCATGTGCCTGTCTTGGCTTCCCTTAGGATTCATTTCTGCAATCCTATCTCTCTCGATACTCCTTCTTGTCTCTACTCTAAAACTGATTCAGCGTTTTATGATTGGAAAATGCACTTGCTCCACCTCTGGTCCCAGCAACCGTCGCGCCTTTATTCATTCGTTACTAGACCTCCAGTGGGTGAAGTTAGATATGAATAATATTAACGAGGAAGCTGTTTTAGTCGGGGTCCTAGTGGCCTTGTTTGACTGGGCCGGGGTCCGCCGGGGTTCGCAGCCCAATAGGTGAAGGTGCGGTGTGTGCAAGGGCAGGTTATCCTCCTAAACTGCCGCACCAAAGCTGTGTGCAGCGAATGCTATTTTAAGAAGTAAGTATAAGTACCAAAAAAAATTTTTTTTTTTCTTTCTTTTTTTGTTGTATTTATTAGATTATTTATCCATTCCTAGAGTTAGCACTGATGACGTACATCGGGAGGTGGCGGTGCATCGTACCGCAGTAGGGGGCGATAGGGGTCCTAAGACGATTTGTGCCGTGTGCCGGGTGTCGATTGTTGGGGCGACTTCTCCGGTCGGGTGTCCGCGCTGTGAGCGGATTGAAATTCTCACGAAACACGTAGGAGAATAGTACCTAAACACCTATTGAGGTGTTTGTTATTTTTATTTATTTTTTTTTTTTATTATATATATATATATATTCTAACTATTTTTCTTACTTAAAATTTCTTAAATTTGTAACAATTATATATTGGGTTTTGTTTTACTATCTATGTGTTTTATTGTTTTGAAATTCCTGAATTCCTTACAATAAATTGTTTAAGTTATTTTGATAGTACACTCTTAGAAAAATCTAGTTAACTTCACTATAAAAATAGTTTCCTCAGGTGACATCTACATTTTATAGTTAGGATAACTATTTTTATAGTGCAAAATACCATAATATTATAAAAGGAACTATAATTTTGGTCTGGTTTAACGTTAAAATATCGCTGTCCCTTTTTTTTCTCTCAATGTAGCATGAGTTTAGTAAAAGTTGCTCTTGAATTACTCCGGGCATTGTAAGATTACGTTTTCTGATTTTATGAATTCAAATTTTTGTTGCGTATGTTTTACGTCTATTATTACGTGGATTCGGTCTGTAGTGTAGTTTAAAATGAATATAAATTGATTGTGTCCCGGTCCTAATTTACTTTTGCATCGCTGTGGAATATCAAGTCAGTCTGTCAGTATGCTAGTTCAAGTTTATCTGTATGTTTCACAAATTGCTTACCATCCTTAGTTTCCAATACCACGCTATTATTTTCCAGAATTTTTACAATTTTATATGGACCTTGATACCTCTTAGCGAATTTTCCCTTCCTTACCGCTACAAGTACCCGTGCCATGTCCCCCATCTTACCTGGAAATGGATTAGCCTTCTGATCGTAATACATCTTAGATCTTTGTTTTGCTTGGATCAAGAGTTTGCATCTCTGTTAGTTTTGCGATCAAATCTCCAAGATAAGAGTTGTACGTTACTACGTTATCATCCTACGTACCATGGACTAACTCATAGGGTGTGAAATTAGTTCCTTCATGAACAGCTGTATTATAGGAAACATTGCAAAAGGTGTCAATTCATCCCAAACGTCGAATTCTCGCAAATAATATTTGATATATCCGGTTAAAACGATGTGACTACGTTCTAAAGCCCCGTTAGATTGTGGCATATAGCTTGACGTGGTAATGTGCCTAATTTTAAATGCTTTTGCTAATTCGTTCATTAATTTATTCACGAAAGTAGATAGGCTAGGCCGGTTCTGGACCAACGCGTGTTAGTGCACACGTACACGCACACACACATGCATGCCTCCGCCGTGTCCGTGTGAGGGTGGTGGAGGGGGTTGATAGGATGACGTCATGCTCGCTGATGCCTGCTGGCTTGTTCAGACCTGTCAAAATGACGTCACGCACCCTTAATATGACGTCACACACCCTTAAAAATGGCGGCACGTACCCTAAAAATGGCGGCACACTCCCTCAATATGACGTCACACACCCTTAATTTGACGGCACCTACCCTTAATTTGACGGCACATACCCTTGATTTGACGGCACATACCTATGATATGACGTCACGCGCCCTGATTCTAACCCTTGCTTCCAGAAGCTTCCTCAAGGCCAAGTTCCTGGAATTTTTCGGCACCCTGTGAGATTTGATACCCCTGCGCAAAAACCTGCAGATGCAAGTCCTAGCTAATGATTCGTGGAAACAAACGGTTCCTGGAATTTTTCGGCACCCTGTTGGAAGTTTTTGGGGGATCGAGTTAGTTTGCGTATGGAACGCAAAAATATGATAAGCCTCATGATTCTCAGAAAAATTGTTCTTGGAATAACCGACTCTGGAAAGATCTTTTGGAACGTTCTAGAAATTGGCTCACCCTTTCTTGATGAGGTCATATGTGGAGTCTCGAAGACGTTTCTGGTAGCTTCCTGACCTTGAACGTCATCTAATGCGTAGTATCCTAAGTTCTCAAGCGGAGTATTGAGTTAAACCTCAGATGGAATGCAAACATTGAAAAGAGATGGAAGACTATAATTGGAGATTGTTGATAATACAGCTTAACCACTGTGTTTCTTTTACTGCTAATACTATATCTATGTGGTAATGAATAAGAAGACGTATATATGTATATTCGTTTAAAAAGCTTTATTTGTAAAGACACATTCATACAACGTTTAATATTCATAAAGCTAGGGTACATGTTTTTCAAGATACATTGATACAAAGTTCTAATAATTATTACAGTAAGAGATTATTTTTCTCATCGATGATGCTTTTGACACGTATGACACCAAACCATATCTTTATTCGGATGTGGACGTTTCTCTTCAGGTATGGTTGTGTTCACAGCGCGATACTTCAATAACCAATCACGTAATAACGTGACGTTTTGCGCTGAACAATTCGAATTTGGTATACTGTGGTGCGTACAATTGGTAGTTTTGCACACCTTCTTCAATGTCTGTAGCGAGGGACAACCAAGATCCAACATATCAATGATCTGACAATCTTTTATGATTTTCCGCAGCCAATGCTTCTTCTCTAATCCTTTTACGTAGATGTTTCGAGCTTTCTGTACAAGATTTGGTAGAATAAGATTGATGTCTTTATAGCATACATCCCCGGAGCTCCAAGATAAACCATGGAGATTGCGCTCGAGCCATAAATTTTCACTGTGGTACCGGGCTGGTAAACACTTCCATTCGTACGGCGGTTCAAATAGTAGGGTAGAAGGTGGTGCTTCTTGGTCAATAGCAATTATGGCAAACTCTTTTAATGTAAAGTTGTCAAAGGGTCTTTTAAAACCCTGCATATCGATGACGAACTCCATCTCGAACTCAACTGATCTTTACGGCTCGGTGGAACAGGGTTTTATACTAATTTCTTCACCCCACCACTTATGGGGTTGTATTCAACTATACGATCATGTAAGATTAAACAGTATGCAGATGTATCAGCAGGGAAGTTATCTTTGGCTTCAAATTCGAGACGAACATCTACTGGTCCAAACTTGAGCGACTCGTTTTGTTTTGAACAGTCAATCACGAACAGGGGAGCGTACTGTAGAAATTCACTCTTCTTCAGCAACGGTTCAGGTTCCTTGCCGTAATAGGAGGTTTGGAAATTTGCGAACATCTCGTACAACAGAGCATACTGATTATGACTCATATCTAGATTCAGGTTCCCGTAGGGATAGCATTAAGAATTCAAGAAGAGTTTAGCATCGGTGATATTGCAGTGATCGAAATGGCTAGCGTTTCTATTCGGCTTGTTTTCCGACTTGTCTGGAAACCCAGTATGACGTAGCGAGGTTTCTCCAGCTGAGTCGACGTCTTCACGGTCCAAACGTGTTTCGAGGTGGTGGGTAGTACAGGGTACTCGTACAATTCCCAGTTGCGAAAACTCATTGAGATCGGCGCATCTCTCTCGATGAAATTTAACAGCTGTATTTTCCGCTCATCCGAGAGCTTAACATATGGTAACAACCATTCGACTTTATCGATCAGGATTTTGAATTCCTCTTTTTGAGTTTGTAAAACCGCGTTCGCATCGGTCTTCGAACGAGTCAAGATCAATTCGTGCTTGGCGTTGACGATTATCTTGCGATAGTCTTCGGCGAACCCTAGCGTCATCTTCAACGGTATGCATACGTCGAAGGTACCATCGGTATGACTTGCATTCACATTAAGCCAACCAGCATTCTCCAACATCCAATTCTGCCCAGGTCGTAGGTAAGGGTAACCTTTCATAAGACTGGTGAGACCGACGTTTTTGCTCCTAGACTTTCCTTAAATAAGATACCTGATACTCAGTATTATCATACTTGGTAATTACTTTTGCAATGTAAAACACGACAAACTTTTTTTTCTTGAATTTTATCAGTAAAAAGTCATTTTCTTGTATCGCCTCAGTAGAAGGTCGAGATGACTGGGTCGAATAATTATCATCAAATGGTTGAGTGCCAGGGGAATCGTCCTTTGGAGAATCTAACGTTTCATCATTGTCAGACGAACTTGTTGAAAATCTTTCAATTCGTGCCCTCTTCGACTTCTTTGCTGTTTTATCCCTCTTCTTGTCACTTTTCGAATCTAAATCCAGTAGTTTTTTTGCTCTTTTCAAATCTTTGGTTCGTTGCATTTGTTCTTTCGCAAGTTTTTTCTTTTCTTTCACGTCCTGTAATTTTTGAAGTTTATTCTTCTCTGGTGTGTCCGTATAAATTCTCGACTTCCCGCGCTCTCTTTCCTTTTGTTTCTCTTCTTTCTGCAGGACTTTTGGATATGGTCTGACAGCATCTGGTGTTAAGCTTGTTATCGAAGTCGACGTGATATGGTCCTCAACTGGAATTGTCTTCGCGCCCGAATCATTGGAAGGTGTGACGCAGTTGTTTGACAATGTTGTTGGTTCCATCGAGGGTTGAGGTACGCTCAGCTGACTGACATTTCGATCTGGTGTTGACAAAACCTCTTGATTTTCCACATTGCTTCCAGACGTATTCTTTGTATACATTCTGCAGGGTGCGAAATCCTCATCAGAAAAGGCTAATTTATTGAGTGGCCAAATCCCTGGTTTCCTGAAGCCATTTGTGATATTTTTTCCAGTGAATGACTCAAAATATGCGATTTTGGCTAGCTTAGGAATGTCATAAATTGACAAAGTTTTCCCGGCATTGTTAAGATGCCAATCATTGAACGCGATTTTCAATTTGGCTTTGAAAGGTTCAAAGACTCCCACATCGAGCGGTTGCAGCTTATGCGATGTATGTGGGGGGAACGTCAAAGTAACAATCCCATTTTCACGTGCAAAATTGATAGCCTCGATTGAGATATGGGACTCATGATTGTCATACAGTAGTAAAACAGGATTATCTTTCGTACTGGAAGTATGCTTTCGCATGTGCTGCAACGCTACCAAGTAAAGATCAGCATTCATCCAACCACTTCTGGCCGCCAACCCGATACTTCCTTCTGGAGCACCGTTCAGAAAATGATCCTTGTAACGTACTCGTAGAAATATGAAGATCGGTGGAATCGCATTTCCGATAGCCGATACAATACCACAGAAGGTGACAAGCTCTCCTCTTTCTCCTGATACGATTTGCCCAACTTGCCTTTGCTTCTTCTCGGCTAATACCTTAGGCGTGTTGAGAACAGTGCAGATCCCGGTTTCATCGAAGTTTATGATACGATCAGGAGTGAATTTGTAGCGTGCAAGTACCTCTTCCAAGTTATTGAAGTATTCACCGACGGCTGTTTTATTGAAACTAAATGATCTAGCTGCGCTAGTGTTCTCTGGTTTACGCAAACTGATATTCATGTTTCTTTGACGAAATCCGGTTGCCCAATCTGTGCCTGCACTCTTTGTTCATCCCATTTTGGTGGATATTTACTGCCGACTTGTTTAGCATACTCATAAGCAAGAGTTTTGACTTGTTGAAGAGTGAGACTGTAATGCATTTTGCTACAAGTGACTATGTATTCGTTCAACATCTTTTCTTGTTCAGTAGTAAATACCTGTTGAGAGCTGTATTTGGACGCAAATTTTTTGGTTTCTTTACCTTGTTCTTCCCCTTTCCTTTTTATTTCTATGCGGTGCTGTAACGTACCTGGTTTGATACCATATTTCTCAGCTGCTCTTCTGATAGACAGTGTCCCAGCAATTACTTCGTTAACTGCAGAGACCACGGCCTCTTCATCTAAATTTGCCCTTTCAGTTTTTCGTTTGTAATTTCTCACCATTTTGCCTGAAAATGAAACAAATTCATGCACCACACACAACAGAAACATGCCAAGGGGAATTTAGTAGTACAGATACAGTTAGCAATCACCGGGGAAAATTAATGAACATGGAGGGCAGTTTGATACGTACCAAACTGCCCCTATACATGATGTATCATTCTACCCCATACCACCATTTTGGGTTCAACATGGTGAATACAAAATTGCGATAACAGGACTGCAGGCTGAGGGTCTAATAATTTACGAAGAGTATTCCTTACCTCTGATATTAATTACCTTTCAAAATGTTGACGAAAACTCCACAAAATCAAGTTTTTTGGCTAGTGAATAGAGATTACTTGTAACCCTACAAAACGTGACCAAGCCTGTCAAATTGCAAGCGGCCATTGAACACAGTTCAGTGTTTTCACGTAAAAGCATCGAATGTAGCGCAATCCTTCGGTGCTGTGCCGAACTCTCCAGTGCAATTTGTTACCGAGTTATTACTCATGTATCGAGGATCCCCGTGTATCAATGACCCCCAACTCCCCCTACACATGCAACAAACTCTTGCACGGTAATACGCACAGGTCTTGGTGTTGGACAGCGATACGAATCTCGTCACTGTTGTTGAAACTCGATGAGGCATAAGGTTTGTGTGCGTGAACCTCATAATGTGCGATAGACTCGTCAAAGGCGACGGGTGTTTGAATGTCTAAGATTTCCTCCTCCATGGTATACAGCAGATGACACAGATGCAAACGAATCGTAGTCTTACTTTGCGGAAATTCCTCTTCCAAAAGGCGCAACCTTGAGACCCAAGCTTTTCAGAAGCAGCACGTTCTGAGGTGTCAGCTCTTTGAGAACTGATTGACGACTGACGTGTTTGGGGCATCTCACCTTACTGATATAACTACTCCTGTTGTAAACTATTCCCATTATTGAGCCTTGATATGCAACCTCACAGTTATAACCTCTCCACGGAAATTGACCAAATCCCCGTCTTGATCGACTATACGGAGTTGGATATGATCTATGGTCCTCACGGTGACTGGCAGGTAAATGACGTGAGACGGTACTTCAATGATCTTATATCCAGGTGGAACGACGGGAAAGAATTCATGAATGGTGTGTACTTTGCGCTCATTGACGTAGGCACCCGTTGTAATGTTACACTCGACTCGCAGTGCGTTGACTTTAAGAATAGTCACGGGAAGGTCAGACTCGTGAACTTTATCGGCTTGTAGAGTACGTTGAGTGAAACCTAATAGGCTGCCTATAGAATCGGTTGGCAGAAAATTTACAGGGTGACTGCATTTAATTTCGCTACGTAGTGTATTATTATTCGGTTTAATGTTGATGGTGATACCCTTATTCAGTAGTACACCCTGTACATAGCTTTCGATATCCTCTATTTCATAGCTGCCGGTAGGTATGGTTACTACTTCCTCACCCGCGTAAATCTTGTTGTGACCAACGTCTACGTTAGGAATCGAATTGAAAGTCAGTAACTCTACCAGACCTAGGGAGTAATTCTTGAGAGGGTCAAGATCAATGGGAGGAAAGTATTGAGTTTCGAGGACCGAGGAGTTCCCCGATACGGTCAGTGTAAACGAATCGTTCATGCCTACTGCGAAAGTCAAACTGATTTCGAGGAATCACGTCGCATGTTTATATAGAAACTCGAGACACAAGTGGCCACAGTTGAACGTATCGTAGTCTTGATATCTTTCATGGTTATACTTGACGCTACCAACACCAAGGTATCTGACGAGGTCCGACGGTGGACGAAGGTTACCGAAACTGTCAAAGTAAACGACTTCGTTGCCGTTCTTGCGGTACGCGACCCAATGTGTACCAGGACCATCTTTATCATCTAGATTGACGATCGCTGATTCACGTCTTCGCGGCCCGTCCTTAGGCAAATCGTTGCGCATAAAGACGCCGCGGAAATGTGGAACGGCCGTCGTGTACTTTAGTAGGTCCGCGTCAGTTAGCGCCCGCCGTGGTAGCGTCACTTTTAGTTTTTTGACTGTTCTTTCAGGTGAATTCCTAAGCCCTTTCTGTACGGTTTCAGGTGGAGCCCCTTGCCTAGAGCGATAGCTTCCATAGTTTTGTTGTGCCGTTGACTCTCTTCCAGTTGTCTCTTGGCGGAACTTGCGTCGTTCACGACTTTTGCGATACCTGCTGCACCGCCAGCTAACGCGCCCGTAGCACTGAGCCCGGCAAAAAGGGGTATGAGGAACGGTAAAAAGCCACCAACTTTGGCTGGAACAGGTAGAATCCGCGGAGATCGTACATTACATTTACCACCGGCCTTCCTGACAGCTCCTCGCGCACCTTTCAATGCAGACTTGATGGCTACTTTTGCAGTTTTGCCGGGAACCATGGACCGTTTGGCGGCATCGATAACTTTTCTCAATACCACCGGCTTCCGCATTCCCATGCCAAGCTTGGTTTTCGCTTTCATCGCGTTTGTCACTGCCCAGGCGGCTGCTTTCTCACCGATATTTGCGTCCGGGGCAAGAACCCGTTTCCAGGCTCTTTCAGCTAAAATCTTATCTGCTGCACTTCTGGCTTCGAGATTCTCTCGATTCTTTGAGTACGCGATATCGTGTTCTTTACAAGCTGCGTCGAGAGGATTGATACCTGGATCGCCTCGCGCCAGTCTTTTCGCTAGTTTGGTACCGGGTCCGCAGTATTGATAACCGGGTATATGCAGCTCTACCGGGAGACTGTTGATGATCCTGTTGACCAACCCTTTCCCACGACGCTTACGACCGACTCTTTTGTGCACGATCATGTCGACGATCTGTACGTGAATGAGGAATCATCTTTATAAACGCGATATTTATAGTGTTTGGCTTCAGTCAGAGTCAAGATGAGGTTCGAGAAACAACCTGTCAAGCTACCTGTAATGAATTTCGACAAAATCGTGCAACGGGATGTCGAAACTAGAAAACGGCATGGTGATTTGCTACCAAACAGCGTTCGCGCAGTATTTTGCGGACCGTCCAACTGCGGCAAGACTAATGCTCTGCTCACTCTAATAACACACCCTAACGGACTGCGATTTGAAAATATCTATATCTACTCAAAGTCTTTGAATCAACCCAAGTACAAGTTCCTGCAGCAGTTAATCGAATGTGTAGAGGGTGTCGAGTACTTTCCGTTTGACGAGCATGAACAGGTAGTTTTACCAAACGATGCTCTACCTAATTCGATCATTGTCTTCGATGACGTGGCTTGTGAGAAGCAGGATAACATCAGAGCTTTCTTCTGTATGGGGAGACACAAAAATGTAGACTGCTTCTATCTTTGTCAGACCTATGCTCGCATCCCCAAACATCTAGTGCGTGACAATACCAATCTTTTAGTCCTATTTAAGCAAGATGAGATGAATTTGAGACACGTATACGATGATCATGTGAACACTGACATGACTCACGCGCAGTTCAAAGACTTGTGCTCGGCCTGTTGGAACAACGATAAGTACGGATTCATCGTAATAGACAAGGACAGTGAGATGAATGAGGGTGGATATAGGAAAGGGTTTGACTGTTTCGTGAGCATAAATGGAGAAAATTCGGGGGCGTAGAATCAGTAGCGTTTTGGATACGACTCGGTCAACATGCAGGACACAAAAATTCACGATCAAAAAGAAGTGTTGCGTCATATCGCCAAAGCCAGCGCGGCGATTCGACGTAAACACAGAATGATAAAGTCGGGCAAAGAGATCGCTGAACAGAAGATGAGCGATGTTTTCAAACCGGTAGTCACTCCGTTAAAAGAACTGGTGAAGGTTTCTCAAACGACTGCTAAATCCATCAAAGAAGAGCCGATCAAAGATGATCCAAGCAAAGAAGAGATTTACCCGATTAAAGAGGAAGAACCTGGAGTAGACGATTCCTTTTCAACAACAAGTGACGAAAATGAAATGGATACGACCTTACAGCCGACGCACCCTGAACCCGAGGCCCCTAACGACTATCTTGATTGTTTCGAGATGAGAATATAAAAAGAAGCGATCTAGATAACGTGTACGGTGTACGCCCACTCGCTCACGGGAAGTTAATGATCGGTGACTCACCGATAAGTTTTGGCAATGACGTTGTTCATATAGGTGACATGACTTATACAAAGACCAAAGGCTTATTGGAATTATTATTCAAAAAGATACCCGATGAGACCTACGTGCGCTCTGATGATATCCAAAATTATAGACAAATCGTATTTGCTACAAATGCACATCGAAAATACTATAAAGCTGGTCAACCCGTTCGGGAGCTGAACAACCCCAAGTTCAAGAAATTTATCGCGCAAGCGTTTACCGTGCCTCTTCCACGCACGGGTAAAGGTGTGCTACCGAAGCTTATGGTCGCTGAAGAAGGTAGAGGAACGGATTACGTTCACTGGGACGACCCCAATGAGCTGGTGGAACGTCTTCGTTTGCTCCTGGCTTCCCAAGCAGCTGGTAACTCGAGCCACTCCAACGAAATCGTATCGATAATCGAAGAATTGCGCGAAGCTGGCATCATTTATTAAGCAACCCCTCATCGTTTCCACCATCGTTTCCACAATGAGCGTCGATGTGTTTGGACGACAGTTGGACAAGGCTACGGCTCCCAGCGGTCGGGGTCCTCCCGGTGTTGGATTCAAATTCACCGCTGACGGACAATACGATATAGATAACAAGAGACTGTGCAACGTAGCCGATCCCGTGCAGCAAAATGAGGCTGTTACCATGAAACTCATGCGACAGGAAATCGACGCTGTGAGAGAAGAAATCCGCTCAGCGATAGCCGTCTCGTACTCCCGTACGATAGCTGCTCTTCAAAACCTGAGTGGTGATATCAAATCGGCAGAAGAGTTGTCGGTTCGCAACTCCAAGGTCATTCTCAGCTTGGACACCAGACTGACAGCATTGGAAAATGATCGAGAAAAAGTTAGCGCTCGTGACGGAGCTGCACCGGTCAGCTAGAAAGAATTATCAACGTCGTCGTGTAGATGTTCGTGGTTTAGACGAAACCTGGCAAGCGGATCTCGTTGACATGGCACCGTACGCAGGAGAAAACAAAGGCTACAAATACATGCTCACCGTCATCGATATATTCTCAAAGTATGCCTGGACCGTGCCGATGAAGAGTAAGACGGGTAAAGATACCGGAAGTGCTGTGGAATCTGTACTCGCACAGGGACGTGTCCCGAAGAATTTACACGTTGACAGAGGCGGAGAATTTTATAATTCAAACTTCGATTCTCTCATGAGACGGTATAATATCAAGCTATACTCAACCTTTAGCAACTTGAAGGCATCGATCTGTGAACGCTTTAATCGTACGCTGAAAAACAAAATGTGGATGCAGTTCAGCCTGCAGGGTAATTACAAGTGGACAGATTTTATCTGATTTGGTTTCGGATTACAACAACTCCAAGCACCGTACTATTCGCATGAAGCCACAAGACGTTTCCTCCAGAAATGAAGAGACATTACTGCACACTGTATACCAAAAAGTTCGAGGCAGATCCGTTAAACCGGCAAAGTTCAAAATTGGAGATAAAGTACGAATCAGCAAATATAAGAATGTTTTTGAGAAAGGCTATACACCGAATTGGACGACCGAAATATTTACGATTGTACAAGTAGCCAATACCAACCCGGTAACGTACAAGCTCAAAGACTATCAGGATCAGCCTATAGCAGGTGGCTTCTACGAACAGGAACTTCTCAAAGTCAAGAACTCCGACATCTACCTGGTGGAGAAGGTGCTCAAGAAACGTGGAAACAAGCTGTTTGTGAAGTGGTTAGGTTTCGATAATACACATAACAGTTGGATAGATAAGTCTGACTTGTAAGCCTTTATTGAATGAATAAATCTTTAATATATATCATACACCGCAGTTTATTTACATGTATCGTAACCCCACGGAAGCGTGTCGGTAGTATGAGGAAATATGATCCTCTTGTCGTCGTTCCAGCTCAGCGCTATCTTCCTTTGCGTCACCGTATGAACCTGGTGATTCTTGCTTTGAATTAGATGCTGACTTTTTATTAGATTTTGATGCTGCATAGTACACTCGATGTAGTCATTGAAAGTTATTGTTTTTAGTGTAGCTCTCTTGACTCCTTTGGCACGTTTCTGTTCTCTTTTTTCACCTAGAACCTTGAAGGAATATAATTTAGCTCTTAAACCTATAAACTCGGTCATTATCTTCCCGTTATTCTCGTCTTTCATCAATCCCAATACTTTCTTGTTGACTAGCGGCATCTTATAAACATTCTCCGGAGGATAGTCGGACGTGTCAAATCGATCCAAATCGCGTTTCATTAGCTCGTATATATATCGGGTACGGTAAAATGATATATAAGACTATCAGTGTCAGTATACATGAGCTTTGCTCGGTCTCCGAATCTACTTTTGATATAGTTATAATGGAAATCGTAAATGTAGGTTTTAGCAAGATCCATAATAGAAAATCCTGCATATATGTATAGGCTTGTTGAATTTGATTTTCGTCCGGCTCAATTCAATTATTGCCATATCTTCACCGAATGCGGTACAGCTATGAAAGTTTGGCTTAGCGATAAGCGCTCCTGCTCCGTGTCTCCCATCCCACTTTGTAATCACCCGTACATCTCTATGTTTTCTAACGTTTTCCATTGTTTTTCCGAAAACGGCGTTATTCATGAGTTTATAAAAATTTTTTTCGAAATCATTGCTAGACTTTTTCCGCAATTCAGTATTCAAATCTATATATTTCTGAAGCCACGGTGCTTGTTTAAATTTTAATACCCGATGGATTTTCTCTAACTTCATACCCAAACTCAAACACTGTTTCAAAACTTTATAGTGAACGACATACCGCTTTTTTGAGAAAAGGGTAGTTGTTAATTTAGATATCTTACATCTCGACAGAGGTGGTACGTAATGCTCCGGACACAATGGTCTTTGTGAGAGTCCTGAAGTTCTCGCGGATATTCTAAATCTACTTCAAGTATGTAACCTATAAGAGATTCATCTGAAACTGCTAAAACATCAAAACCTTGGAAATTTGACACCCATTCGAAGGAACTATACGGTAAGAAGTGACTCATAGCTGCACCATAGAAATTATTAACGTCAAAATACATGAGGTACGATTCTTCCTGACGCGGATCGAATGCCGATCCCATATATCTGTTATTAGCTTTAGCGTATCTGTTCGAGCATTGGGCAACTCCGCCTCGAATTCCTCGTTCTATAAACAATAACATATCAACGTCGATAAGAAGCTCGAGCTCAACACCCGTGCACTTGAGCATCGCGTCGAACGATAAACCCGGCGCCGTATAAAAATGTAACGGATCTAAATTATAAGTAGACCAACAATTATTCCTGAAATTTTGAAAAATATCCGCTAAAAGAAGCACATCCGTTTGTAAATACAAATCTGAATATTGACCCAAAGTTTTGATTTGGAAAGTTTGCCAAACGTTACACGCGTGCAAATAGTCATCCTCCGAAATATCTGAATCGTTTAATTTTGAATGAAATTTTTCTTTTGGTGGTAACTGTACTTCTTCAAGGCTTTCCCAACTGTTTACATACTCGTATGGAAATACACCTTTCCTCGTCAATAACTGAAATTCTTCGACCCTCTTACAATACTTACGCGTAATTAATTTCTGATCGTCATCTAAATAAGACGCTAATTTTTCTAGACTGCCCGGCATGAACCGGAACGAATCAATGAACCTAAAATGTATAGATGTTCCATTTACACTCTTTGTAAATGATATATATTTGTCTTTGTTAAGCGGTAAGAGAGTGACGGGTCCTTCGAAAGCTGTTGCTAATGTTTTAATCAAAAAGTGTGAGTCATAGCCCGATAAGTTATGAAAGACCACCGGAATGATGTGCGAATCCTTGTAATTTAAATTGCAACCTTCATGCGCTGCACCACGATACTTGCCTGTGAAGTGGCAATGATCGCGATGTTTCACGTCTTGAGGTGCGAACGGTTTTTCACAAATATGACAAATCTTAGCTGAATCGAACGCTTGTTTTTGTTCATGACTCAAAGATTCCATCGGGATCACACACTTGAAATAAGGTTCTAAAGCATGAGCCAAACTCTCCAACTCGCTTACAAACCATTCTATACAATCCTTTCCACGGTTGACTCTAAATTTGGAAACTGAATCGTTGAAGGTACAATGTAAATAGTAAGCGATACTATACGGGTCATGTTTTTCATATACCCTTCTATTCTCAGATGTATCGTCAACCGGTTGCAAGAGACATTCGAGATCGGCGTAAATACAAAACGGAACATTTTCTTTATATTTAAAGTTTTTGAATTTCAAGATTTTATCCTTTTCGTCCGGTAATATTACTTTGCATTTATTTAAATTCGCGCAATCAAGCTTGTGTTTGACTAAACAATTTTCAGACCGAAAATGACTCAAACATCTATCACACAATCAGCTACGATGATCATGCTTTGAGATTTGTGAGCTTAATAGTCGAGATAAATTTTTGATCCATGTAAAATGATATATTGTATTGTTAGCGTCATCAGATCCGTTTGACTCGACATTAGATTCTAACATAAGGAGATGTATGGTAGACTTGTCTGATTTTTCTCGACTTAAATAAACGGGTACTATTTCGTGGTCGTCTATACCGTAAACGTTAATCGACAAACCGTTCAATTTTTCAAATTTTGAAATTTTATCAAGACTCATGGGAAAATTCAAACCTTCATACCTCAGCACTGAGCTAAAATGTGGGTGAGAAGTCGTTCTACTGACATGGCTACCCGCCGGGAAAAGGGCTGCTGTGACTGACCAGAGAAAACAGTACAGATCGTCGTTCATAATATTCACCACCGCCTTCTTATCTTGTACATACTTGGGTAACGGTGTGTAAGTAGATATGCCTCCTCGCAGTGGTACATATTTGTTGATATTCACAGTCAGATTTATAATTTCAGACAAAGACCATCCTGAATCTTTTTCCTGGAAGTCTTCTATCTTGACTAATAATTTCTCCCTGACATTTTCGTCGAACCATTCATCCATGTTCGTCGCTGATAGAATAGCTTCGTTTTTGGTATTAAAGAACTTCATCTCTTCGATAATTTCACCGCTTTTCAGAGTATTGAATTTACAGGACAAAACTACATTGACTTTCAAGTTGCCTTGTTTGCGGAGAATATTCTTCAATCTGGAGATAATTAGTTTTTTTGAGTCATCCAGAAAATGTTCCAGATCTTTGTGTTGCAGATTCGCTAAGACTCCCGTTCTTATTCTTCCATCGAAAGCTGACTCCAGATCTTCCCACTTTACCCTGTCACTTCTCCGCAATTTCCTTACACCTTCCCCTCTTTTTCGACATTGCTCAAACCGCGCTCTTAACGACTTTAGGATTCCAATTGTGGTCAAAATTCTCGTTTTTTCCCCGACCGTTGAAGCGGATTTTCGCAAGATTTTATTCAAAAGTCTGATATTCTGAGTCCCGAATCTTATCCATTTTTGTACTTCGGTAGTTGATGATTTCTTTTTCAAAATTCCATAAGCATTTTGCATAATGCTAATAAGTTTAAGACATTTAGCTGCGTCCATTTTTTCACTAATAACAATTGTATACTATGAAAGTGTAAACTTGAATGATGCGCTCACATTGCAGGGTGGTCATTTTATAGGTCAGCTTCACCGATTAATTCTAAGAATCTTGTAATGTGATACCTATGTGTATTTCGTTTGCGCGAGAAACCTTTTTTCATCCAATTTTTCAAAACCAAGACTTATAGCAAGTAAAGTGATAGTAGATGAGCAAGGCGGGTTCTGGACCAACGCGTGTTAGTGCACACCGACACGCACCCCCACATGCAAACCCAGCCGTGTCCGTGTGAGGTGGGTGGAGGGGGCACCCGCACAGACTGTCGTGTCCGTGTGAGGCAGATGGAGGGGGTAAGATAATTGGTCCAGACCCCGTTAGACGGTCCACCCCCTAACGGTAAAGCGCGTTTCGCGCTTTTGACTGGTTCTAATCAAGGTCACCCGTTACCCGACCCACCCCCTAACGGTGCCCCGGTACCACCCCCTGGTCGACCCCCCTAACGGTAACCGTCAGACGCCCGCCCCGACGTGACGGTCGCGATCCCCCCTCTGACCGCTGCGATCCCCCCTCTGACCGCTGCGATCCCCCCTCTGACCGCTGCGATCCCCCGTTTGACCTCTACGAACTACAATTATAGGAAGAATGTGCAGATTCTTACCTGTCAACCAATCCCTTTTTGGACGTGTGAAAAAAGTCTCCTAAAAACTACACCAACACTAAAAGTGTCTCAAACATTAAAACTAATCACTCAAAAAGTGTCACTTAAAACTATAAAAATTGTCGCTAAACTATATCCTTATAAAATTACACCCACTGGTCACTCTCCGAACCGTATTCCTCGTCCTCTTCAGTCATCATATCCACAAAGTTCACAAAACCCTCCACACCCCACGCTGCGTCTTCTGCGTCGTTGGCCAGGAGGGCTGCAACCGCCGCATTCTACGCCGCCGGTTGTGCGGCAGCGTACGCATTGTCGTGCAAAACGTTCAATCGGTCCGGGGTTGCAATCCTCTGACGCTCAGGCAGCCCACCCTCTATCACCTCGCCCCCGTACCCCCCATACACCTCATGGTCCGATTCGGGATCTGAGTCACTCGGATCCGAATCCCTGTCCTCCAGCCCCACCCCGAAATCGCGCTCGGCATCAGCCCACCTGCCGAACGCGTCGTCTAGCCAGGCTTCGCGGTTTTCACCTCCTTCTTCTCTAACACCGTACAGCCACAAATCGCGCTCGTCGGTATAAAGAATCGCGTCTTCCAAATAAAATCGTACTTCGGTCATTTTTTTAAATCGCTCTGTTCGGTTTCAAAATCTGACTGAAGAATGAGATCAGTAATGAGTCTCTTCGTTAGTGTGCAGACTTCCAACAGTCACACATATAAATCAAACTCAAGTACATACTTACCCTCGAAGTATGCATCGCCTAAACACTCAGCGTGAGAAACGACGTTAGGGTTTGCGTATTAGGTGTCAAGGAGAGCCTAAATAAGTCTGCGCGCTGGGGATAGCTTATAGTTAGATAAATTTGAAAGCAAAATAATTATTGGAACCAACATCGCTCAAGCTATACAACGCATAAACAATGCGATAACGCGTGATGGGTATACAAGTAGGGTACGATTCAGCGAATCGCAGCAATTTAGATAGACGCAAACCTATTTAACTACTACGAAGGAAGAGGAATGGAGAATGAAAAAATAAAACAGACGAATTACTTTGATTAATTTTTATTTTTCTGAATTCGTTGTTACAGAAATTGGTTCATTTTGACATTTTGAACAGTTTTTAATCATGGGGGTAGGTCCGTTGAATTCGTCACCGTAATGTATTCGACATTTTCGACACTCTGCGATGTCTGCATCCTTCTTCATGGCCTCCGATAGCTTGTCCCACACCTCATCCATGATGTCCCTACCGTAGATGAGGATAAAATCTTTGGGCAAATAGGCGATGTCCTCCGCCTTCATTCGTTTCAGGCTCCCCACTTGAAGGTATGTGTACATTGATTTGTAACGGGATCCAGAACACTCCGTCAAGTACCAAGTCTTCAAGCGTTGTACGTTTTCGAAAGCACACTGATACCTAGGAATGTTCCCGTGATGATCCCCGTGCCAATGAACCACATCGATGTACTGCAGCTTGTGAAGATTCGGACACCTCAATTCCCCCAATTCGATCACCGGTTTCGAGTCATCGTTGATAATTTTTTCGATCCACTTTTTCTTCTCCTCTCCTTTTACATAAATGTAATTTGCGTGCTCGACAACTTCTTTCACCACTTTCTGCACGTCGTCGTGTGGTATGTCACCACCGTTCCAGGGTATTCCGTGATAATTTCTAATCAACCAGGCGTTGGTAGCTTTACATTTGGCCGGTAAGGTTTCCCAAGCACACGGTGGTTTGAAGAGAAGACGGACCAGACATGGCTTGCCTGCTTCGTCCGCTTGAACGCTAATTACAGCGAGCTCCTTTAGTATGAATTCGTTGTCAAATCGTTGAAAACCTTGCACGTCCAGTATCATATCCATTGTGTGACGAGGTGGATTTCGGGAACGTTGGAAGTTGACTAATTTTCAGCAGTCTTCTGACTCACTTTTATATCATACTTCCCCCTCTCAAATTAGACTACCATTATAAAATTGATGGGAAAATAACGGTTCACAAAAAAAAGAAAAATCTTTTACATTTTTTTCAAATCGAAGGGAAATCTAGAAAGTACAGCTTATGAACATAACGGTGACGGTAGGTTTCAGACTAATTTCGTAACCCCACCGCTTATAGGGTTGTATTCAACTACGCGATCATGTAAAATCAAACAGTAAGCCGATGTTTCGGCAGGAAAGTTATTCTTTGCTTCAAATTCAAGACGAACGTCGACCGGTCCGAACTTGAGCGACTCGTTTTGTTTTGAACAGTCAATGACGAATAGGGGCGCATACTGTAGAAATTCACTCTTCTTTAACAACGGTTCAGGTTCCTTGCCGTAATAGGAGGTTTGAAAGTTTGCAAACATCTCGTACAACAGACCGTATTGATTATGACTCATATCAAGATTCAGGTTCCCGTAGGGATAACATTGAGAATTCAGGAATAGTTTGACATCGGTGATATTGCAGTGATCGAAATGGCTAGCGTTCTTGTTCAGCTTATTCTTCCGACTTGTCTGGAAACCCAGTATAACGTAGCGAGGTTTCTCCAGCTGAGTCGACGTCTTAACAGTCCAAACGTGCTTTGAGGTGGTAGGCAGTACAGGATACTCGTACAATTCCCAATTGCGAAAACTCATTGAGATCGGTGCGTCTTTCTCAATGAAATTCAACAGTTGTATTTTTCGCTGATCCGAGAGCTTGACATAGGGTAACAACCATTCTACTTTATCGATCAGGATTTTAAATTCCTCGTCTTGAGTTTGTAGAACCGCGTTCGCATCGGTCTTTGAACGGGTCAAGATCAATTCGTGTTTGGCGTTGACGATTATCTTTCGGTAGTCTTCGGCGAACCCTAGCATCATCTTCAACGGTATGCAAACTTCAAAGTAACCATCGGCATCCACATGGTTTGCATTAATATTGAGCCAACCGGCGTTCTCCATCATCCAATTCTGTCCGGGTCGCAGGGAAGGGTAACCTTTCATAAGACTGGTGAGACCAACGTTCTTGCTCCTATCGATCTCAATAGCGTTCATCTCGTAGCGCATTTCTTCAAACAGATGACAAACTCCGTTGTTGATCAGTGTTGTGTTAGTCGACGGAGTCCCATCAGCTGCCTTGACTATCTTTCCGTACACATGCAACGAACTCTTGCACGGTAACACGCACAGGTCTTGGTGTTGAACAGCGATACGAATCTCGTCACTGTTATTGAAACTCGATGAGGCATAAGGTTTGTGCGCGTGAACCTCGTAGTGTGCGATAGACTCGTCAAAGGCGACGGGTGTTTGAATGTCTAAGATTTCCTCCTCCATGGTCTGTAGCAGATGATGCAAAAACAAACGAATCGTAGTCTTACTTTGCGGAAATTCCTCTTCCAGAAGGTGTAACCTTGAGACCCAAGCTTTTCAGAAGCAGCACGTTCTGAGGTGTCAGCTCTTTGAGAACCGGTCGACGACTGACGTGTTCGGGGCATTTTACCTTACTAATATAACTACTTCTATTATAAACTATCCCCATTATTGAGCCTTGATATGCAACCTCACAGTTATAACCTCTTCACGGAAATTGACCAAATCGCCGTCTTGATCGACAATACGGAGTTGGATATGATCTATGGTTCTTACGGTGACTGGCAGGTAAATGACGTGAGACGGTACTTCAACGATCTTATATCCAGGCGGAACGACGGGGAAAAACTCATGAATGGTGTGTACCTTACGTTCATTGACGTAGGCACCCGTTGTAATGTTACACTCGACTCGCAGTGCGTTTACTTTAAGAATAGTTACCGGCAGATCAGACTCGTGAACTTTATCAGCTTGCAGAACACGTGGCGTGAAACCCAATAGGCCACCTATAGAATCGCCTGGTTGAAAATTTACAGAGTGACTGCATTCAATTTCGCTACACAATGTATTATTATTCGGTTTGATATTGATGGTGATACCCTTACTTGATAATACACCCTGTACATAGTTCTCAATATCCTCTATTTCATAGCTACCGGTAGGTATAGTTACTATTTCTTCGCCCACGTAAATCTTGTTGTGACCAACGTCTACGTTAGGAATCGAATTAAAAGTCAGTAATTCAACGAGACCTAGGGAGTAATTCTTGAGAGGGAAAAGTTCAATAGGGGGGAAGTATTCAGTCTCAAGGACCGAGCAGTTCCCCGATACCGTCAGTGTGAATGACTCGTTCATGACTACTGCGAAAGTCAGACTGATTCCGGAGAATTACGCTGTATGTTTATATAGAAACTCGAGACACAAGTGACCGCAGTTGAACGTACCGTAGTCTTGATATCTCTCATGGTTGTATTTGACGCTACCAACACCGAGGTATCCGACGAGGTCCGACGGCGGACGAAGATTACCGAAACTGTCAAAGTAAACGACTTCGTTGCCGTTCTTGCGGTACGCGACCCAATGTGTACCAGAACCGTCTTTATCATCCAGATTGACGATCGCTGATTCACCCTTACGCGGTCCGTCCTTGGGCAAATCGTTACGCATAAAGACGCCGCGGAAATGCGGAATGTTCAGGGCCGTCGCGTACTTGAGCAGGTCCGCGTCAGTTAGCGCCCGTCGCGGTAGCGTCACTTTAAGTTTTTTGACTGTTCTTTCAGGTGGATTCCAAAACCCCTCCTATACGGTTTTAGGTGAAGTCCCCTGCCTAGAGCGATAGCTTCCATGGTCTTGTTGTGTCGTTGACTCTCTTCCAGTTGTCTCTTGGCGGAGCTTGCATCATTCACCGCTTTTGCAATACCTGCTGCACCGCCAGCTCACGCACCCGTAGCACTTAGTCCAGCAAAAAGGGGTACGAGGAATGGTAAAAAGCCGCCAACTTTAGATGGGACAGGTAGAATCCGTGGAGAACGCACGTTGCATCTACCGCCAGCCTTTCTAACGGCGCCTCGCGCACCCTTCAATGCAGACTTGATAGCTACTTTCGCAGTTTTGCCTGGAACCATGGACCGTTTGGCGGCATCGATGATCTTCCTCAATACCACCGGCTTCCGGATTCCCATGCCAAGCTTTGTTTTCGCCTTCATCGTGTTTGCCACTGCCCAGGCGGCTGCTTTCTCACCGATATTCGCGTCCGTGGCAAGAACCCGTTTCCAGGCTCTTTCAGCTAAAATCTTATCCGCCGCACTTCTAGCTTCGAGATTCTCTCGATTCTTTGAGTAGGCGATATCGTGTTCCTTGCAGGCCACGTCGAGAGGATTTATTCCTGAATCACCCCGTGCGAGTCTTTTCGCTAGTTTGGTACCGGGTCCGCAGTATTGATAACCGGGTATATGCAGCTCTACCGGGAGACTGTTGATGATTCTGTTGACCAAACCCCTCCCACGACGCTTACGGGTGGTTGTCTTGGCTTTGTGTACGATCATATTGACGATCTGTACGCGAATGAGGAATCATCTTTATAAACGCGATATTTATAGTGTTCGGCTTCAGTCAGAGTCGAGATGAGGTTCGAGAAACAGTCCGTCAAACTAGGTGTCATGAATTTCGACAAACTGGTGCAACAAGATGTCGAAATTGAAAAACGACACGGTGATTTGCTGCCAAACAGCGTTCGCGCAGTATTTTGCGGACCGTCCAACTGCGGC
This sequence comes from Macrophya alboannulata, assembly GCA_949628255.1. Taxonomy (NCBI): domain Eukaryota; kingdom Metazoa; phylum Arthropoda; class Insecta; order Hymenoptera; family Tenthredinidae; genus Macrophya; species Macrophya alboannulata. The sequence goes on from OX451213.1 coordinate 5,966,186, forward strand.
AAGACTAATGCACTGCTAACCCTAATAACACACCCTAACGGACTGAGATTCGAAAATGTCTATATCTACTCGAAATCGTTGAATCAGCCCAAGTACAAGTTCCTGCAGCAGTTAATCGAGGGTGTAGATGGCGTCGAGTACTTTCCGTTTGACGAGCATGAACAGATAGTTGTACCGAACGATGCTCTACCTAATTCGATCATCGTCTTTGATGACGTGGCATGCGAGAAGCAGGACAATATCAGAGCCTTTTTTTGTATAGGGAGACACAGGGATGTGGATTGTTTCTATCTTTGTCAGACCTATGCACGCATCCCCAAGCATCTAGTGCGTGACAATACCAATCTTTTAGTTCTGTTCAAGCAAGACGAGATGAATTTGAGACACGTGTACGATGATCATGTAAACACTGACATGACTTACGCACAGTTCAAAGACTTGTGCTCAGCGTGTTGGAACAACGACAAATATGGATTCATCGTAATAGACAAGGACAGTGAGATGAATGAGGGCAGATATAGGAGAGGGTTTGACTGTTTTATGAGCATAAATGCGGAACATTCGGGAGAGTAGAATCAGTAGCATTTTAGATACAGCTCAGTCAACATGCAGGACACGAAAATTCACGAACAAAAAGAAGTGCTTCGTCATATCGCCAAAGCCAGCGCGGCGATTCGACGTAAACACAGAATGATAAAGTCGGGTAAAGAGATCGCCGAACAGAAGATGAGCGATGTTTTCAAACCGGTAGTAACTCCATTGAAAGAGCTGGTGAAGGTTTCTCAAACGACTGCTCAATCCATCAAAAAAGAACCGATCAAAGATGAACCCGTCAAAGCAGAGGTAACACCGTTTAAAGAAGAACCTCGATTAGATTATTCATTTCCAACAACAACAAGTGACGAGGAGGAATCGGATACGACTTTACAGCCGACGGACGAGTACTCTGAGTACTCTGAACCCGAGGTCCCCAACGACTATCTTGAATTGTTTCGAGATGAGAATATAAAAAGAAGTGATCTAGATAACGTTTACGGTGTACGCATACTCGCCAACCAGAAGTTAATGGTGGGTGACTCACCGATAAGTTTTGACAAGGATTTTGTTCACATAGGTGACATGAGTTATACAAAGACCAAAGGCTTGTTGGAATTATTATTCAAAAGGATACCCGATGAGACCTACGTGAACTCTAATGATATCCAAAATTATAGGCAAATCGTGTTTGCCACAAATGCGCATCGAAAATACTATAGAGCTGACCAACCCGTTCGGAAGGTGAATAACCCCAAGTTTACGAAATTTATCGCGCAAACGTTCACCGTGCCCCTCCTACGCACGGGTAAAGGTATGCTACCGGAGCTTATGATCGCTCAAGAAGGTAGGAGGACGGATTACGTTCACTGGGACGACCCCAACGAGCTGGTGGAACGTCTTCGTTTACTCCTGGCTTTCCAAGCGGCTGGTAATTCGAGTCACTCCAATGAAATCGTATCGATCATCGAAGAATTGCGCGAAGCTGGTATCGTTTATTAATCAACCTCTCATTGTCTCCACCGTCATTTCCACGATGAGCGTCGATGTGTTTGGACGACAGTTGGACAAGGGTGTAGCTGCAAGCAGTCGCGGTCCTCCGGGTGTTGGATTTAGATTCACCGCTGACGGACAATACGATATAGATAATAAGAGATTGTGCAACGTCGCCGATCCCGTGCAGCAAAATGACGCTGTCACCATGAGTCTTATGGGACGGGAAATCGACGCTGTGAGAGACGAAATCCGGTCAACGATAACCACCCTGGAGTCTCGTACGACGGCTGCTGCACGAAACCTGACGGGTGATATTGAATCAATAAAAGACTTGTTGATTCGCAACACCCAGGAAATTTTCGACGTGGGCAACAGATTGCTCGCATTGGAGACGAAAGCGAACGCTGCTGGTGACGGAGTTGTACAGACCGGTTAACAAAAGAATTATGGACAAGAAGGAGGCGTTGGTCGAGGAACTTCATAAGCCTGCACGAAGAAATTATCCGCGGCGTCGCGTCGTCATGCGAGGACTGGATGAGACCTGGCAGGCTGATTTAGTGGATATGAATGCTTATGCGAAATACAACAATGATCATAAATACCTACTGACGATCATCGATATTTTTTCAAAATTCGCTTGGGCAGTGGCGATCAAGACCAAGAGTGGGAAGGATGTTACGAGCGCTATGAGCTCTGTTTTCAAGAAGGGCCGCGTACCGAAAAAATTGCACGTCGACCGAGGTAAAGAATTTTACAACACCGAGTTCAAGGCTCTCATGCAACGACACGGTATAACCCTTTATTCAACGTTCAGCAATCTGAAAGCATCGATCTGCGAACGTTTCAATCGCACGCTTAAAAATAAAATGTGGAAGCAGTTCTCTCTCCGAGGAAATTACAAGTGGATAGATATCGTACCAGATTTGATGTCGACTTACAACAACACCAAACACCGTACAATTGGAATCAAACCGAAAGAGGTTACAGCTCGCAACGAGAAGACTTTGCTCCGGAATGTGTACGGTAAATTTCTGACCAATCGGACGCGGAGCAAGAAGTTCAGAGTCGGTGATAAAGTGCGCGTTAGCAAGAACAAACATACGTTTGAAAAAGGCTACACACCCAACTGGACAACTGAAATATTGACTATAAGTAAGATAGAGAATACAGATCCTGTGACGTACAAACTCGTCGACTATCAAGATCAGCCGATCGAAGGTGGCTTCTACGAGGAGGAACTCTCTAAAGTCAAACACCCTGATGTTTACCTGGTGGAGAAGGTACTGCGGAAGCGTGGAACTAAACTATTTGTAAAATGGTTAGGTTTCGATAATTCACACAACAGCTGGATTGATAAAGCGGATATGTAATTTGTTTATTCAATAAAGATACATAAAATATACATAGAATAGTTTCTTTATTTATTATAACCCCATGGTACAGTATCGGTTGTGTTGGGTAAAATCACCCTTTTATCATCGCACCAACTAAGTGCTAATTTCTTTTGTAATACCGTATGAACCTCGTGCTTTTTACTCTGAATTAGGTACTGAGATTTCATCAAATCCTGGTGTTGAAAAAGACACTTTTTATAATCATCGAACGTAATTGTTCTTAATGTCGCCGCCTTGATACCTTTTGCTCGCTTAATTGTTTTCCTATCCTCACCGAAAATTTCAAAAGTGTACAGTTTTGCTCGTAATCCTACAAATTCTCTCATAATCTTCCCGTTACATTCATCCTTCATTAAGCCTAATACTTTCTTATTCGCTAATGGAATTCCATAGATGTTATCGATCGGGTAATCGGATGTATCGAATTTATGTATATCACGTTTAATGTATTCATATATATCAGGGACAGTGAAGTGATACAAAAGACTGTCCGTGTCGGTGTACATTAACTTTGATCGATCGCCAAACGTATTTTTCACGTAGTTGTAATGAAAATCATAAATGAAGATCTTGGATAGATCGAGAATGGAAAATCCAGCGTAAATTGGTTTATTAAAGTGTACCCTGACGCGATTCAGCTCAACAATCACCATGTCATTGTCAAATATGGTACAGCTGTGAAAATTTGGTTTCGCGATGAGTGCTTTTGCTCCGTACCGCCCCTCCCACTTTGTCACTAATTTAACTTCCTTCTGCTTTCTCACGTTTTCCATAGTCTTACCGAATACCGCGTTATTCATCAATTTAAAGAAATTCTTTTCAAACTCGTTGTTAGATTTTTTCCTTAAGTCGGTGTTCAGATCAATATACAATTTGAGCCACGGATCTTGTTCAAATCTTAAGATTCTATGAACTTTCGATAATTTCATACCTAGACTCAGATACAGTTTCAAATTCTGATAGTGAACAACATACTTCTTTTTTGGCAAAAGAGTTGTCATCAATTTAGAATTTTTACCACGCGAGGGTGTATAGTGTTCGGGGCATAAGGGTAAATCTTTGTGTGTTTCGTGAAGTGTCGCAGGATACTCCAAGTCAACTTCAAGAATATATCCTACAGGAGAATCGTTAGGGACGTTGCAGACGTCGATCGACTCGTGTTCCCACTCGAAAGATCCACGCGGTAGATACCGACTCATCGCTCCACCGTACAAATTATTCACGTCAAAGTACATAAGGTAAGATTCCTCTTTGCTCGGATCAAAATCTACCCCCATGTATCTATTGTTGCTTATGGCATGTCGGTTTGAACATTGAGCTACACCACCTCGAATACCTTTCTCGATAAACAAGAGCATCTCTACGTCGGTGAGGAGCTCGAGCTTGACGCGCGTACACTTGAGCATCGCGTCAAAAGCGAGTCCAGGGACGGTGTAATAGTGCAGAGGATCCAGGTTATACGCAGAGCGACAGTTGCGTCGAAAATTTTCAAATACATCCGATAGGAGTAACACGTCCGTTTTTAAATATAAATCTGAATATTCACCCAGCGTACTAACATTGAAAGTCCTCCAAACTCTCATCGCGTGGCGGTAATTTTCTTCCGAAACATTTGTATTGTTCAATTTTGAATGGAAATTTTCGATCGGAGGTAACTCCGCTTCATCTAGTTTTGCCCAGCTATCTACATATTCGTAAGGGAATACCCCCTTCCTTGTTAGTAACTCGAATTCCTCTGCACTTTTACAATGTCTGCGTATAATCACTTTATCCTCATCATTCAGATACGAGGCTAATTTGTCCAAGCTGCTTGCCATGAATCGGAATGAATCGATAAATCGTAAGTCTACCTTTGTACCAGTGATTTTTTTTGTAAAAGAAATGTACCGTTCTTTGTTGACGGGGAGGATACTCATATGACCGTCGAGTAACGTCGCTAGAGCTTTGATTAAAAAGTGTGAATCATAACCGGAAAGATTATGAAATACTACTGGAACAACATGCGAATCTTTATAATTTAAATTACAACTTGGATGCGCCGCACCGCGGTAGTTGCCTGTAAAATGACAATGATCGCGATGCTTCTCATCCGTCTGTGTGAACTGTTTCTCGCAAATATGACAGATTTCGGCATTATGGAAATTTTGTGTTCGCTCGCTGGTGAGCTGCATCGGTACGTTTCTTTCCAAATAAAAATCAACCAATTCAGCCAATTTTCTTAATTCATTGACAAACCAGTGGATGCAATCAGAGGCGCGGTTTATTTCAAATTTTGAGAGAGAGTTGTCAAAGCTACAATGCAAATAATACGCTGCACTATGCGGAACATGCTTTTCACACAAGATCTCGCTCTCCGTCGGCTCAAGTATAGACTCTAAATCAGCATATACCACAAACGGTACAGACTCTTTGAATCTATAATTTCGAAAACTTAAAATTTTCTCTTTTTCCCCGGGTAGGATGACTTTACATTTATTCATGTTCGCACAGTCCAGTTCATGCTTTTCGAACGAAGTTTCGGTTTGGAAATGACATAAACATCTATCACACAGAAATATGGTGTTTTTATGCTTTGATATTTGAGAAGCTAGTAATCTAGAGAGATTTTTGATCCAAGCAAAGTGGAAAACAATCTGATGTTCGGTCTCTGCCTCACTGTTCACGGCGAGAAGGTGAATTGTAGGTTTGTCTGATTCGTTTTTACTCAAATAAAGGGGTACTATTTCATCAGGCATATTCCGAACGGGTTCCAGACCGTACACATTTATTGCTAGACCGTTGATTTTCTCAAATTTCGAAATATCTTTTAGGGTTATGGGGAAATTAATACCCCTATAATTGAGTACCGAGCTATAATGAGGATAAGAATTAGTTCGATCAACGTGGTTATCTGCAGGATAAAGGGCTGCAGTGACGGCCCACAGGAAGCAGTATTCATCGCTATTCTTGATGTTCACTACAGCTTTTTTGTTCTGTATACTCGGTGATAATTGCACGTAGGTGGATAATCCTCCGCGTAGTGGCTCGTACCGATTAATGTTGATCATCAGGTTGACAATTTCGATCAGCGTCCAGCCTGAGTCTCGCTCTTGGAAATCCTCAACCTTCACCAGCAAGCGATCAATCAGATTTTCATCGAACCACCTTTTAATATTTGTTTCAGGGAGGATAACTTCATTTCTTGTGTTAAAAAATTTTGTCTCTTCGACGGTTTCACCGTTCTTCATAATAGAAAACTTGCAAGCTAATACACCATTCAATTTCAAATTGCCCGCTTTGACTAGGGAATTTTTTAATCGTATGTTCGTTATACTTTTCGAATCCTGCAGAAAAGATCTTATATCCTTATGGCGTAGATTTACGATAACACCAGTGCGTATTCGACCTTTGAATACAGATTGCAAGTCCTTCCACTGAACTCTGTCTTTTATTCTTCTTCTTGATGTTCCAATACCTTTACCACTTCGTTGTCTGTTTTTAAATTTCTCACCCAACGATTGGAGTATAGAAGCTGTTGTTACAATTCTGTGTCTTTCCCCGACCGAAAGAGTAACTGTTCTCAAGATTTTATTCAAAAGCCTGATGTTGCGATTACACAGTTTTTTCCATCGCTCGATTTGATGAGACGATGCGGCGCCTAGCAACTTGTAAGCACTTTCTACAATGTTTATTAACCTCAAACACGTTTCAGTATCCATTTTCTCAGTTTATATTCCCCCACGTAGTAGTAAACGAATGAAAATTTCAGGGGAGGATAACTTTTATGAACACGAATAAATTCTTTCGATTTAAATAATCACAAATATTTTGAACACTGGGGTTTTCGATATAAAGAAATTTAATACTAGGTTTTAGTTATAAAGAAATTCGCACTGGTTATATTGTCCGCCGAGGTATCGCAGGCGTAGACGATCTTCCGCAGCAGCAGATTCATGCAGCTTCAACTCATCCTTATCATCGTTGAAAGCCTTTGATATTCTAGCCGGTAGAAACATCGTAAAAGTATTTTCGATCGCAACCATGGTTCTGGGACCGAACTTAGTGGTAACAGATTTAAATGAAGTGACTTTATAATCTTTTCCAACTTCAAGCTCCGATATCTTCTTCGTAGGTAAGAAGTCGTCCATGCGGCAAACTTTATTTATTTTTTCACAATCCATTTTAAAGGTGAATTGTTTCAACAGGACACAACAAGTCTTTCTTGCCAGAACACCTCGTGCAAGTAAAACTCGAATGAGTGAGAAAACGGTAGGAATGTGCGGTTTTTATAGGAGGTGAAACCAAATCTACGTGCTCCACCTCCCCGCCCCCCAGAATTTCAAGAGTTTTCTATATATTGTGAAACTTATTTTTTTTGAAAAAAATTTTCTGCTCTACCTTCTTTCACGTGTAGTAGGTAACGGTAACGAATCCAGTTTTGTGCAGATTTTAATACCGTTAGCAATACAAAATGTAATTACTATATCGGTCGGTTAACTATTATTTACATTATCTCTATAATTTAGCGTCTTCTACTGAACTATAAAATTAATGTGGTTCGTAGAATCGTTCACCACTCCAATATAACGTGTTATCGTATTGTTTAGAATATTCGGTGCGTTGTACAGCTTGAGCAATGCTGCCGGACTGTATGCGATATTTAATACGTTATAACAACACGCAAACTCTGATATTGGTACCGGGATGGGTGTCTCGGTGTCGAAAATTTCGAGGGTAAGTATGTGTTGCATTTTTTATTGTTGTATATATGACATACGGAAGTCTGCACACTAATGAACGATCGCGTACTGACCTCATTCGCGACTTAGATCTTGTACAGTGTTGAGTTCGTTCCATAAAAATATATTACCAATATCGAAATGTGTGAGTATTGCGAATCTTTTCCGTGTTACAATGAGAGTGTTTTTTTGTGGATACTGTGAGTTTTAATTTATTGATTTTCTGATTTTTATTTCAGCAATTCCAATTCTATTTCAAACGCCGGCAGTTAAAATGCTAGTACAAGTTATCGAAACGTGGGGTTTGACCCACAAAAAAGAATGGGTTGAACGGGAGAAAGAGTTTTGGGAGAGGTTTCGATGTCAAGCTAGGTGCTACAATACGGTCTATGTCCGAGATGTAACGCAACAGGGTGTTTATTGTGAACAGTGCGTAATAAAACATCCTGGACCGTGGGACGTTCAGGCGGACCATTATCTTATGTCCTTCAACGCAATGCCTCAATTTTGGTTTTGCGAGGATTGCGGGATCCCATTGCTGAGAGTCAAATGGGATAAATGTTTACGGTGTATGGCGGCGGCAAAGTTGTATCTAGACGCCGACCGTAAATTCAATTATGATGCGAACGGACTTTACAAATTCGAGAGGCTTGAGGGATCGGTGACTCAGGTGTCTGCAAACTGTTTGCAGGGTAAAAAAGGCTCTTAATTAATCCAATCACACTAATTTCAGTATTTTTGAATGATAAAAGTGTTTCAGATGTTATATTATTAGAACGAATTCTTTCTGTCATGCATAAAAATATTCCACCAATTAAAATCTGCATTCTAATAAGTTTTTCATTTTTCAGTAGCCGTGCCGCATGAGGCGTCGGCCTCGGGGGACAATAATGCTCAGATGTCTTAAAAACTGCCCGCAAGGTGAAAAGGCTTTCAAATAATCCAATTACACTAATTTGAGTATTTCGAGTGATAAAAGTGTTTCAGATATTACATTATCGGAACGAATTCTTTTCCGACATGTATGAAAATATTCCACCAATTAGAATCTGCATTCTAATTATTTTAAAATTTTTTCAGTAGCCGAGCCGCTTGAGGCAGAGGTCTCGGGGGACTGTTTTTACTCTTACCACGTCATGGCTCGTAAATAATAATCAGACAATATTACAATATACTATAAGTAATAATTTAATAATGATATCTGATAATTTAGTAATTCTTCATGTAATTGTATTTTCTCACGTCATGGTTCATTATTAGTAATCCGATGATATTATAATATTCTTAGTTATAATTTAATAATGTTTCTGAATAATTTAATAATTGCGTATGTAATTGTATTTTTTTGTCCGATTGGTTGGTCAGTCGGGCTGATTTGTTACAATTGCTTTTTTCATATTGACATTAAATATTTTTCTGTAAAATTCTTCGTTATTTGGTTTTGAAAGATTCCTTTTCCAGTAACCGTAACATTATCAATTAGTGATCTAGGTATGTTGCGTCATTGTTACAAAACCGCTAGGGGAGTTTTAGGTGGCGTTTCGATGGGGGAAAATCGCAGAGGTCAAACGGGGGATCGCAGCGGTCAGAGGGGGGATCGCAGCGGTCAGAGGGGGGATCGCAGCGATCAGCCGGGGGATCGCGACCGTCACGTCGGGGCGGGGGGTCTGACGGTTACCGTTAGGGGGGGTCGACCAGGGGGTGGTACCGGGGCACCGCGGTTAGGGGGTGGGTCGGGTAACGGGTGACCTTGATTAGAACCAGTCAAAAGCGTGAAACGCGCTTTACCGTTAGGGGGTGGACCGTCTAACGGGGTCTGGACCAATTATCTTACCCCCTCCATCTGCCTCACACGGACACGGCAGTCTGTGCGGGTGCCCCCCTCCGCCTACCTCACACGGACACGGCTGGGTTTGCATGTGGGGGTGCGTGTCGGTGTGAGTAGATGAACAAGGCGGGTTCTGGACCAACGCGTGTTAGTGCACACCGACACGCACCCCCACATGCAAACCCTGCCGTGTCCGTGTGAGGTAGGTGGAGGGGGGTACCCGCACAGACTGCCGTGTCCGTGTGAGGCAGATGGAGGGGGTAAGATAATTGGTCCAGACCCCGTTAGACGGTCCACCCCCTAACGGTAAAGTGCGTTTCGCGCTTTTGACTGGTTCTAATCAAGGTCACCCGTTACCCGACCCACCCCCTAACCGCGGTGCCCCGGTACCACCCCCTGGTCGACCCCCCCTAACGGTAACCGTCAGACCCCCCGCCCCGACGTGACGGTCGCGATCCCCCGGCTGATCGCTGCGATCCCCCCTCTGACCGCTGCGATCCCCCGTCTGACCGCTGCGACCCCCCTCTGACCGCTGCGATCCCCCGTTAGACCTCTACGATTTTCCCCCATCGAAACGCCACCTAAAACTCCCCTAGCGGTTTTGTAACAATGATGCAACATACCTAGATCACTAATTTCTAATGTTACGGTTACTGGAGAAGGAATCTTTCAAAACCAAATAACGAAAAATTTTTACAGAAAAATATTTAATGTAAATATGAAAAAAGTAATTGTAACAAATCAGCCCGACTGACCAACCAATTGGACAAAAAAATACAATTACATACGCAATTATTAAATTATTCAGAAACATTATTAAATTATTACTAAGAATATTATAATATCATCGGATTACTAGGGTATACAAGTAGGGTACGATTCAGCGAATCGCAGCAATTTAGATAGACGCAAACCTATTTAACTGCTACGAAGGAAGAGGAATGGAGAATGAAAAAATAAAACAGACGAATTACTTTGATTAATTTTTATTTTTCTGAATTCGTTGTTACAGAAATTGGTTCATTTTGACATTTTGAACAGTTTTTAATCATGGGGGTAGGTCCGTTGAATTCGTCACCGTAATGTATTCGACATTTTCGACACTCTGCGATGTCTGCATCCTTCTTCATGGCCTCCGATAGCTTGTCCCACACCTCATCCATGATGTCCCTACCGTAGATGAGGATAAAATCTTTGGGCAAATAGGCGATGTCCTCCGCCTTCATTCGTTTCAGGCTCCCCACTTGAAGGTATGTGTACATTGATTTGTAACGGGATCCAGAACACTCCGTCAAGTACCAAGTCTTCAAGCGTTGTACGTTTTCGAAAGCACACTGATACCTAGGAATGTTCCCGTGATGATCCCCGTGCCAATGAACCACATCGATGTACTGCAGCTTGTGAAGATTCGGACACCTCAATTCCCCCAATTCGATCACCGGTTTCGAGTCATCGTTGATAATTTTTTCGATCCACTTTTTCTTCTCCTCTCCTTTTACATAAATGTAATTTGCGTGCTCGACAACTTTTTTCACCACTTTCTGCACGTCGTCGTGTGGTATGTCACCACCGTTCCAGGGTATTCCGTGATAATTTCTAATCAACCAGGCGTTGGTAGCTTTACATTTGGTCGGTAAGGTTTCCCAAGCACACGGTGGTTTGAAGAGAAGACGGACCAGACATGGCTTGCCTGCTTCGTCCGCTTGAACGCTAATTACAGCGAGCTCCTTTAGTATGAATTCGTTGTCAAATCGTTGAAAACCTTGCACGTCCAGTATCATATCCATTGTGTGACGAGGTGGATTTCGGGAACGTTGGAAGTTGACTAATTTTCAGCAGTCTTCTGACTCACTTTTATATCATACTTCCCCCTCTCAAATTAGACTACCATTATAAAATTGATGGGAAAATAACGGTTCACAAAAAAAAGAAAAATCTTTTACATTTTTTCAAATCGAAGGGAAATCTAGAAAGTACAGCTTATGAACATAACGGTGACGGTAGGTTTCAGACTAATTTCGTAACCCCACCGCTTATAGGGTTGTATTCAACTACGCGATCATGTAAAATCAAACAGTAAGCCGATGTTTCGGCAGGAAAGTTATCCTTTGCTTCAAATTCAAGACGAACGTCGACCGGTCCGAACTTGAGCGACTCGTTTTGTTTTGAACAGTCAATGACGAATAGGGGCGCATACTGTAGAAATTCACTCTTCTTTAACAACGGTTCAGGTTCCTTGCCGTAATAGGAGGTTTGAAAGTTTGCAAACATCTCGTACAACAGACCGTATTGATTATGACTCATATCAAGATTCAGGTTCCCGTAGGGATAACATTGAGAATTCAGGAATAGTTTATCGGTGATATTGCAGTGATCGAAATGGCTAGCGTTCTTGTTCAGCTTATTCTTCCGACTTGTCTGGAAACCCAGTATAACGTAGCGAGGTTTCTCCAGCTGAGTCGACGTCTTAACAGTCCAAACGTGCTTTGAGGTGGTAGGCAGTACAGGATACTCGTACAATTCCCAATTGCGAAAACTCATTGAGATCGGTGCGTCTTTCTCAATGAAATTCAACAGTTGTATTTTTTGCTGATCCGAGAGCTTGACATAAGGTAACAACCATTCTACTTTATCGATCAGGATTTTAAATTCCTCGTCTTGAGTTTGTAGAACCGCGTTCGCATCGGTCTTTGAACGGGTCAAGATCAATTCGTGTTTGGCGTTGACGATTATCTTTCGGTAGTCTTCGGCGAACCCTAGCATCATCTTCAACGGTATGCAAACTTCAAAGTAACCATCGGCATCCACATGGTTTGCATTAATATTGAGCCAACCGGCGTTCTCCATCATCCAATTCTGTCCGGGTCGCAGGGAAGGGTAACCTTTCATAAGACTGGTGAGACCAACGTTCTTGCTCCTATCGATCTCAATAGCGTTCATCTCGTAGCGCATTTCTTCAAACAGATGACAAACTCCGTTGTTGATCAGTGTTGTGTTAGTCGACGGAGTCCCATCAGCTGCCTTGACTATCTTTCCGTACACATGCAACGAACTCTTGCACGGTAACACGCACAGGTCTTGGTGTTGAACAGCGATACGAATCTCGTCACTGTTATTGAAACTCGATGAGGCATAAGGTTTGTGCGCGTGAACCTCGTAGTGTGCGATAGACTCGTCAAAGGCGACGGGTGTTTGAATGTCTAAGATTTCCTCCTCCATGGTCTGTAGCAGATGATGCAAAAACAAACGAATCGTAGTCTTACTTTGCGGAAATTCCTCTTCCAGAAGGTGTAACCTTGAGACCCAAGCTTTTCAGAAGCAGCACGTTCTGAGGTGTCAGCTCTTTGAGAACCGGTCGACGACTGACGTGTTCGGGGCATTTTACCTTACTAATATAACTACTTCTATTATAAACTATCCCCATTATTGAGCCTTGATATGCAACCTCACAGTTATAACCTCTCCACGGAAATTGACCAAATCGCCGTCTTGATCGACAATACGGAGTTGGATATGATCTATGGTCCTTACGGTGACTGGCAGGTAAATGACGTGAGACGGTACTTCAACGATCTTATATCCAGGCGGAACGACGGGGAAAAACTCATGAATGGTGTGTACCTTACGTTCATTGACGTAGGCACCCGTTGTAATGTTACACTCGACTCGCAGTGCGTTTACTTTAAGAATAGTTACCGGCAGATCAGACTCGTGAACTTTATCAGCTTGCAGAACACGTGGCGTGAAACCCAATAGGCCACCTATAGAATCGGCTGGTTGAAAATTTACAGAGTGACTGCATTCAATTTCGCTACACAATGTATTATTATTCGGTTTGATATTGATGGTGATACCCTTACTTGATAATACACCCTGTACATAGTTCTCAATATCCTCTATTTCATAGCTACCGGTAGGTATAGTTACTATTTCTTCGCCCACGTAAATCTTGTTGTGACCAACGTCTACGTTAGGAATCGAATTAAAAGTCAGTAATTCAACGAGACCTAGGGAGTAATTCTTGAGAGGGGAAAGTTCAATAGGGGGGAAGTATTCAGTCTCAAGGACCGAGGAGTTCCCCGATACCGTCAGTGTGAATGACTCGTTCATGACTACTGCGAAAGTCAGACTGATTACGGAGAATTACGCTGTATGTTTATATAGAAACTCGAGACACAAGTGACCGCAGTTGAACGTACCGTAGTCTTGATATCTCTCATGGTTGTATTTGACGCTACCAACACCGAGGTATCCGACGAGGTCCGACGGCGGACGAAGATTACCGAAACTGTCAAAGTAAACGACTTCGTTGCCGTTCTTGCGGTACGCGACCCAATGTGTACCAGGACCGTCTTTATCATCCAGATTGACGATCGCTGATTCACGCTTACGCGGTCCGTCCTTGGGCAAATCGTCACGCATAAAGACGCCGCGGAAATGCGGAATGTTCAGGGCCGTCGCGTACTTGAGCAGGTCCGCGTCAGTTAGCGCCCGTCGCGGTAGCGTCACTTTTAGTTTTTTGACTGCTCTTTCAGGTGGATTCCAAAACCCCTCCTATACGGTTTTAGGTGAAGCCCCTTGCCTAGAGCGATAGCTTCCATGGTCTTGTTGTGTCGTTGACTCTCTTCCAGTTGTCTCTTGGCGGAGCTTGCATCATTCACCGCTTTTGCAATACCTGCTGCACCGCCAGCTAACGCACCCGTAGCACTTAGTCCAGCAAAAAGGGGTACGAGGAATGGTAAAAAGCCGCCAACTTTAGATGGGACAGGTAGAATCCGTGGAGAACGCACGTTGCATCTACCGCCAGCCTTTCTAACGGCGCCTCGCGCACCCTTCAATGCAGACTTGATGGCTACTTTCGCAGTTTTGCCTGGAACCATGGACCGTTTGGCGGCATCGATGATCTTCCTCAATACCACCGGCTTCCGGATTCCCATGCCAAGCTTTGTTTTCGCCTTCATCGTGTTTGCCACTGCCCAGGCGGCTGCTTTCCCACCGATATTCGCGTCCGTGGCAAGAACCCGTTTCCAGGCTCTTTCGGCTAGAATCTTATCCGCCGCACTTCTAGCTTCGAGATTCTCTCGATTCTTTGAGTAGGCGATATCGTGTTCCTTGCAGGCCGCGTCGAGAGGATTTATTCCCGGATCACCCCGTGCGAGTCTTTTCGCTAGTTTGGTACCGGGTCCGCAGTATTGATAACCGGGTATATGCAGCTCTACCGGGAGACTGTTGATGATTCTGTTGACCAAACCCCTCCCACGACGCTTACGGATGGTTGTCTTGGCTTTGTGTACGATCATATTGACGATCTGTACGCGAATGAGGAATCATCTTTATAAACTCGATATTTATAGTGTTCGGCTTCAGTCAGAGTCGAGATGAGGTTCGAGAAACAGTCCGTCAAACTACCTGTCATGAATTTCGACAAACTCGTGCAACAAGATGTCGAAATTGAAAAACGACACGGTGATTTGCTGCCAAACAGCGTTCGCGCAGTATTTTGCGGACCGTCCAACTGCGGCAAGACTAATGCACTGCTAACCCTAATAACACACCCTAACGGACTGCGATTCGAAAATATCTATATCTACTCGAAATCGTTGAATCAGCCCAAGTACAAGTTCCTGCAGCAGTTATTCGAGGGTGTAGATGGCGTCGAGTACTTTCCGTTTGACGAGCATGAACAGGTAGTTGTACCGAACGATGCTCTACCTAATTCGATCATCGTCTTTGATGACGTGGCATGCGAGAAGCAGGACAATATCAGAGCTTTCTTTTGTATGGGGAGACACAGGGATGTGGATTGTTTCTATCTTTGTCAGACCTATGCACGCATCCCCAAGCATCTAGTGCGTGACAATACCAATCTATTAGTTCTGTTCAAGCAAGACGAGATGAATTTGAGACACGTGTACGATGATCATGTAAACACTGACATGACTTACGCACAGTTCAAAGACTTGTGCTCAGCGTGTTGGAACAACGACAAATATGGATTCATCGTAATAGACAAGGACAGTGAGATGAATGAGGGCAGATATAGGAGAGGGTTTGACTGTTTTATGAGCATAAATGCAGAACATTCGGGAGAGTAGAATCAGTAGCATTTTAGATACAGCTCAGTCAACATGCAGGACACGAAAATTCACGAACAAAAAGAAGTGCTTCGTCATATCGCCAAAGCCAGCGCGGCGATTCGACGTAAACACAGAATGATAAAGTCGGGTAAAGAGATCGCCGAACAGAAGATGAGCGATGTTTTCAAACCGGTAGTAACTCCATTGAAAGAGCTGGTGAAGGTTTCTCAAACGACTGCTCAATCCATCAAAAAAGAACCGATCAAAGATGAACCCGTCAAAGCAGAGGTAACACCGTTTAAAGAAGAACCTCGATTGGATTATTCATTTCCAACAACAACAACAAGTGACGAGGAGGAAATGGATACGACTTTACAGCCGACGGACGAGTACTCTGAGTACTCTGAACCCGAGGTCCCCAACGACTATCTTGAATTGTTTCGAGATGAGAATATAAAAAGAAGTGATCTAGATAACGTTTACGGTGTACGCATACTCGCCAACCAGAAGTTAATGGTGGGTGACTCACCGATAAGTTTTGACAAGGATTTTGTTCACATAGGTGACATGAGTTATACAAAGACCAAAGGCTTGTTGGAATTATTATTCAAAAGGATACCCGATGAGACCTACGTGAACTCTAATGATATCCAAAATTATAGGCAAATCGTGTTTGCCACAAATGCGCATCGAAAATACTATAGAGCTGACCAACCCGTTCGGAAGGTGAATAACCCCAAGTTTACGAAATTTATCGCGCAAACGTTCACCGTGCCCCTCCCACGCACGGGTAAAGGTATGCTACCGGAGCTTATGATCGCTCAAGAAGGTAGGAGGACGGATTACGTTTACTGGGACGACCCCAACGAGCTGGTGGAACGTCTTCGTTTACTCCTGGCTTCCCAAGCGGCTGGTAATTCGAGTCACTCCAATGAAATCGTATCGATCATCGAAGAATTGCGCGAAGCTGGTATCGTTTATTAATCAACCTCTCATTGTCTCCACCGTCATTTCCACGATGAGCGTCGATGTGTTTGGACGACAGTTGGACAAGGGTGTAGCTGCAAGCAGTCGCGGTCCTCCGGGTGTTGGATTTAGATTCACCGCTGACGGACAATACGATATAGATAATAAGAGATTGTGCAACGTCGCCGATCCCGTGCAGCAAAATGACGCTGTCACCATGAGTCTTATGGGACGGGAAATCGACGCTGTGAGAGACGAAATCCGGTCAACGATAACCACCCTGGAGTCTCGTACGACGGCTGCTGCACGAAACCTGACGGGTGATATTGAATCAATAAAAGACTTGTTGATTCGCAACACCCAGGAAATTTTCGACGTGGGCAACAGATTGCTCGCATTGGAGACGAAAGCGAACGCTGCTGGTGACGGAGTTGTACAGACCGGTTAACAAAAGGATTATGGACAAGAAGGAGGCGTTGGTCGAGGAACTTCATAAGCCTGCACGAAGAAATTATCCGCGACGTCGCGTCGTCATGCGAGGACTGGATGAGACCTGGCAGGCTGATTTAGTGGATATGAATGCTTATGCGAAATACAACAATGATCATAAATACCTACTGACGATCATCGATATTTTTTCAAAATTCGCTTGGGCAGTGGCGATCAAGACCAAGAGTGGGAAGGATGTTACGAGCGCTATGAGCTCTGTTTTCAAGAAGGGCCGCGTACCGAAAAAATTGCACGTCGACCGAGGTAAAGAATTTTACAACACCGAGTTCAAGGCTCTCATGCAACGACACGGGATAACCCTTTATTCAACGTTCAGCAATCTGAAAGCATCGATCTGCGAACGTTTCAATCGCACGCTTAAAAATAAAATGTGGAAGCAGTTCTCTCTCCGAGGAAATTACAAGTGGATAGATATCGTACCAGATTTGATGTCGACTTACAACAACACCAAACACCGTACAATTGGAATCAAACCGAAAGAGGTTACAGCTCGCAACGAGAAGACTTTGCTCCGGAATGTGTACGGTAAATTTCTGACCAATCGGACGCGGAGCAAGAAGTTCAGAGTCGGTGATAAAGTGCGCGTTAGCAAGAACAAACATACGTTTGAAAAAGGCTACACACCCAACTGGACAACTGAAATATTGACTATAAGTAAGATAGAGAATACAGATCCTGTGACGTACAAACTCGTCGACTATCAAGATCAGCCGATCGAAGGTGGCTTCTACGAGGAGGAACTCTCTAAAGTCAAACACCCTGATGTTTACCTGGTGGAGAAGGTACTGCGGAAGCGTGGAACTAAACTATTTGTAAAATGGTTAGGTTTCAATAATTCACACAACAGCTGGATTGATAAAGCGGATATGTAATTTGTTTATTCAATAAAGATACATAAAATATACATAGAATAGTTTCTTTATTTATTATAACCCCATGGTACAGTATCGGTTGTGTTGGGTAAAATCACCCTTTTATCATCGCACCAACTAAGTGCTAATTTCTTTTGTAATACCGTATGAACTTCGTGCTTTTTACTCTGAATTAGGTACTGAGATTTCATCAAATCCTGGTGTTGAAAAAGACACTTTTTATAATCATCGAACGTAATTGTTCTTAATGTCGCCGCCTTGATACCTTTTGCTCGCTTAATTGTTTTCCTATCCTCGCCGAAAATTTCAAAAGTGTACAGTTTTGCTCGTAATCCTACAAATTCTCTCATAATCTTCCCGTTACATTCATCCTTCATTAAGCCTAATACTTTCTTATTCGCTAATGGAATTCCATAGATGTTATCGATCGGGTAATCGGATGTATCGAATTTATGTATATCACGTTTAATGTATTCATATATATCAGGGACAGTGAAGTGATACAAAAGACTGTCCGTGTCGGTGTACATTAACTTTGATCGATCACCAAACGTATTTTTCACGTAGTTGTAATGAAAATCATAAATGAAGATCTTGGATAGATCGAGAATGGAAAATCCAGCGTAAATTGGTTTATTAAAGTGTACCCTGACGCGATTCAGCTCAACAATCACCATGTCATTGTCAAATATGGTACAGCTGTGAAAATTTGGTTTCGCGATGAGTGCTTTTGCTCCGTACCGCCCCTCCCACTTTGTCACTAATTTAACTTCCTTCTGCTTTCTCACGTTTTCCATAGTCTTACCGAATACCGCGTTATTCATCAATTTAAAGAAATTCTTTTCAAACTCGTTGTTAGATTTTTTCCTCAAGTCGGTGTTCAGATCAATATACAATTTGAGCCACGGATCTTGTTCAAATCTTAAGATTCTATGAACTTTCGATAATTTCATACCTAGACTCAGATACAGTTTCAAATTCTGATAGTGAACAACATACTTCTTTTTTGGCAAAAGAGTTGTCATCAATTTAGAATTTTTACCACGCGAGGGTGTATAGTGTTCGGGGCATAAGGGTAAATCTTTGTGTGTTTCGTGAAGTGTCGCAGGATACTCCAAGTCAACTTCAAGAATATATCCTACAGGAGAATCGTTAGGGACGTCGCAAACGTCGATCGACTCGTGTTCCCACTCGAAAGATCCACGCGGTAGATACCGACTCATCGCTCCACCGTACAAATTGTTTACGTCAAAGTACATAAGGTAAGATTCCTCTTTGCTCGGATCAAAATCTACCCCCATGTATCTATTGTTGCTTATGGCATGTCGGTTTGAACATTGAGCTACACCACCTCGAATACCTTTCTCGATAAACAAGAGCATCTCTACGTCGGTGAGGAGCTCGAGCTTGACGCGCGTACACTTAAGCATCGCGTCAAAAGCGAGTCCAGGGACGGTGTAATAGTGCAGAGGATCCAGGTTATACGCAGAGCGACAGTTACGTCTGAAATTTTCGAATACATCCGATAGGAGTAACACGTCCGTTTTTAAATATAAATCCGAATATTCACCCAGTGTACTAACATTGAAAGTCCTCCAAACTCTCGTCGCATGTCGGTAATTCTCCTCCGAAACGTTAGTATTGTTCAATTTTGAATGGAAATTTTCGATCGGAGGTAACTCCGCTTCATCTAGTCTTGCCCAGCTATCTACATATTCGTAAGGGAATACCCCCTTCCTTGTTAGTAACTCGAATTCCTCTGCACTTTTACAATATCTGCGTGTAATAACTTTATCCTCATCATTCAGATACGAGGCTAATTTGTCCAAGCTGCTCGCCATAAATCGGAATGAATCGATAAATCGTAAGGCTACCTTTGTACCAGTGATTTTCTTTGTAAAAGAAATGTACCGTTCTTTGTTAACGGGGAGGATACTCATATGACCGTCGAGTAACGTCGCTAGAGCTTTGATTAAAAAGTGTGAATCGTAACCGGAAAGATTATGAAAAACTACTGGAACAACATGCGAATCTCTATAATTTAAATTACAACTTGGATGCGCCGCACCGCGGTACTTGCCCGTAAAATGACAATGATCGCGATGCTTCTCATCCGTCTGTCTGAACTGTTTCTCGCAAATATGACAGATTTCGGCATTATGGAAATCTTGTGTTCTCTCGCTGGTGAGCTGCATCGGTACGTTTCTTTCCAAATAAAAATCAACCAATTCAGCCAATTTTCTTAATTCATTGACAAACCAGTGAATGCAATCAGAGGCGCGGTTTATTTCAAATTTTGAGACAGAGTTGTCAAAGCTACAATGCAAATAATACGCTGCACTATGCGGAACATGCTTTTCACACAAGATCTCGCTCTCCGTCGGCTCAAGAATAGACTCTAGATCGGCGTATACCACAAACGGTACAGACTCTTTGAATTTATAATTTCTAAAACTTAAAATTTTTTCTTTTTCCCCGGGTAGGATGACTTTACATTTATTCATGTTCGCGCAGTCCAATTTATGCTTTTCGAACGAAGTTTCAGTTTGGAAATGACATAAACATCTATCACACAGAAATATGGTGCTTTTATGCTTTGATATTTGAGAAGCTAATAATCTAGAGAGATTTTTGATCCAAGCAAAGTGGAAAACAATCTGATGATCGGTCTCTGCCTCACTGTTCACGGCGAGAAGGTGAATTGTCGGTTTGTCTGATTCGTTTTTACTCAAATAAAGGGGTACTATTTCATCAGGCATATTCCGAACGGGTTCCAGACCGTACACATTTATTGCTAGACCGTTGATTTTCTCAAATTTCGAAATATCTTTTAGGGTTATGGGGAAATTAATACCCTTATATTTGAGTACCGAGCTATAATGAGGATAAGAATTAGTTCGATCAACGTGGTTATTCGCAGGATAAAGGGCTGCAGTGACGGCCCACAGGAAGCAGTATTCATCGCTATTCTTGATGTTCA
Organism: Macrophya alboannulata; assembly: GCA_949628255.1. NCBI lineage: Eukaryota > Metazoa > Arthropoda > Insecta > Hymenoptera > Tenthredinidae > Macrophya > Macrophya alboannulata. Next base: position 5,987,061 of record OX451213.1, read on the forward strand.
CTACAGCTTTTTTCTTCTGTATACTCGGTGATAATTGCACGTAGGTGGATAATCCTCCGCGTAGTGGCTCGTACCGATTAATGTTGATCATCAGGTTCACAATTTCGATCAGCGTCCAGCCCGAGTCTCGCTCTTGGAAATCCTCAACCTTCACCAGCAAGCGATCAATCAGATTCTCATCGAACCACCTTTTAATATTTGTTTCAGGAAGGATAACTTCATTTCTTGTGTTAAAAAATGTTGTCTCTTCGACGGTTTCACCGTTCTTCAGAATAGAAAACTTGCAAGCTAGTACACCATTCACTTTCAAATTGCCCGCTTTGACTAGGGAATTTTTTAATCTTATGTTCGTTATACTTTTCGAATCCTGCAGAAAAGATCTTACATCCTTATGGCGAAGATTTACGATAACACCAGTGCGTATTCGACCTTTGAATACAGATTCCAAGTCCTTCCACTGCACTCTGTCTTTTATTTTTCTTCTTGATGTTCCAATACCTTTACCACTTCGTTGTCTGTGTTTAAATTTCTCACCCAACGATTGAAGTATGGAAGCTGTTGTTACAATTCTGTGTCTTTCCCCGACAGAAAGAGTAACTGTTCTCAAGATTTTATTCAAAAGCCTGACATTGCGATTACATAGTTTTTTCCATCGCTCGATTTGATGACACGATGCGGCGTCTAGCAACTTGTAAGCACTTTCCACAATGTTTATTAACCTCAGACACGTTTCAGTATCCATTTCTCAGTTTATATTCCCCACGTAGCAGTAAATGAATCAAAATTTCAGGGGAGGATAACTTTTATGAACGTGAATAAATTCTTCCAATTTAATAATTACAAATATTGTGAACACTGGGGTCTTAGATATAAAGAAATTCAATACTTTTCATACTGGGTCTTAGAGATAAAGAAATTCGCACTGGTTATATTGTCCGCCGAGGTATCGCAGGCGTAGACGATCTTCCGCAGCAGCAGATTCATGCAGTTTCAACTGATCCTTATCATCGTTGAAAGCCTTTGATATTCTAGCAGGCAGAAACATCGTAAAAGTATTTTCGATCGCAACCATGGTTCTTGGACCGAACTTAGTGGTAACAGATTTAAATGATGTGACTTTATAATCTTTTCCAACTTCAAGCTCTGATATCTTCTTCGTAGGTAAGAAGTCGTCCATGCGGCACACTTTATTTATTTTTTCACAATCCATTTTGAAGGTAAATTGTTTCAACAGGATACAACAAGTCTTTTTTTGCCAGAGCACCTTCTCGTACAAGTCAAACTCGAATGAGTGGGAAAACGGTAGGAATATGCGGTTTTTATAGGAGGTGAAATCAAATCTACGTGCTCCACCTCCCCGCCCCCTAGAATTTCAAGAGTTTTCTATATATTGCGAAACTTATTTTGAAAAATTTTTCTGCTCCACCTTCTTTCACGTATAGCAGTCAACGGTAACCGATCCGGTTTTATGCGGATTTCAATACCGTTAGCAATACAAAATGCAATTACCGTATCGGTCGGTTAAATATTATTTACATTATCGCTATAACTTAGCGTCTTCTACTGAACTATAAAATTAATGTGGTTCGTAGAATCGTTCACCACTCCAATATAACGTGTCATCGTATTGTTTAGAATATTCGGTGCGTTGTACAGCTTGAGCAATGTTATCGGACGGTATTTGATATTTAATACGTTATAATAACACGCAAACTCCGAGTTAGGTGCCGGGTTGGGTGTTTAGGTGACGAAGACTTCGAGGGTAAGTATGTGTTGCATTTTTGATTGTTGTACATGAGATTCGGAAGTCTGCACACTAATGAAGGATCGCGTATCGTCCTCATTCGCGGCTTAGATCTTGAACAGTTATACTCAGTGCGTTGCGTTCAAAATATATATCTGCAGATCCGAAATGTGTGAGTATTGTGAATCTTTTCGTGTTTCAGTGAGAGTAGTTTGTGCGGATAGTGCGAGTTTTAAATTTATTAATTTTCTGATTTACATTCGTTTAGCGCTGCCCAATCTATTCCAGACGCCTGTTGTCAAAATGTTGGTTCAAATCGTTGAAAGTTGGGGTTTGATTCATCACAAGGAATGGATTGAACACGAAAAGGAGTTTTGGACAAGATTCCGTACGCAGGCTAGGTGCTACAACACCGTCTGTGTGCGGGATTCGACCAAGCAGGGTGTATTTTGCGAACGGTGTGTTTTGAAAAGACCTGGGCCGTGGGATGTTGACGCTGATCACCACCTCATGTCCAACTACGCAATCCCGCAATTTTGGTTTTGCGAAGATTGCGGACTCCCGCTGATACGCATAAAATGGGACAAGTGTATGCGTTGCGTGGCGGCTGCACGTTTATACTTAGACGCCGATCGAAAATTTAATTACACCGACGATGGACACTACAAATTTGAGCGGCTCAGCGAATCGCTACCTCAAGGTAATGGTTCTTTAGACGTTATATCCTTGGAACAAATTCTTCCGGTAATGCATCAAAAATATTCCGCCAATCAGAATCTGCATCCTAATTATTTTTTCATTTTTCAGTAGCACTTCCGCTCGAAGCTGCGGAGGAGGCTCGAAGTGCTGCTAATGAGGAGAACAGCTCAGTATCCTAAAATTTCTCAATTGCTTTCCTATTTTCTGTTAAATATTTTTCGTATCAAGTAATCGCTTTTGTATTTTTCTTTTTCATTGTTTTCCCTTTTAATTAAATATTTTTGTATTGATTAATTGCTTTTTGCCGTATTTTTATTAAACATTTTTGTACAAATTCTGAGTTATTTGATTCGAAACATCCCTTTCCTCATCCGGCGTACGTTTCAGGGGAAGACCGCAGAGGTCAGACGGGGGATCGCAGTGATCAGATAGGGGATCGCAGAGGTCAGACGGGGGATCGCAGCGGTCAGAGGGGGGATCGCAGCGATCAGCCGGGGGATCGCGACCGTCACGTCGGGGCGGGGGGTCTGACGGTTACCGTTAGGGGGGGTCGACCAGGGGGTGGTACCGGGGCACCGCGGTTAGGGGGTGGGTCGGGTAACGGGTGACCTTGATTAGAACCAGTCAAAAGCGCGAAACGCACTTTACCGTTAGGGGGTGGACCGTCTAACGGGGTCTGGACCAATTATCTTACCCCCTCCATCTGCCTCACACGGACACGGCAGTCTGTGCGGGTACCCCCCTCCACCTACCTCACACGGACACGGCAGGGTTTGCATGTGGGGGTGCGTGTCGGTGTGCACTAACACGCGTTGGTCCAGAACCCGCCTTGTTCATCTACTGGTGTGCACTAACACGCGTTGGTCCAGAACCCGCCTTGCTCATCTACTAGTGATAACGATAGAATTTGTTTCCTCCGAATAACTCTTTTTACAAATGATAAGTTTGTCATTATACCTACATTTCGTTGAAAATTTTCTCAAGAGATATTCTAGAATATTCGTGAAGCAACACTTGGTTCATGATTCAACTACCATGGAAGTTTCCAGTGACTATTTGCTATCGTATTAGTTACATCGATAAGTGTGTGAGAACGTTCGATAGTTTTGCGCTACGATATTTAGTTACATCTACGACTCTTGTGAGCAGGACCGGGATCGTTCGCGAAACTGCACGTGGCTCTCATGCTATCTTATTTACGATTTTAACCCTAAACATGAGGGGTATATATGAAGAGCCCAATCCATGTACCAGCACGTCAGTCTTACTCTGCTATTCAAACGAGCACCAACCATCAATCAACCTGTCATCAACCTCAGTGAAAAATTTTTTGTGTGTTTCAAGTGAAAAAAACATGGGTGAGTGTAACGTATACTGTGATTAATACCAAAAAGTTGATAAAATCAATAGAATTTTTTTCCAAGTTGTCATGAATTATAATGTACGTTGATGTACCTGTGTCTTTTCTTGTATGACACATGAATCTTTTCATGAAAGATTAGAGGTGGTTTAACGCAGTTTAGAAAATTGGTGTAAATCTGTCTGTTAATTATTTTTCAGAAATGGACAGTCTACCACAATTTAACGTCCGTGTGCCGAATGAGTGGACAGCTAATATTTCAGCTATTGAATTGGAGGAGCTGATGGAGTCTGTCCGTTACATGGTTCAATTGGCTACAAACCAGCCGCCGCATACAATGATGCTAATGGAGTACAGAGGTACGATGGCTGAGTTACTCCAGCGGGCGGATGGGAGCTGGTGGCTCCGAAAAATGTAAACTTCTCAAATGTTGCAATAAAAAAAGTGTTAAGTAAACATTATTATAAAAAAAAACGTGCATACAGTTTACAAAATAAAAGTTATATACTGAAAATTAAACTTTCAATCTATTATTGCAACGCATGTTATGTACCCTACTCTAACCAAAATCCTATTCCTTGTCGTATTCATAGCATAATTTAAAAAATCTGAATCTGAATCTGCCCACGTTGGGCGCCACTTTGTAACGGGTTGCTAGGCCGCTATTAAAGGTTGGGGGGTGAAAGCGGACGAGGTAGAGTGAATCAGTGGCCGACTCGTGTTCGGTAATTGCTATTAGTTTTTTATTTATTGATAAGAACTTATGCTATGGTACAGTGGTGTGTGGGGGTGTGAGTGTGGTGCGTGGGTGCTAGCTATCTAGTTCGTCAACTGAGGATACGGTGAAAAAGGGTTAATTCGGACGGTACTGACCGTAACGTAGGTTCTCTCGGGTTTCGCTGTATTGCTTCAGTTGTTTCCAATTTTTGGGTCACACTTATCACACTTGTCGAACTCGAGTGCCGGTCAGCTCACGTTGCTGCCCGGCCTCGGCTAGCTTCGACTTTAGTCGTTTATCTTCGTGTTTCCCCGCGTGGTTTGGGGTTTGTGACTTGCAACGTCACAAAGTATATTAGTCTTCAGGTAAGTATATGTGATTATTTACATCTATTGAGGTAGTGTAATGAACACGTAGTTTATTAATAATTTCTTTTATTGAATCATACTCATATACATATATAGGTATATCCCATAGGTATAGGTGTATCATATAGGTATATCATATATAGGTATATAAAGGTATAGGTGTATCATATAGGTATATCATATATATGTGCAAGTGCATCACATAGGTATATCATATATAGGTATGTATGGAAGCGTGGGTGTATTATATAGGTACATCATATATTAGATATCATGGTGTATGTGTGTGTGTGTGTGTTTATATGTAGTTGAATTCGACTTGATTATATTGGCCGCCAAGGTACTTCATATGTAAGCGGTTCTCATCAGCAGCATCTCTCATCTTGTGCAGCAAGTCGTCGTCATCCTTTAGAATCTTTGCCATTCGAGCCGGTAAGAAGATGCAAAATCTGTTGTCTACATCCACCACTATCCTGACTCCAAATTTGGTTTGAACTGTCCGAAGATCGGTAATCGGATAGTTCTCGAACACCTGCAGCTCACTCAGCTTCTTCGTTAGAAGGAATTCTTCCAAGCGACCCAATTTGTTGATTGCAGAGAGATCCATGTTTTTTTAGTCAAATCTTTATTGCTTCTAGTTTCTTCGTAAGACGGTTGATTTCTGATCTTGTATGGATCAAGCTTTTCACCTCGTTGATGTTCTGTATGAGCAGCTCAAGTCGCACTTTTAATTCACGACGTTTGAGAGTGGTTTGAACCATTCGAGAAATGATTGTAGAATGAGATGTCCCATAGCAAATTTCTACCCTTTTATAGCTGACAACCCCTCCACTAATACCTAAACATCTAGAACCTTCCACAGTCTTTCCGAGAACTAATTTTCTGAGAATCTTATCATAATTTTGCATTTTAACACGCAAAGTAACTCGATCCCCCAAAAACTTCCAACAGGGTGCCGAAAAATTCCAGGAACCGTTTGTTTCCACGAATCATTAGCTAGGACTTGCATCTGCAGGTTTTTGCGCAGGGGTATCAAATCTCACAGGGTGCCGAGAAATTCCAGGAACTTGGCCTTGAGGAAGCTTCTGGAAGCAAGGGTTAGAATCAGGGCGCGTGACGTCATATCATAGGTATGTGCCGTCAAATCAAGGGTATGTGCCGTCAAATTAAGGGTAGGTGCCGTCAAATTAAGGGTGTGTGACGTCATATTGAGGGAGTGTGCCGCCATTTTTAGGGTACGTGCCGCCATTTTTAAGGGTGTGTGACGTCATACTAAGGGTGCGTGACGTCATTTTGACAGGTCCGAACAAGCCAACAGGCATCAGCGAGCATGACGTCATCCTATCAACCCCCTCCACCACCCTCACACGGACACGGCGGAGGCATGCATGTGTGTGTGCGTGCGTGTACGTGTGCACTAACACGCGTTGGTCCAGAACCGGCCTAGCCTATCTACTCACGAAGCTAGTTCCTCTGGCAGTGAGTATGACCCGCGGTGCACCGTATTGTAGAATCAAATGTTTCACTAGCGCGTGTGCTACTGTTTCGGCTTTAATGTCAGGGATCGGTAGCGCAATGCAATATTTTGTCAGATTATCCTGCATTGTTAGGATGTGTTTGTTGTTGTTAGGAGTGGTAAGGAGGGGACTGACCGTATCTAATGACACCTTTATAAATGGTTCAGAGGGAGTATCCGTTATCAGCACTGCTTCTCTGGTTTTTACACGCACCAGCTTCTGTTCTTGACAGCTGCTGCACTTGCGGATGAAGCTACTTACGTCATCCCTCATTTTTGGCCAGTAAAATCTTTCGCGGACTCTACGATACGTTTTAGTCACCCCCTTATGTCCTCCTACTAAACTGTTATCCATTTCCAAAATTATTTCAGGGCGGATTTCAACAGGTGGTACCTGAATTATTCCTGTGCAAATGGTTATTTGAATATTTTCATCCTTAAATGTATCTAATAATAAATTTGGCCAAGTATCACTCGACAATACATCTGTAAGTTCTCCGTTTTTCGAGATTCTGAAGGATCTTATTCCTAATTTGATAAGTGTTGATTTCAAATTCTCGAGTCCTAGCGTTACGTTATCTACGGAAATTTTGTCAAAATATTTGGTTTTGATTACTATGCTAAACACACGGTATTTCCCCTGCTTGGTGAGTTTCATTAGTGATCGGATGGAGTGAAGTTGATTTTTAAACTCGGGTGAAGATCACGATTAACCCAGAATATATTTGATTCTCCGCGGTGAAACGTCGCTTCGCCTGGGAGCATATCGGCTGAGCAAAGATGTCACACGAGTATCCTGTACTGCCCACTATCTCAAACCACGTTTGGACTGTTAAGACGTTGACTCAGCTAGAGAAACCTCGCTACGTTATACTAGGTTTCCAAATAAGTCGAAAGAATAAGCTGAATAAAAACGCTAGCCATTTCGACCACTGCTATATCACCGATGTTATACTCTTCTTGAATTCTCAATGTTATCCCTACGGGAGCCTGAATCTCGATATGAGTCACAATCAGTATGCTCTCTTGTACGAGATGTTCGCAAACTTCCAAGCCTCCTATTACGGTAAGGAACCTGAACCATTGCTGAAAAAGAGTGAATTTCTACAGTATGCTCCCCTATTCGTCATTGACTGTTAAAAACAAAACGAGTCACTCAAGTTTGGACCGGTAGACGTTCTTCTCGAATTTGGAGCAAAAAATAACTTTCCTGCCAATACGTCAGCCTACTGTTTGATTTTACACGATCGTGTGATTGGATACAATCCTTTAAGTGGTGGGGTGAAGGAATTAGTATAAAACTCCATCCAGCCGTACCGTGAGGATCAGTTGTGTTCGAGATGGAGTTCGTCATCGATGTGCCAGGGTTTTAGACGACCTTTTGACAACTTAACCGACTTTACGTTGAAAGAGTTTTCCAAAATTGGCGTTGACCAAGCAGCATCATCTTCTACCCTGCTATTTGAACCATCGTACGAATGGAACTGTTTACCAGCCCGATACAAGAGTGAAAATTTATGGCTCGAGCGCAATGTCCATGGTTTATCTTGGAACTCTGGGGATATATGCTATAAAGATATTGAATTTACTCTACCAAATCTTGTAAAAAATGCTCGAAACATTTACGTGAAAGGATTACAAAAAAAGAATTGGCTGCAGGGTATTATAAAAGATGTTCAGATCGTTGATATGTTGGATCTTGGTTGTCCCTCGCTAGAGATATTAAAAAAGATGTCTAAAACTACCAATTGTACGCACCACAGTATATCAAATTCAAACTGCTCAGCTCAAAACGTTGCGTTATTGCGTAATTAGTTATGAAAGTATCGCGCTGCAAACCCGGCTATCGGAATCGCACTCGAACGAAAACGTCCACAGATGCATAAAGATAGTCAGAAGATCATCGATACGAAAAATCATTTTACTACTATATTTAGGTCAAAACGCCAAATCCTGAACGATCTTGTACCTGGTGGTCAACGGTCAAAATCGTCATTCAACCAGGTGGTAGTATACATCGAAAGAGGTATCTCTGATTTTTTTCAAATTTTTTTAGTCATAACTTTGGCAACAATGTTTTTCGAAAGTTTGCAGATTTCCTGCAACATGGTCTTAAACATTATTGCCTATGCTGTGCTGCTTGTGGAAAATGAAAAAAATAAAGTACCATTTTTATGTGAAAAACGCTCAGCTTTCCGATGAAAATATTTTCGATTCTCCCATTCATCCAAAAAGTTTTGAAAATCCCGCTTAGAGTCAAAAAAATCACTTTTAGACATGAGTGTATATTTTGTTTGCGATGAAAATATTTTTTTCGGAAAGCTGAGACTTTTTTACTAAATATGTGTGAATTTCAATCTGGGGTTCCCATGGGGTCGAGTGTAAATAAATAAAGACTGTACGTTAGGGTGACCCATTTCGACCGACAATTTTTTGATTTTGATGCTCTTACGAAAATTCATTAGTCTTTTGCATTTGAGGAGCTCTTCCAGATCAATTAAAAAATTTTTAGGGGCCGCTCACGAATTCTGAAAATCCCGAAATTGGTCAAAATTCGTATTTTTTTTTCAAATTTTTTTTCCGTGGCAGCAATTGTTTTTACACAAAACAAATATGATATCCTGGAAAATTTCAGCTCAAAATATAAATTTTTTAAGATCGATCAAGAATTTTAAATGTCGTGGAGTAGTACTATCATACCTATGACATTCTTGAGCGACCTTCGAAAATTTATATTTTCAGCCAAAATTTCCGAAATGTCATTTTGATTAAGTGTAAAAGCAATTGCCCTCACGAAAAAGAGAATTGAAGAAAAAACAAATATTTCGATTTTTGACCAATTTTGGAACTTTCAAAATTCGTGAGCGGCCCCTAAGATGTTTTTAATTGATCAAAAATTTGGGAAGAGCTCCTCAAATGCAAAGAACTAATGAATTTTCGTACCAGAATCGAAATCAAAAAATAGTCGATCAAAATGGGTCACCCTTACGTACAGTCTTTATTTATTTACACTCGACCCCATCGGAACCCCAGATTGAAATTCACACATATTTAGTAAAAAAGTCTCAGCTTTCCGAAAAAAATATTTTCATCGCAACCAAAATATACACTCATGTCTAAAAGTGATTTTTTGACTTTAAGCGGGATTTTCAAAACTTTTTGGACAAATGGGAGAATCGAAAATATTTTCATCGGAAAGCTGACAGTTTTTCACATAAAAATGGTACTCTATTTTTTTCATTTTTCACAAGCAGCACAGTATAGGCAATAATGTTTAAGACCATGTTGCAGGAAATCTGCAAACTTTCGAAAAACATTGTTGCCAAAGTTATGACTGAAAAAATTTGAAAAAAATCAGAGATACCTCTTTCGATGTATACTAGCACCTGGTTGAATGACGATTTTGACCGCTGACCACCAGGTACAAGATCGTTCAGGATTTGGCGTTTTGACCCATTTATAATCAAACTGTGTATTGACGTATTTCCACGAATAAAGCTTTCTTAATAGAAGTATGAGTGTTATTTTATCCATCACCACATAGCTAGAGAAGTAAAATTTAACGCTTCAAACACCTATGTGTCGATATTGTATGCTATAATTATCATACTTAGACCGCGGCACTACTCAAACAGTTGGTGTCCCGTTCTGATGTAAAATATAAACTGTAAGCTACGCTATTTTATTTAGGTTCTATTTTATATTGGTAATTATTGTAAGCCGATACATCCTTCATACGTCGAATGTTTAGGCTGATAAAGACTTCCTGGGTAAGTACGTGTTGATTTCTTTGCATGCTTTCTTTGGAGGGGGTGACAATCTACACACACACTAATTAAAGATGGCCATCCTAGCATTATACGAAGTTCAGATCTCGCTGCAACACAACCTTCAATTTTTCTGAACGAAATTTTATTTTTGCTAACAATTGTTAAAAATGGCTGGGTGTTGTGAATCTTCTTGTGATTTGGTGAGAGTAGTTCTGTAGATTATTGTGATTTCAATTTATTTATTATAGCGCTTTCGAACCTGTTCAGAACACCAGAGGTAAAAATGGTGATTGCCCTGGTAGAAGAATGGGGTCTACCGTACGTGGCGGAATGGCCTGGGCGGGAAACTTCCCTTTGGGAAGCTTTCACTAACCGGGCTCGCTGTTACACAACAATAAAATTTAAATTCGAAACGGTGTTCGGAATATACTGCGAACATTGCGTTGTGAAGTTTCCAGGTCCGTGGGACATTGACGCGGAACACTGGCTCTGTCAGAAAGACTTTGGTTCTGCGGGAAATGTGGGACTGCTCTTCTCAAGGTGGATTGGGAAAAGTATGCGCGATGCATCGCGGCGTTTCGCTCATACGCCACGGCGGACCGACTTCACAGGTATATGATACGAGCGGTCATCTCGTAGCGACTCCTAGCAAGCTACGGTCCTAAATGTTCCGAAGGTAGAGGCATACTCAACCATTTTCAATCAAAGCCGTGAAATAATCGCAAGATAATATAATCAGGTATATATTTTTGCATTCAAGGTGACGACTGCTGAGTCAAGCACAGACAATACATCCTGAAGAAACATTGAGCTACAAAGATTTTTTATATACCTACACTGAGAGAAATAACTTGTTGGATTTACTAAATATTTCCAAACAAGAAAATTTGTTGTTGTAATCGGTTGTGCATTTCGCCGAAGTGAGAGATAGTTGATGGAAACGTAATTTCAAATTGTTCGAGTAACATTTTATTAATACCCTCTTGAAGGATATTATTCAGTATTCAAGTCGTTCAAGAATATATTATCGTTTTTACCAGTTAATTTCTATACATTATGTGTATCACTCATAACCATCCCTTGATTTTCTTGATTAGCCTCAACCTTGGTTAAAGCCTTTCAGTTGAGACCTGTATAGGACTAGACGGCCACGATCTTATTTACCGGTCTATCATAAGATAGATCTTTTTTTTTCTTTAGTTTTAATATAATTATTGTCGCGAATGTGACGGCTAATAATTCCTCACTTTATTAACGGGCTAACTCGTTGATAAATCACTCGGAATTAAAGATACCACACTACTGCCCGTAGGAACGGCAAGGAACCTGAATCATTGTTAAAGAAGAGTGAATTTCTACAGTACGCCCCCTAATTTGACTATTCCAAACAAAACGAGTCGCTCAAGTTTGGACCAGTGGACGTCCGTCTTGAATTTGAAGCAAAGAATAACTTTCCTGCCGATACGTCAGCCTACTTTTTGATTTTACACGATCGTGTAGTTGAATACGACCCTATAAGTGGTGGGGTTAAGAAACTAGTCTAAAATCTACACAGAAAAAAAAGTTAACTTGAACCAAAAAAGTGATTAGGAAAATCGAAATTATCCATGACGAAGTAAGTATTTTCTTGAACGAAGGAATTTTCTTGATTGAAGAGAATTGTTTACTTTGTCAGGAATGATTTCGATCTTCCTAACTATTTTCTTGAATCAAGAATATTTATCTCCAGCGAAATTTTTTTTTTTTTCTGTGTACTGTTACTGTACTATTACCGTTAGATTTTATAAGCAGTACTTTCTGAATTTCACTTTGATTTAAAAAAAAGTGAAGGAATAACTCTCCGTTTTTTTGTGAACCGTTATTTTCCTATAAACATTCAAGATAGTCCATCAATTTTGTAACGGTAGTCTAATTTAAGAGGACGTATGATATAAGAGTGAGTTATACTGCTGAAAATTAGTCAACTTCCAACGTTCCCGAAATCCAAATCGTCACACAATGAATATGATATTGGATGTGCAAGGTTTTCAACAATTTGACAACAATTTCATACTAAAAGAGGTCGCTGTAATTAGCGTTGAAGCAGACGATACAGGCAAGGCATGTCTGGCGCGTCTTCTTTTTAAACCACCGTATGCTTGAGAAACCTTACCGCCTAAATGTGAAGCTACCAACGCCTGGTGGATCCGGAATTATCACGAAATACCCTGGAACGGTGGTAACATACCATACGACGACGTGCAGAAAGTGGTGAAAAAAGTTGTCGAGCACGCAAATTACATTTATGTAAGAGGAGAGGAGAAGAAAAAGTGGATCGAAAAAATTATCAACGATGACTCGAAACCGGTGATCTAATTGGGGGAATTTAGGTGTCCGAGTCTTCAAATGCTGCAAAACATCGATATGGTTCATTGGCACGGGGACTATCATGGAAACATTCTTAGGTATTAGTGTGCCTTCGAAAATATACAGCGATTGAAGACTTGGTACTCGACGGAGTGTTCTGGATCCCGCTCCAAATCAATGTTCACATACCTTCAAGTGGGGAGCTTGAAACGAATGAAGGCGGAGGACATCGCCCATTTGTCCAAAGATTTGATCCTCATCTACGGTATAGGTTAGAGACATCATGGATGAGGTGTGGGACAAGCTATCGGAGGCTATGAAGCTTAAAGATGCAGACATCGCAGAGTGTCAAAAATATCGGATACATTACGGTGACGAATTCGACGGACCTACCCCCATGATTAAAAACTGTTCAAAATGTCAAAATGAACCAATTATGTAACACCTTTGACAATCTGACGAGTTCAGAAAAAAAAATAATCAAATTAAGTAATTCGTCTGTTTTATTTTATTCTCCATTCTTCATCCTTCGTAGTAGTCAAATAGGCTTGCGTATATCTAAATTACTGCGATTCGCTGAATCGTACCATACTTGTATACCCCTAACGCGTAATCACATTGTTTAGACCATTCGATGCGTTATATAGCTTGAGCGATGTTGGTTCCAGTAATTATTTTGCTTTCAAATTTATCTCACTATAAACTATCCCTAGCGCGCTGACTTATTAAGGCTCTCCTTGACACGTAATACGCAAACCATATCGTTTCTCATGCTAAGTGTTTAGGTGATACAGACTTCGAGGGTAAGTATGTGCTTGAATTTAATTTATATGTGTGACTATTGGAAGTCTGCACAATAACGAAGAGACTCAATACTGATCTCATTCTTCAGTCAGATATTGAGCGAGCAACAGCGATTTTTTTTACAATGAGCGAAGTAAGGTTTTTTTTAGAAGACATTATAGATCACGGTGATGAACGTGATTTGTGGGTGTTTGGTGTCAAATCAGGTGAAAACCACGAAGCCCAGCTGGACGATGCGTTCCGCAGGTGGGTTGACGCGGATCGAGATGTCCGGGTGGGGCTCAAGGATGGGGATTCGGATCTGAGTCAGGTGTCTGACTCAGATTCCGAATCGGAGCATGAAGTATGTGGGGGCTACGGAGGTGAAATAATAGCGGGTGGGTGGCCGGAGAGGGCTGTAGCCCTAAATGAGAGTCACGAGGAGATGGACTTTAATCAACTCGATGAGTCTGTGGACGATGCCTATTATGCAAAGCAACCTGCGGCATACGAGGTGGCGGTGGAAGCTTTGCAAGCGGCGGTCTCGGCGGACATAGGGTGGGCGGTTGAGGTTTTCGTACATTTTGTAAATAATATCACCGACGAGGATGAGGGGTATGGGAGCGGAAGTGACCAGTGGTAGTGGGTTTAGTTTTTTAAGTGACAATTTTTATTTAAATACTTTTTCTATATAGTTTTCAAGTGACTATTTTACTGTCTAACAAGTGATGAGTGGGTGTAGTTTTTAATTGACTATTTTTTATTATTATTTATTCAAATACTTTTCCATAGTTAGTGTAGTTTTTTAAGAGACTTTTCACACGCTCAAAAAGGGATTGGTTGACAGGTAAGAATCCGCATATTTTTCCTATAATTGTAGATCGCAGCGTTCAGAGCGGGATCAGGGTTACGTAGCGTTTCGGGGGAAGATCTCAGCGGTCAGAGGGGGGATCGTAGCGGTCAGATGGGGGATCGCGGCGGTCAGAGATGAGATCGCGGCGGAGGGGGGAACGCCAGGATTACCATTAGGGGTGCAGGCCGCGACCAGCGGGGTCCGCCGTCAGGGGGTGGACCGTGACCGGCGGGGTCCGTTGGGGGGTGGGCCGTCAACGGGTGACCTAGATTACAACCAATCGGGAGCCGCGGGGGTCGGCCGTGTAACGGGACCAATTATCTAACTCCCCTCCGTCTGCCCCACACGGATACCACAACCTGTGTTAGTGCCCCCTCCACCTACCTCACACGGACACGGCAGCGGCAGGGTGTGCATGTGGGGGTGCGTGTCGGTGTGCACTAACACGCGTTAATCCAAAACCCGCCTTGTTCATGTACTTTCCTTCGCTACACAAAACACTCGCACATTCACAAATTCGGTGCAGTAAAGTGAATTACTATGCATTTTTTGTATATTCACAAACGAATTTTTAATTTTACCAAACTTGATAGGAAAAACGTATTACTGTTTTTGAAATTTACTGAACTGTGTAGTATATCATGTGTTATAATAGTAAATTTGCTATACATTATTTAGAATCTTACTGAGCCAGGTGCTAAATTTACTAATCATGTGCGAGAGTAAATTCAGTAAACGGCTTTCATAATTACAATTTCGGCGGAGCAAACGAAGTTGTTATACATTTTTCTCAATTTCATAATCGAATTGTAAATTTCATAACGTCAGATTCTGAAATCACTAAAATGATTTTCAGATTCACTAAGCTGGATCCCTGGTAGAAATCGGCCCGGGCGTTCCCTATTCCCTGCTAGCAGCTAGATAGGAACAACCGGGTGTTCCTAGAAAGGCAAGCACAAGTGGGCACCCGATCAGCCAAAGTCGGGCGTTCTGAAGTAGGCAAGCCCACCCGAGAATCCGGTCAGTCGAATTTGGGTGTTTCTGGACAGGGAGCCCTGACGATTTATCCGGCTAGCCGAATTCGGGTGTTTCTGGGCAGGGAGCCGTGACTCCGGACCCGGTCAGCCGAATTCAGATGTATCCGGGCAGACAAGCCCGACCAGAAGCCTGGTCAGCCGAAGTCGCGTATTTCTGGGCAGGCAGCCCCGGCCATGGACTCGGTCAGCCAAACTAGGGTATTTTTGGCCGGATGAACCTAACTAGAAACCAGGTCAGTAGAAGTCTGGTAGACCCTGCCATGCAATCCTAATCAGAAACCTAGCCGGCTAAATCCTGGCAAACCCGTCTATACTTTTATTGTTCAGAGAATGAATACAAAGGTCGTCTCGCAAGTTGCACTCGATCTAAACAGCTGATGCGTGACGAACTTACATAGCATGAATACGTGTAGATTCTTGACTTAGTTTTTCACGTTGATGATTTTTCGAAGTGATTCGAAAATATCAGTTGTGAATGTAGATATGATCCATCACCTTTACTATGTTTCATTTCAATACATATAATTAGCTGGGAGCGGTATATAATATATCTTCTAGATAACTGAACTATGAATTATTCGAAGCAAAAAAATCTAACCTTAGCTCGTTTGCGTCAACGCAAACGTCGGGCTTTTGTGAAGCTGTTAGAAGCTGATAGGTTGGAAGCAAAAAAAATGCGGAGAGAATGCTCTCAAAATGAAGAGAAAATTGTGGAAATAAACAAAGTTGATCAGATTAAACCTTTTCTCGGGGATCAGGATGAAGAGTAATTCAATGATGTGGAAGATAATAGTAATATTATTGATAGTTATCATGCTGCTATTGTGGCTGATTGTGATAATTATGATGCTGCGAGTGAAAGTGATGGTAATGATGGTATGAGTAATAGCGACCACGGTAACGAAGACTGCAATGTCAATGGTTGTGATAGCAACACTGCAAACGATGGTAGCATTGAAAATGATGAAGTTGACAATAATGGTGCAGATGATGACCTAGGTCACGTAGACCGGAATTTCGTACAAGAGTCAGAAGAGCAAAGTTTAATGGGCTGGGCACTAAAACATGAAATTCCTCATACTGCGTTAAGTGAACTTCTCTTGATAATAAGGAGAAAATGGTGTCCGGGACTATCACAAACAGCCAAAACTTTTTTAGGTACATCGGGTGCTATCATCAAAGAGATGAGAGACTCGACTGATACTATTGGAGAGTTTGTGTATCTTGGAATCGAACAAGGTTTGCTAGAATGCGTGAATATTGATGGGCCAGGCGCACGCATGCTAAACATATTTGTGAACATCGATGGTTTACAATTATTTAAATCTAGTTCTCAGACCTTTTGGCCGATCTTAGGTTTGATTCATTCGAAGCATGTTGAGTATAAGTCTTTCGTGATTGGAATTTATTCTGGAAAATCTAAGCCTGAAAATTCTCATGAATATTTACGTGAATTTGTTGAAGAAATTAATGTTCTCCACAAAGATGGGATTTTAATATCTGGTGTACATTTTGAAGTTCGTTTGAAAGGTTTTATCTGCGATACACCAGCGCGTGCATTTATAAAATCAACCGCTTCTCATACAGCATTTCATGCAAGTGAACGTTGTGATGTTGTTGGGGAAAAAATTGACAAAACTACGATTTATAGAAATAACAATCAGCCTAATTGTAAATTACGAACTGATGAATCGTTTCGGACCTTTGAATGCCCTGATCATCATACTGGTATCTCATTACTAACATTATTATTATTATTATTATTGTGACATGACGTGAGTTCGTGAGCTCCGCAGATTTTACTTAAAAAAAAAGGATTTCAAATGTTTTATGGCAAATAAAATAAACGTAGGACCTGAAGAAAGCGGTTTTTTAAATGTGGACATAAAAAATTTCATCACACATGTGGTATTTAACTCAGTTTTTCCGGATAATTATGGTGTGACACATTTGAGGTTAGGTTTACATGCTTGCATCACCTTTCATTGAGGTATGAAATTCTTTCATCTCACCTCAAATCTATACAAATATTATTGTTAAAATATAAATTAATAAAGATATTGCGATATAAAAATATACATATAAAAAAAAATGATGACGGACAGAGTGTATATCTGCACCAGATGCAAAAAACAAATTAGTCGTGTGGTAGATAGCTGTGGAACGTGTTTAAAGGACTTTCAACCAGCGTGCCGAACTTCAAATTTGCATAGAATTTATAAAGGCATAGAGATGGTGCCATGTCAAAGTGAAATACGTACGATCCATCTAAAAGCCAGTGAACAACAACAACCTGACATGAAAAGAAAACGAAGTGATCTTGATGAGAACGACGTGGAAAAGACTGACAAAAATGAAATTGACAACGAAGACTGCGATACCCAGAAGAACATCGACAACGCTCACGCGCATAATAGTAATATTGTATCAAAGTTGGATAATCTATGTAATTTAATTGACAAACTTAAAAGCGACAATGCGAATGTATTGATAGAAATTAAACAACAAATTAAACAGGACGTGACGCGTATTATTAAAGAAACAGTTAGACATGAAATCAAACAAGAAATGGATGATCTAAAGAAAGAAATAAAAGCAGTCATGCTGTCAGCGATCAGCTGTGACAAGCCAAGTAGCCTTAGTGAGCAGCATACCGGTGAACAGTGTGACATTGAACAACGTGCTAGTGTGAGTGGCGGTAAAGCACTATACAGCACAGCTGTTAAGAAGGTATCCGTGTCAAATACTGAACGTATAATTATTAAACCAAAAAATAGGCAAGAAGGTGAAAAAACACTAAATGATATGAGAAATAAAATTGATGTAATAGAACTAGGCATAGGTATTGAAAAAATTGAAAGCAAAACAAATGGCAATGTCATAGTAGAAGTGGCAAAATCGTCTGACAAAATTCGTATGACTACTGAAATTATTAATAAACTTGGCGATACTTGTGACGTCACAGCAATAAACAAAAAACACCCAATGTTAAAAATTGTTCATATAGAAAAAAATGTGATCAATATGGATAAAAAAAGTTTCTGTGACACATTCATTAAACAAAATGAAATTGACATAAATGACGACTCTGATCTTGAGGTTATCAAAACATATATGACGACAGAAATCTCTGGAACAATCTTATTAAAAACAAATCCTAAAATCCATGAACAAATATTAAAAAGAAACAAAGTTAAAATAGGGTGGAAGAATTATAAAATATTTGACTACGTTAACGTTAAAAGGTGTTTTAAATGTTGGGGATTTAGACACGGTTCGGATAAATGTACTAGAGACGAAATATGTAGAAAATGTGCAGGAAATCACAAAGAAAAAAACTGCAATAATAATACAATTAAATGTATCAATTGTGAGAAGATGGTCAGTAAATATGACATCAAAGACTGGAATATACATCACGAAGCAACGGATCCACACTGCAAAGTGTATGAAAAAATGATACGACAAGAACAGTCCAATATATTGCAATATGAGAAATAGCAATTAAATACGCGAACTGGAAAGTGCAATAAAGCTAAAGACCTGTTTATAATGTGTGTTAATATATGTGGTTTTATAAAGCGGAAAGATGAGTTGGAAGTATGGGTAAATAAGGAAAGACCAGACGTGATTTGCTTATCGGAGACTCATGTGACGGATGACGTGCTTGATCATGAGATTAATTTGATAAATTATAATGTGGTAAGAACTGATTCTGCGAGTAAGAGAACTGGTGGGGTTCTAACTTACATAAAAAAACCTATTACCAACAAAGTAATTAATATAAACGAGGAGACCGAAGGATCATGGATAAATGTTATCCAAATAAACGTAAATAAAAAAATTAATATCTGTAATTTGTATCGTTCCCCTAGCAGCAATATCGCTAAATTCTGCAATAAATTTTTAAAGTTTGCCGAGTTTTTATTGAACGAAGGTGAATCGGTTATCGTAGGCGATTTTAATATTGACGTAAGCAAACAAACGTATTATGGTAAAAAACTTCTTGACAAAATGAAATTCATCGGATTAAAACAAAAAATTAATACTCCAACTAGAAGTACAGCAACATCAAACACGATCATTGATTTAGTCTTTGCTAATTTTTATGTAAAAACGGAAGTAAACGACACAATCAAAATCTCAGACCATAATATAATAAAGATACTGATACCGCAATTGAAAATTAATACATATGTACCTGAAGTGCGCTATAGCAGAAATTTAAAAAAATTAGATATAGATAAGTATAGATCTAAATTAACTTCGTTTTTTAGTTTAATTGAACTGACGAACTATAAGGAAGAATCTTTTGACCCAAACAAATTTAATTTATTAGTAAATAAGGTAATTGACGGTATAAAAAATTCAGTAGAAGAAGTGCTACCGTTAACGAAAAAAATTATAATTCAAAAATGGGAAGATAAACCATGGATAAATAAAGAATTGATTGATGCGATTGAAAAAAGAGATAGTTTATATAGATTATTTAAAAGCAATAAATCAGTAGATGATCATGAAAAGTACAAAAGGGCACGTAATGAAATTGTGAAACAAAAACAAATAAACATGAGAAAGTATTATCAGGATAACATCGATGAAAATAAACACGATTCACAAAAAATGTGGAAAACGCTAAAAGAAATTATAGGTGATAAAAAGTATAGCTGTAGTAGTATGAAGGAAGTTAGTTTCGAGAACGAGATAGTAAAAAATCCAGTTAGCATCGCAAATAAATTGAATGTATATTTTTCATAGAGTATCCAGAAAATTGTTGATAGTATGAAAAGTGATATGAATTCTAATTATAATATGAATAATCTGAATACAACAAATAAAAAATGGTGTGAGTTTAACTTAATAGACTATGATGATATACAAAAAATTCTGAAAACATTCAACCCAAAAAAAGGTTCTAATAACATTATAAATGTAAAAACATTGGAGATTTTCTGTGACAATAATAGTAAGGTAATAATATATATTATAAATAGTTGTCTCAAATTTGGGTTTGTACCGAATGATTGGAAAACCTCCGTCATAACTCCTATTCGTAAGATCAAGGATAGCATAAAATGTGAAGATCTGAGACCGATAAATACTCTTCCTGTTTACGAACAAATTATGGAACAAGTAGTTAAAAACCAACTAGAGTCGTTTGTAGCAAGCAATAATATATTGAAAGACGAGCAGTCAGGTTTCCGCAAGTCCTTTTCTTGTGAGACTGCATTACAAAGCTCATTTATAGAATGGAGAAACGACCTGGACAACGGCTTATTCATCGGGGTGGTCTTCATTGACTTCGCTCGGGCATTTGAAACGATAAACAGGAACAAACTTCTTATTAAATTAGAAAGTATGGGAATTCAAGGAAAGGTAATCAACTGGTTCAAATCCTACCTTACAGACAGGCAGCAAATTGTTAAAATCAATGGGGAATTATCGAATAAAATTAACGTAGAGCATGGTGTTCCCCAGGGGTCTAAATTGGGGCCTCTTTTATTTATTTTATATATCAACGATGTAATAGAGCTGATGGAAAGTGTTGATGTTAAATGTAAGTTATTTGCTGACGACATGAAACTATACTATTGTGATAAGAATTTAGACAAAATTGAATGTAAATTGAATAATGCCCTAAGTGTTTTGTCAGAATGGCTGAATAGAAATCAATCAAAAATCAACTTGAAGAAAACGGTCTGCATGATGATTAGGGACGAAAAAAATAATAAATATGTTAGAAGGAAATGTAAAATAAATATAGACGGTGAAAGTATTGTAGAAGTCGACAAAACCAAGTACTTAGGGGTAATAATTGATAAAAATTTGAAATTCGATGACAATGCAATATATGTTGCGCAAAAAATGGCAAAAAAAATTAATTTAATTAGTAGATTGAGAAACAACGTGACGAGATATACAAAAACGATAATTTATAACTCGATAGTGGCACCACACATTGACTACTGCTCAACAGTGATGTTAAATTATTCTCAAGGCAAAATGAATATTTTACAAAAATTACAGAATAGAGCTATGCGTAACATACTGGGTGTAAACAAATATACCAGAATCACTGAAATGCTACAAGCATTGGGGTGGCTCTCGATAAATCAAAGATTGACGTTCAACACACTAATTTTTATTGTACAAGTACTTGACAAAACACATGCAACTTGTAAGTGATGTACACGATTATGAAACTAGAAATAATAACTGGTTGAAAATTCAGAGAACTAGAACAAATACGGCAGAAAAATCAATCATTTACAAAGGATTTGACGAGTTCAACAAATTACCAAAGACGATACAAAAAGAATCGAATACGAAAGCATTTAAAAGACTGATTCTAGAATATATTAAAGAAAATATAAATGTTTGAACTAAAGATATTGTATTATATTGTATATACCACAAAAAATGTAAAAAAAGATAGCTAATGAGCTAAAGAAATAAACTACATTCATTCATTCATTACACCGGCTATCAACATGATCGCATCGTTAATATTAGATTTCATGCATCTCGGATTTCTTGGTGTGATGAAGAGAATATTGGAATATTTAACCACTAATAATCTAATAAAAGTGAGTAAAACCAGCAAGGATGAAATTTCTCGACGGTTGGAATGTTTGAGATTACAAATTCCAGATGAATTTCCTAGAAAATGTCGGTCGTTGCAAGATCTTACTAGATTCGAGGGGCCGTCCACTCAAGGAATCAATGATTTTCTATTCTTCCAATCGATTCAGAGTCGAAAGGTTTAAAAGCATCATGTTCAAAATCAACAACATCCGGCAAAATGTTGCAGAGGTTTAGAAATCACATAGGTAAGTCGGTATGATTTAAAAGAATCACAGAGAATCTTCGAGAATCACCACGGCTCACTGTGGTTCTGGGCAATTTTGAGCGAGCCTGAGAGATTCAGAGTCTTACTGAGTCGGAATCAGCCGAATCAGCATACCGCTGTACCAGTCGTCTCGTCCTTGGTCTCGTCGCAAGAGAAAAAAAAAACGCGGGCGACGGTGTAGTTCACCAATGAATCAATGAACTCAATGCATGATCATGAAAAACTGATTCGGAATCAGCCGGAATCAACTGGAATCAGTCATCCTCACACGGTCGCGTGCGCACAACGGTCGAAATGAGTCGATTACATTTTTTTCAGTCGGAATCCGATTCCTCACTTTTCTGATTCCGGAATCAGGTTTCAAGTCTAAAACAATACCGAATCAGAAAAAATCGAAGAGAAACAGCCATTCGTTGAGAATCGATTCTTGAGTGGACGGCCTCTCGAGTAGATTTAAAGCTACGGAATATAAATTGATTGCCCTTTACTTAGGCATAATTATATTCAAAAAAATCTTGAATGAAGACATATATAACCATTTCTTATTATTCTGCGTCGGCTCCCGATTGTTATGGTCTCCAAAAACTGCGTTACAGAACACTGAATTGGCACAACAATATTTGAGGCAATTTTTTGATGAATTACTAAAACATTATGATTCTAAGGCGTCTGTGTTGAACATGCATCATTTGATACATGTAACGGAAGATGTAATCAGTAGAGGTTGTAGTTTGAGCGAAATAACTGCGTTTCCTTTTGAAAATCACATGACTCTTCTGAAACGTATGATACGTTCTCCTAATAGACCACTAGCCCAATTCTGTAGAAGGCTTCATGAACAGTCAAAAAATAAATAACCAGCTCCTTTGAAATCTAACTTATCAATTTTAAGAATGAAGCGAAACAAAATTTTGAAATTGAAATATAAACAAATGATATTGTCTACTAAATCTCCAAATAATATTGTCATTTTACAAAATACTAAAATAGTCGAAATAAAAAAAATCTACAATCATAACAATTCTGTCATTATTCAGGGTGATATTTTGATTAAAAAGAAACCTATATTTACTTTTCCACAAGACTCATCTCTGTTGAAAATGTGGGAAATAGGAAACAATGTTTCATCTCAGACAACTCAGTTTTCCATAAATAATATAGCAACTAAAGCTATGAAATTATGCCTAAACTTTGAGCCAAATGGCAGATTAAGAACATTTTTAATTCCACTTCTTCATGAATGATGTTATCATTGTAATTATTATTTGAATACGTAGCATATAAGGATACACGAAGATGTTGAACTGTTCTCATATCCTTCGACATTATTATATAATAATCCAAATTTATATTATTGGAATAATTGTCAATATCATCTAAATACTTTTCCATATTTTCAAATTATATTTACAAATGAATGTAATTAATAAATTACAGTTTATTTATATTTAAGTATTGATGTATTGTTAGCTTAATTGGGCGGAATAGGGTTTTTGTTCTCTCTTTGAATAACGCGCCGGAACAGACGAAACAGCACCGACGCCATTTCCGCTCAGCTACTGAAACGGTGGAAACTTGGGGATTCCCATTCTTCCGTATTTACTGTGTAAAACGTGGTGTAAAGTGCGGATCCAGAGTATCCAAAGTGAATGTGAAGCCTTTGGTATTGAAAATTATCGCAATAATAACCAAGAAATAAATCAATATGAGTGATTTACTAGAGGTAAATTATGAATTGTTCAAATATTTTTTATTAAGGTACGTCTAGCGTGAGATATGACTGTCTAACCTCAATCTCGGGAGAGTAGAGTCAACATACATTTTCTGCGTTGATTAAAATTAGTAAGGATTTTTGTACGTAAAAAGTTATCAATTGACGATTAAAAGTATAAGTACACCGATAAATGCTAAACTATCTAAATATATCATGTTCTTAATTTTTCCATTCTGAAAGACGATCTAAATACTATTTCCTTGATCTATTTTAAACCTTCATTTCTTGCATATTCACCTTAATGAGAGGAGTATGTGCGCTGATATTGCATACGTTTTTTTTGCCTATTCATAACAATATTTCCACTTATACTTTCATTCTAGTCCACTGAATCAGATCTTTCTGATCGAGATGCTTTATCCGACAAAAAAAATGACTATGATGATTTCTTTATTGTAGAATTCATAAAACGTGGCCCAAAAACAAAAAAATCGATCGACATCGTATATAAGACTTGGCTCTCTTGTAACAGAGACAATGGAAAATTAGTTGCAAAGTTCATGAAACCTCAAAGCAATAAGAAGATTCAGTATACAGCTGAAGATATCAAACTGATTCATGATTTGGTAAAACTGAAATCTGATGCCCCAGAAGATTGGCCTTCTTTTAACTGCAAGATAAGAGGCCGTGCAAGTTTGTTTTCACTATTTTCTGTCATAGCGTTATATACACATCTTACGATAATCCAGTATAGCTAATTTTACTAACAAAATTTCGTTTTACACAGAGTCATATGAGGATGCGAAAAAAAAACTTGAAGCTTTGCATTACAAGGAAGATATCTTTACGACAGAGTCGAACATGGAACCAGATCAAAAACGCCAAGAGATTGAGAAATCTTTGAAAAAGAAAGCTCTTCAAGAGAAATTTGCTCAAACTCAAAAATTGATGACTGCTAACCCAACGTTACCAACTACTACTGAATTTCAGGAAAACCATAAACGTATAAATATATTGTTTTTTTATTTTCAAAGTTTTGAAAAAATCGAGTTTCTACACTTCTTAGATTCCATGCTCTTATTTACAGCAGTATCTAACACCAATCGATTAAAAAGCAGGGATTCTACGAAAAGATGGAATACTAAGAATTTAGAGAGAGTGATGTCCGTAGATATCTCGGAAAGACAAAATGCAGCTGGTGAGATAACTTGAGATTTAAGGATTAAAAAAAAAGACGTTACATATCTATTGTGATTGTGTTTTCCATTTTCGATAAATAGACTGCATTGAAGATGAGATTGATGTTCCTGATAAGATAGTCAACACGGTGGACCAAGTGATTGAAAAAAGTAAGTAGCATCAAATCGAAAGAGGTATGCAGAATAATGAGCTATTTTTTAATCTTATAATCTTTGAAATACGTGAAACAAATTTGTTCCTCAAGGGGAAACGGCACTGAAATTGTGAAAAAAGACGATTTTTGATTTTACAAATAATCAAAAGAAGATTAATGATAAATTCCTTTGCCAAACTTTTGACATATAGTAGTACATGTACTAGCTGATTTTTGTGCTCGTTCGCTCGCTCACTCGATTGGTTATTCTTTGTGCTCGTTCGCTCGCTACGCTCGCTCACTCGATGGGTTGAGCGTAGTTCCACGTAGCGTAGTAGTTGTTAGTGGTTTTTTCAATGTTCGGAAAATAATTGTACAATATACATGAGATTACGTGAAAAATGCACTACGGAAATTTGTACATACATACGGGCGCCCTAGACTCTCAAGTGCATAAATCACATCTTGCATTAGGCATTTTCATTTCAGCTGATTTTCCGGATTTTTGTGCTCGATTAGTAGATTTTTGTGAAATAGTACGAAAATTTTGAAATTTTAATCATCGGGATTTATTGTAATCTTCGCAAATGACGTAAGATATTCTTTTAACTCACTTATTTTTGCACTGACGCTGAAATTCGTGACAAGTAGAATGTACTCGAACAGAATACCCGAAACACTCTGTGTCGGTATGTTTATCTACGTTTGTTTGCATGCCGCGGCGACCCAACCCCTTCTCTCATATTTTTCAACTATGAAATTCCCACTTACGTAGACGACCCGGAGTACAAAAACTACGAACCAGAACTCTGAGATATCGTAATCTTTGACGTCGACTTGGGGCACGAGAACTATGAAGCACGAATCCTAGACATCGTTATATACAGAGTAGACGAACCAAAGCGCGTAAACTACTGAGCGTGGCTCCTGGGCAAAGAGCGCGAAGATTACGAACCGAAACCCCAAAATATCGTACTCTACTATATATACGACCCAAAGCACAAAAACTACAGAGCACGAATCTTAGACATCGTCATCTACGACGTTAACCACCTGGAGCACGAAAACTACGATCCTAAGCTCCAGTACGTCGTAACCCACTGTAGACGACCTGGAGCTACGAACCGGAACCCCAGTACATCGTAATCTACCACGTCGTCGACCTGTCACGCAAAAACTACGAACCGATACCCCAGGATATCGTCATCTACGACGTAGACGACCTGGAGCGCGAAAACTATATAACCAAAACCCTGGGACATCGTCATCTACGACGTAGACGACCTGAAGCACGAAAACTACGCACCGAAAGCCCAAAATATCGTCATCTACGACGTAAACGACCTAAAGTACGAAAACTACGGAGCGCGACTCCTGGACATCGTAATCTATGACGTAGACGAGCCGGAGTGCAAAAACTACGAAGCACGAGTCCTGGGTATCGTAATCTAATACCTAGACGATCCGGCGCGTGAGATCTACAAACCGGAACTCCGAGGCATCCCAATCTACCGAAACTGAATATATAGCATCGTCATATACCCATCCTTCTGTGACATCTGGAAATCCGGACATCTGGAAATCCGGACATCTGGAAATCCGGACATCTGGAAATCCGGACATCTGGAAATCCGGACATCTGGAAATCCGGACATCTGGAAATCCGGACATCTGGAAATCCGGAAATCCGATCACGGACTCTACTATATAAGAAGATTAGACAGAAATTCCAGCCTTCGGCGATGAAAGTGTATGTGCAGAGAACCGCAGTAATATCTTAGGTCATCGCTGCAAAAGGTTATCTGCACATACACTTTCGTCGCGGAAGGCTAAGATTTTGTTCCAATAAATATACTAATATGAGTCAAAAATTTGTGGATGGAATTATCGATTGACTTCTTTGGGTTACTTAAAAAATCGAAAATCGATTTTCGCCACAATTTCAGTGCCATCCCCTCTTAATGAATTTGTTGTTCTTTTTAAATCATTTTGTCTTAGCGCTTATTGGTAAAGGAAATGAATAATTTTATTAGCATATATTCACATGACTTCTAACTGTATTTTAATCTCTGATTGTGAATGGAAATTTTGTTTTTAGATAAAACCAATTTGGAGGTATTATCACTAGGAAAGACATCATCAACACTGTCTGACATGTCGGTATTCTCTACGAACATTTCTGTTCAGCAAGACGATGAAATACAATCATCAGAAGGTGACTTCCCAATGAATTGAGGCATGTTAATTTTTTGATACATTGACCTGACGTCGTTTCTAGGTTCAGATTTAATAATGAAGGAACTGATCGAAATGGAGTTTCGTCTTACTGAGAGGATAACTGACATGGATTCACGTTGTACAAACAAATTGGCTGAAATGGATTCTCGTTTGACAACAGTGCAGACTGGAATAGGACAAATTATTGCCTCATTGGACCAACGTCCAGGAGAAGTTATTCCACAAGGAACTACTTTTGCCGATAAATATTCTATTACTCTGCCGTGTATGACTATGGATGATTTGACAGCACTTAATACCAGTCTCGAATCCAATTCATGTCATCAAGAATTTGTAAGTCTTCTATTAAATATTTCATACAATTGTCCTTACACTTTACACAAAAACTTGTTTTGTGTAAATCCATTGTTTTATTTTAACAAATAATATTCCATAGAATTTATTCCTATATAATTATACTTTCAGAATAATCTTATCAATGCCGGTGTTGATGTTGTTGGTGGCCTGAGTAAATCGACAAACCGAATTTTGAAAATCTGTTTAAGAAGACAGGTGGCATTGAAACTCACAGCAATCAAACAAATGCCTAATAAAGTTAGAATTAAAGAAATGCCGTTCGCAAAAATTATTGAAAGTAATTAGGACATTGATATTTATTATGCGTGAAGATTGATCTAGAGTTGTATAATCATTTCCTGCAATTGATACGTGAAATTTTTTTCTTCCATTTAGGCGTTTTAAAGAGAAGCTTCCCTGTTGTGACTGAGAAGAATATTTGGTCAGCCATAGGAGATGCACTCTCTAATTCGAAAGATTGGGAAGGCTATAGAAAGAAAAGAGAGAAAAAAAATAATGAAACTGCAGCAAGAACAGAGGAAAACTCCGATGAAGGATGAAGCTAAGTATAAACAACACGTTATATATAGGTTATAGTCCGTATAAGTTAGAAAAAAACTGTTGGAAGAGGCACTGAAATTCTTGTGTTCATTTTAACATGATTAAAAATTAAATCAACATTTTCACTCAAAAAGAGAAATGTTACCCGCTGCAGGAGGAAAATTTCATCTTTTGAGTCAGAAAAATGTTTCAATTTTATTGAATGATAGAATCAACATGAACGATTTCAACGCATCCTCCTCCAACAAAATGTTTAGTTATTAATACATTTATGTATTCTTATATAATCATTTTTAATCATTTTTAGTGATATAAATATGATAATATTCAGCCAAATCAATAAACAAAAATAAAGTGTGTCCTCTAAAAAACTTCTCTGTTTAAGTATGGATTTAATATAATATAACCCGATCAGAGTCCAGATAGATTGCCCGACCAGAAACCAGGCAAAATTCCCGAGCAGCGTATGGCCAGAACTTGACCAGAGCCTGCGTAAAATTCCCGACAAGAGCCCGCGTAAAATTACCGACCAGGGCCTGCGTCAAATTCCCAACCAGCGTATGAGTTGAATTGCCGACCAGAGTCTGCGCAGCGTTCCCGACCAGATGCTGACTGTGTATAGCGTGACATCCCAGGCCGGGTTCCCAGTTAGATTTCCCGGTCAGCGCCTGGTTTTAAACTGGGCCGGCTGACCAGAAACCCGACCAGCGCCCGGTAACGATTTCTACCAGGGATATTAAACTTATTGCAGTCCAAAACTTACTTTACACTATTTCAAATTTGCTGGGTCTTTTTCGGATTTTACTGAATCTGTAAACGAGTAAATTTACTAAACATTCTTGTAAATTCTTGGTCTAAATTCAGCGAAGCAAGAGGGATTGCTATGCATTTGTCGCGAATTCGCAATCAAACTCTTCATGTCGCAGAACTAAATCAAAACATCATCCCCTATGGTTTTAAAATGTATTAAATTTATCTTGTAAGCATATTGCGTTTGGGAATTTGACAACAATTTCATACTAGAAGAGGTCGCTGTAATTAGCGTTAAAGCGGACGATACAGGCAAGGCATGTCTGGCGCGTCTTCTTTTTAAACCACCGTATGCTTGAGAAACCTTACCGCCTAAATGTGAAGCTACCAACGCCTGGTGGATCCGGAATTATCACGGAATACCCTGGAACGGTGGTAACATACCATACGACGACGTGCAGAAAGTGGTGAAAAAAGTTGTCGAGCACGCAAATTACATTTATGTAAGAGGAGAGGAGAAAAAAAAGTGGATCGAAAAAATTATCAACGATGACTCAAAGCCGGTAATCTAATTAGGGGAATTTAGGTGTCCGAGTCTTCAAATGCTGCAAAACATCGATATGGTTCATTAGCACGGGGACTATCATGGAAACATTCTTAGGTATTAGTGTGCCTTCGAAAATATACAGCGATTGAAGACTTGGTACTCGACGGAGTGTTCTGGATCCCGCTCCAAATCAATGTTCACATACCTTCAAGTGGGGAGCTTGAAACGAATGAAGGCGGAGGACATCGCCCATTTGTCCAAAGATTTGATCCTCATCTACGGTATAGGTTAGAGACATCATGGATGAGGTGTGGGACAAGCTATCAGAGGCTATGAAGCTTAAAGATGCAGACATCGCAGAGTGTCGAAAATGTCGAATACATTACGGTGACGAATTCGACGGACCTACCCCCATGATTAAAAACTGTTCAAAATTCGAATTTGATGAACAGTGTTTCAAAGTTTCAAAAGTTTTTTTATGCTTATATATGGAATATAAGAACAAAATGGATATAGTATCGATATTAATTTTTTTTATGATATTCCTTACCGGAAAAAGCTAGAATATTTTGATGACATTGAAACATTTAAAATATCAATTTGATACTTCAATAGGTCCTGAACAAGTAGAGAAACGTTGGATAATATAACATTCGATAGTTTGGCGTAGTGGTTATAGGCGTGCGACTGTAAAGTAGGATTGCGAGCGGGTTCATATCCCGATTAGGACAAATATTGCGGCGGTTTTCTTAGCGTGCTTACAATGAGTTTGAATCGATATTCAGTGTAACTGCGGTCAATTGTAGCTCGTCGAAGGTTCAAATTCATCGATTTTTTCTACTTGCACCGAAATACTAATAGAAAAAACAAACCATTTTTTTCGGGTCCTATAGGACCAGTACAATATATTTGATAGACTTCGTTATGAAAATGCAAATACATAGTATGTACATTAAATTTGCAAATCAGAATTTGAATAATAATCAGGTTTATTAAATTCGCTGTACTAACGATTAGTAATATTACTGTAACATTGCGGTGAATAAGCAAAGTCTGTTTTTTGGAAATACTGAATCTAAGTGTAGTAAAATTGCTATCATAAACCCGAATAATGCTTCCTGTACATATGTTGTAAATTTCCAACAAAAATTTTTAACAGTGTGGATCCCGTTCCAAATCAATGTACACATACCTTCAAGTGGGGAGCTTGAAACGAATGAGGGCGGAGGACATTGCCTATTTATCCAAAGATTTTATCCTCATCTACGGTAGAGACATCATCGACGAGGTGTGCGGGTCAAGCTATCGGAGGCTATGAAGAAGGATGCGGACATCGCAGAGTATGTCGAAAGCGTGGAATACATTACGGTAACGAATTCGACGGACCTATTCCCATGATTAAAAACTGTTCAAAATGTCAAAATGAACCAATTATGTAACACCTTTAACAATCTAACAACGAATTCAGGAAAATAAAAATTAATCAAAATAATTCGTCTGTTTTATTTCATTCTCCATTCCTCATCCTTCGTAGTAGTCAAATAGGCTTACGTCTATCTCAATTACTGCGATTCGCCAAATCGTACCTTACTTGTATACCCATAACGCGTTATCGCATTGTTTATGCGTTGTATAGCTTGATTGATGTTGGTCCCAGTAATTATTTTTCTTTCAAATTTATCCAACTATAAGCTATCCTCAGCGCGCTGACTTGTTTAGGCTTTCCTTGACACCTAATACGCAAACCCTAACGTCATTTCTTACGCTGAGTGTTGAGGTGATGCAGACTTCGAGGGTAAGTATGTACTTGAGTTTGATTTATATGTGTGACTGTTAGAAGTCTGCACTGTGACAGTCAGCGCTCAAGCCACCTATCGATAGATAAGATCTAACTATTCTCAATTGCCAATAAGCATGTCTCTTTACCGACTTACTCAAGAAATCAGATCAGTTCTAAAATCAGGACATTAGTCAAATATAATGAGCGACGTTTCCGCAAGAGAGCTGCCTCGTTTACTCTGCGAGAAGACGCCTGCCTAGGAAGTTGTACATAGTTTTTTGTCTCCTCGTAGTTTCGCACATATAAGTAACTTTTCAATCAAATTTCAAGTAAATACAGTATAACCTGTTTGATACATTAATTTCACTGATTATCTACAATGACGTTGGAATCAACGTATAATCAATTCTCATAACTTTGGCCAACGGTGTGTCCAAGTCATCGACGATCTGCTACGAGTAATCATCATGTGTCTCCGATGAGACCTGAGATTGAATCCATGAACATCTTCAACACCTGATGCGGTGAGACACGAAATTACGGATCAACGAGAATTTACCAGCATTCCACACGAGACGCGTAAAGACGTTTGCAGATCTCGTGCCATCAAATATCAACTCGAGCACGTTTTCACCGACTGGAATTTCGACGATATCCATGATAAGTAATTTCACATAAATCGTATCTCTCTACCTGAGGATCATAAAATCGTATATGTGTCAAAAAAGAGCCGAAAAGTTAATTTCTTCAAGTATCACAAATAGACATTTTTCAATAATATTGTTGTATTAAAGTGCAGAGTAGTTACTCACAAGTTATTTTGTAATATTGCTAATAGTCAGGCGTATTTTAATCTAAGGTATGAACGGTGATAGATGAATGAACATGTGTTAAATCTTCAGAGTCTCATTTTCTTGCTTTATAATCACCTAAAATTTTCAATGGTAGTTCTTTTGCCATGATAAACGAAAAATTATCGTTTCCTGTTCAAATAAATGAAAAATCGAGACTATAATTAAAATTCTAGTTGCATTTCTTTCTCTCTGTCGAACTCATTACTCCTCATTATTTCCTTATCCTATAAAAATTAGACCTAACTATAAGAAGTGTAGCGGGGATAGACACTAAATTCGTTACAGCACACTAACGAAGAGACTCAATACTGATCTCATTCGTCAGTCAGATTTTGAATAGAGCACAACGATTTTTTACAATGAGCGAAGTGAGATTTTTTTTTTTAAAGACGTGATTGTTTACGCCGACGAAAAGGATTTGTGGCTGTTCGGCGTTGTGGACTCTATCGGAGAAAACCGCGGAGCCCGGCTAGACGACGTGTTCCGCAGGTGGGCCGATGCGGATCGAGATTTCGGGGTGGGGCTCGAGGATGGGAATTCGGATCTGAGTCAGGTGTCCGACTCAAATTACGAATCCGAACACGAAGTGTGTGGGGCGTACGGGGGAGATATAACGGAGGGTGGGCGGCCTGAGTGCCAGAGGGCTGTAGCCCCGAATCAATTTAACGAGGCACAGGACAACGCATACGCTGCCGCACAACTAGTTGCAAATGATGCAGCGGTTGCAGCCTTCGTGGCCAATTACGAAGAAGGCATAGCGTGGGGTGTAGAGGGTTTCGCGAATTTCGTTACATTAATCGATGAAGAGGAGGACGGGGGTATGGCACCGAGAGTGACGAGTGGGTGTAGTTTTTAAGTGGATATAATTTCAGTGACAGTTTTTATAGTTTCTAAATGACAGTTTTTGTGTAAATACTTTTCGATAGTCTTTTAAGTGACTTGATATACTTTTAATGTAGTTTTAAGGAGACTGTTGTACGCTCAAAATAGATTGGCTGATAGGTAAGAGTATGCGCATTCCTGTCCCAGTAATTGTAACATTAGAAATTGGTGTTGCATCATTATTACAAAACCGCTTGAGGAGTGTTAGGTAGTGTTTCGGGGGAAGATCGCGGAGGTCAGAGGGGGGATAGCAGAGGTCAGAGAGGAGACCGCAGCTGTCAGAGAGGAGATCACGGCGTTCAGACGAGGGATCGCGGCGGTCAGAGAGGACCTACCCCCATGATTGAAAACTGTTCAAAATGTCAAATGAACCAATTATGTAACACCTTTGACAATCTGACAATGAATTCAGAAAAATAAGAATTGATCAAAGTAATTCGTCTGTTTTATTTCATTTTTCATTCCTCATCCTTCGTAGTAGTCAAATAGGCTTGCGTATATCTAAATTACTGCAGCGATTCGCTAAATCGTACTCTTCTTGTATACGCGTAACGCGTTATCGCATTGTTTAGATCATTCGATGTGTTGTATAGCTTGAGCGATTTTGGTTCCAGTAATTATTTAGCTTTCAAATTTATCTAACTATAAGCTATCCCTAGCGCGCTGACTTATTCAGGCTCTTCTTGACACCTAATACGCAAACCCTAACATCGTTTCTCACGCTGAGTGTTGAGGTGTTGCAGACTTCAAGGGTTAGTATGTACTTGAGTTTGATCTATATGTGTGACTGTTGGAAGTCTGCACATTAACGGAGAGACTCAATACTGATCTCATTCGTCAGTCAGATTTTGATTAGATAACAGTGATTTCTACAATGAGCGAGGTTAGAAATCTTTTAGAAGACATTATAGATCACGCTGATGAGAGTGATTTGTGGGTGTTTGAGGTGCTAGATTCCGACTTAAATTAAAACCGCGAACACCAGCGGGATGATGCGTTCGGCAGGTGGGCCGATGCGGAGCGCGATTTCGGAGTGGGGCTAGAGGATAGGGATTCGGATCTGAGCCAGGTGTCCGACTCAGATTTTGAATCTGAGCACGAAGTGTGGGATGGACATGGCGGGGTTGTAACGGAGGGTGGGCGTCCGGAGAGGGCTGTAATCCCAAATCAGATTAATCAGGCGGCGGACAACGCTTACGCTGCCGAACGACTGGTTGAATATGATGCGGCGATGGCAGCCTTTCACGCGAACGATCAAGAAGGGATACAGAAGGGCATCGAGGGTTTTGTGGATTTCGTACAATTAATTGGTGAAGAGGACAAGGAGTACGGCACCGAAATTGATGAGTGGGTGTAGTTATTAAGTGGGTATAGTTTTTAAGCGACAGTTTTTGTGCAAATACTTTTTGATAGTTTTTTAAGTGACTATTTTTAATGTTTAATATACTTTTAGTGTAGTGTTGGTGTAGTTTCAAGGAGACTTTTGTACGCTCAAAAAGGATAGGCTAACAGGTAACAGTCTGCACAAGAATTTTCTCATCATTATTAGAAATTAGTGACGTTGCATCGTTAGGGTTAGGTCGCGTTTCGGGGGAAGACCGCTGCGTTGAGGGGGGATCGCTGCGTGGGAATCGCAGCGATCAGAGAGGTGATCGCAGCGGTCAAATATTATACTTAACATAGACATATCATATTCATATCTCAAGCTATTCCTCATAAAATCTTATATACTTACTATATTAAGAAACAGATATTTTACGCAAGATATTATTAATCACAAGTACTCTATATTATGATCAACCTTTGAATATTCATGTCATTAGTTATATTAATCCCTCATATAAAATCTTTTATATTATTCAACCAATTTTACATTATGACATAACATAATAATCAACTGTCAATTATTCTTATGAAACATGTACTCAGAATTTATTACCAATGTACACTAATTTTAGATTTGAGCAACTATCCTTATAAAAAGCAATCACTATGAAATTGAACACCTTATGAATAATCATACTTAAAATATTTAAAAAATCAAATCATTAGGGTATTGAATATCATGTTGCCCACTGATTGGGCAACAACCGTAAATCAATTGCAGTTTATAAAATCGAGACCGATAGTAATGAAAAATAATCACTCAGCAGTCGATAAAGACGACGAAGCTAGGCGATGCCTAGAAATCGCTTTGTAAAATAAACACTCTCACGAGTGTCAGACTTTCAAAATACGGTCCGTAATAACTTACGATTAGCCATCTTGCCGGCTGAACAAAGGCTCTTAGTCAAATCCATTATACCATTAAAATACGGTCCGTAATAACTTACGATTAGCCATCTTGCCGGCTGAACAAAGGCTCTTAGTCAAATCCATTATACCATTAAAATAACTAAATTAAGTAAAATGATATAACTCATGTAACCAAATCTATACCTGTATACCTATGTTCAAACTCTCACTTGGAACCTTTAAAAATCAGATACTTAGAAGTAAAAGTCATAGAAGAGTTGCAAAAACAGTTTTACAAAAATGACAGGAACAACGAACAATACTCGAAAGACGCAGGCATGAAGTACCGAGCAAATCCGAACCAGATTTTTTTACGACGACAACAAAAATATCTCACCTAAACAGTCAAATGGGTGATAAAGAAAAACGATGACCGAATGTCAAATATTCGAGAACCTATTTCAACACTCTCCAGGTACGTGCCAACGTGCTGGGCAGTCAAAGACGAAGAAGTAGCTACGAAAGAAAAGGATGGGTGCAGTCCCAGGAAACGCACGGACACACCACTACATGCACAAAGGAGGAGGGCCCTAGAACACCTACTACCTTATCACACCTTGGGACCCCTACCGATCATAAGCGGAAGAAGCTCCCCCTACTATACCTTACCGTACCTTGGAACCCCTACCGATCATAGGCGGAGAAGACTACCCCTACTTCCCTGTTCCATTTTGGGACCCCTCGCACCTCTGATCATCCTATTTAAGCCTCACCAAGCTGAGTCTCGTTCTCACTTCGTTACCATTGGAAAACCGCTCGCCATTGCAACAAACCTACTTTACGACGACACTTCGACGATTTTAAAAACTTAGAATATTTTTTAACTTCACCCTTATCACGACGGACTTAGACGATTTTATCACGTATCATATTCCCAAGTAGAAAATAAACTTGGCGAACTGAGTTTAGTCAATTTCGAGCTAGCATTTGGCTGTGATTGACCTTGGCACGCGAGACACGCGGCTGCGAACTTGAATCAGATTGCTGCTAGCCACATTTTTCGTGTATTTACCAGTTTGCTAGTTTCCTCAGCAACGTAGCTAGGCGCGATCTATCGTTGTATATTCGAAGTGAGTCTGCTTGAAAACGAGAAGTGGGCTGTGTTGTGGCTTTAGGTTTGCGTTGGAATGGTGTTGTAGCCATCCTGCAAGATGGACGAAAAAAGGAAACGAAAGCTAACCTCAACGCGAATGCGAGTTCGTAGGTTTCGAGAACTCAAAAAACTCAGAAAAAGATTAGAAAATGTAAATGCTGGAAGCGCAGTGGACAGCAGTAGTTCAGACGATTTTGGTGAAAATCAATTTGGTTTCGATTCGGTTATTAACCACAGTTCCTCGACTTCTGATCAGAACGAACAGGTCAGCTATAATAGTGATAGTGATGAAAGTGTTTGTAGGAATGATGATAGTGCCGATGAAGGAGAAAATAGTGGTGTCGAAAATGAAATAAATAATGAAAATCATAGACCCATTGACCCAGTTAGTGAGAATGAACCTGAAGATGATGATGAACCTAACCCTCCACCACCTATGGATGATGCAAACAACAGACACGATCCCGAAATACAACAGCTGCGAAAATGGGCAATACAATGTAGAATTGCTCATTCACATCTCGATCCTCTTCTTAAAATTCTACGAAGCAGATTACTCCCTGATCTACCAGCAAGCTCTAAGACATTTCTAGCTACTGCTGGAGCTGAATATACAATTATTGATATGGAAGATGGAAATGGTTCTTTTGGAAAATTTACTTATCTTGGTATCGAGAAAGGCTTAAAGTTATGTATAAATCCGAATGCACATGAGCAACCTATAATAGAACTGCAGTTCAATTGCGACGGCCTTTCGATATCAAAGTCTAGTTCACGCCATATCTGGCCTATACTATGTAAAGTACACTCTGGAACAGCAAATTACGAACCATTTGTTGTTGCTTTATATTGTGGTGAATCTAAACCCAAACTAGTCGAAGAATATGCCAAAGATTTTATATCAGAAATGAATATGTTATTGGCAAATGGTATCACAATCTCCAGAGTAAACTACGCTGTCGAAATAAAATGTTTTATATGCGATACGCCGGCGAGAGCATTTCTGAAGTGCACTAAAGGCCATACAAGTTTCAATGCCTGTGAGAGATGCGAATGTGTAGGCCGAAGAGTCAGAGGTACTATGACTTTTTCAACTGTTGATGCCAACCCAAGATCCAATGAGACATTTCGAAATTTCAATGACCCTGATCATCATAATAAGGCTTCGCCGTTTTTGCTCATCGTCCCAAATATCGATATGATAAAGCTCTTCATACTAGACTTTTTTCATTTGGGTTTTCTCGGTTGCAGTGCAAAGTTATTAGATAATTGGATGTCTGGTAAATCAGCTGTTAAACTAAGCCAAACAAACAAGACAGAAATATCACGTCGTTTGAAATGTATAAGTTCACAAATACCGCATGAATTCCAACGACAGACGAGAGCCTTAGCCCTTGTTTCCAAGTGGAAAGGAACTGAACACAAACTTTTTTTACAGTATCTGGGGCCAATAGTATTAAAACATACTTTGAGGTCAGAAGTATATGATAATTTTATATTAGTGCACATAGCTTCTCGGCTCCTTTGGTCTAAAATGACGGCGACAAGTATTAGATATCAAGAATATGCAGAAGAGTATTTGAACCAATTTTTCCTAGGTGCTATAAATATATATGGTGAAGAATTCGCTACGGTCAATATGCATCATCTCATTCATTTAATAGATGATTTCAAAAATATGAACTGCAGTTTGAGTGAGATCCATGCTTTTCCATATGAAAATGAATTAGGCAAGATTAAAAGAGATCTGCGGTCACCAAACCGAACAATTGCACAACTGTGTCGCAGATTGCATGAGCGAGCTGTATTCAAAGGACCAGCCAAATTGATTACTAATCTTGAAATTTTAAAAGAGGATGAGTCTGAAATTTTCAAAGTTAGATACAAAGGAAGTTTTCTTTCAAAGGCTCAACCTAACAATTTAGTTCTTTTGAAAAATGAGAAAATTCTTGTGATAAAAAAAATATATCGCCAGGATAATTCTATCCGGATTAAAGGTGCATTGTGGCAGGTAAAAGATACCGTTTATCATGATCCAATCGAATCCACACGTTTAAATATATGTGAACTACGTGAGAGCCCATTACCAACCACGATAAATGTATGTATTGATGATGTAAAACTAAAAATGATGAAACTCACCCTGGAGTTTGCACCGAATGACAGAAAACAAGTTTTCGCTATCCCTCTATTACATCACTGATCAATCACAACTACTAATCAACAACATGTAAGTGTTACAATAAATTCAGAAAATGTATTTCGTTTCAATCAATATTAAGCGCTTTTTGGCCTGTTGCAATTTTAGGGTGTCTACTAGTCCTAGAAATCCTGAAAATATCCTGAAATAACAATTAGATCCTAGAAATCCTAGAAGAAACCTGAAATTCCGAGTAATGTCCTGGAAATATTTTCTACCCTATCATTTCGTCATCCCTTGGTATCGCATAACTCTTTACAAAAAGTAATTTAACTAAAAAATTATTCAAAAAATATGAAATCATAACGTCCTATTTTAATCCTTCCGATATTAAAATTTTCTCGAATCTACCCTGAAAATCCTTAGAAGTGTCCTGGATAAACAAATGGGCTTGTTAGTAGACACCCTGAATCTTGAAATTTTTTGACGAATCAATTTGATTTTGTATATTTGAACAATTGATTACAAAATTTTCATAAATTTATCCATCTAATGTATAAGTGATAATATAATCTATCCTAAACGTATTTTTGAGGGAGATTTAATAAATATTTGAATAATAAATATTTGAAATATTTTTTACATTCGCGCATTTGCCATCAAACTTAATTTCAAACTAGAATTCACAATCAGATCTTTTCAAAGTTTCTAATTGTAGCCACCGGTAGGGCGCTGCGAACGCTTAACATAACCTACTACTCCGTGAACATAACAGACTTAGTTTTCACCGGTGGGTCAGAGTCGGGTTCGGTTCGAATTTTAGCCAATGAGTAGTGAGATAAGAAAAGACTACCGTAATTTCTCTTAAAATCATATTTCTCATCGGCTCAAATCTGCACCGAATCTAACTCTGACCCATCGGTGGAAACTAATAGTCACAGACAACCAACGTGTCCAAGCTTTCATCAGACGGAACCACGTGGGCGGAACGTTATATAACCTCAAATTATTACAAAAGATCGCCGTAACCGAAAACGCCTTACACCAGTATCAGTAAGTTGGTGTGCTATTAATATTAGATTCTATTGATGTAGTCCTGTATTTCACATTAATCGAATATAATCCAAATTTCAAATCAAATTACGCGAATAAATGGGAAGAGTTAAATAATATTATAGGTATGAATCACGACGAAAGTGACAGCAGTACAGGAATTGCAGATATTGAGAAATTTCAAATTATTCAATTCATCGCCCGAGGTAGAAAACCTGTGCAAAGATCTGTAGATATAGTACCATATTCATGGATCACCTATGATGATTCAAAAAAAAAATATTCATGTCCGTTCCCACCGCCACCTTATACAAATCTTCATGAAATGGTCAAAGGAGAAGTAACTGCTGACCCATCGCGGGCAAAATTTACCATTGCGATTAAGGGTCAATCATGTAAGCATTTACATACTATAAGATAAAATGGTCTTGAAGTTTTCCTTTTTATTGACTTTATGATATGAAATTTTCTCGCACAACCAGCAACATATAAGGACGCAGTTTGCAAAATGAATAAATTGGCTATAAAGGATAACTTATTCACATCAGATTCAGATTTTGATTCAAAGCAAAGGACTGCCATGCTTGAGAAAGCTTTCAAAATTCGTCAGTTGGAAAATAGTCTTCAAAAATTAAAATCAACGATGAATTACGATGAAGATTCTGGAGGTACTCTTTCACAGAAACTTAATAAATATTCTATTCATTCCTGCAGTGCGCTAACTATATCCATAAATAACGAGTAATCGGTTTTTAAACTGTTCTTCTGCATCTTATCCTTTAGGCTTATACCCTTTCGGGAAGTAGCCAGATTTTTGAACTGTTACTTATATCTTACATTTCAATTTACAGCATTGAATGAATCACTTGATACCAAGACCAAAAAACAGATTAAACAAAAAAAGTCACCGATGAAGTTAAAATCTAAAACTCATCACACTGAAAACTTGAAAAAATATCCAAAAAGATCCTTCAAAACCACTGGTTCTTCAAAACGAGATGCAAATTATTCATCATCGGATAGTGAAATTAGTAAGATTCATTTTTTTCTTTGGAATAGGACATATAATTTGGGTTATTGAAGTCCATTATTGTTGAATTACTTTTATTTCACAGATACTTCAAAGGACTCATCGACAAATATAAACCTTATTGTTAACACATCGCGGAGCAAACTAGTTAAGAATAAAGAAATCAGGCCAGTCAACTCTACGATTTCCGAATCTACTCATTCTCATGAAGAACCTAGCCCCGATGATGTTGAGCAGGGAAAATCTATTGTTTCTTTTGACGAAAATGCCAATAATGATGAAAGTGATATGACCAGTGCCTCTGTCAAAAATCAAGTCATTGGTGATATTTCAAATCCTAGGAGTTCCATGACAAAGTACAATGATAATACTAAACCATCGACATCCACCAGTACCTCATCCCAGATCAATGAATCTTTCTTCTCGTTGGATATAACTCCTACGAAATTGAATGCGTTGCTTGAAGAAGGAAATCTATCATTTTCATTCCCTGAATTATTAACCAAAGATATTTGCGCAATCGTTCCATCAGGTTGACTTTTTTCAACTATTGAATTCTTCAATTACTTGCTTATTATTAAGTATGCTTGAGCTTGTTTCATAATAACTTTTTGCAAATTTACAGATCAGAAAGAATTTGATGAACCACATGCATCCAAAAATCCTGAAACCAACCCTACTACTAATAAAAGAAGTTTTGGAAAAAGTATTAACATTATTCACGAAGGTACAGTTAAGTTAGTTGAGAATATGAGAACAAAACGGTAATAATTTTTTTTTTTTTCACATATCACTCATTTGTTGATGACGAACGTGTACTTTACTTGATTTCAGAATATACTATTCTTCTAACGAAACTTATATATATTGAACAAGAAATAAAAGCACAGGCGACAATAATGAGAAACATCGAACATCTCCTTCTAAAAAAATTCGGTAATCCATGTGGAGAAAAAACACTGGCCGAAAAATATGGAACCGACTTTCCAGTGAAAAGTTTGGATGACCTCTACTCAGTGGAAAAAAAAATGGCGGAAAATTCAGAAGCTTACTAAGATATGGTACAATTTTATTATACTCAAATCGTATACCAACTTGGATCAAACCATAACAAGATATCGCTGTATTTTAGAAATCTACCATCATTATGGTAGTTGATCGTGAGGAAAAACTATCTAAAAATATGGCTGTTGTAATGAGGAAACTTATAAGCCGGGAAGTTGCTATGAAATATACTGCAATAAAAAAAATGGATGGAAAGATAGTGTTTAAACTAGATGTTCCAACTTTCTGCAGCTGCATTGTAGGTAAGAGAAATGGTAATTTTTGATCGATCAACAATATAATATGAATTGAAATTGTTATCAGGTGCTCGATATCTATTCAAGTATATTTATGTTATTTTGGATGTAATACATTTTTTATAGAAGCCTTGATGTCTCGTCTACAAATTACTGAGGCAAAAGTCCATGCAGCGATGGGCACGACTTTTACAAACTCTAAAGATTGGGATGGCCACAGACCGATCCGTATTAAAAAACAATCTCATGACGAGTGAAAACTAAACCGAGACTCTCACGCGCATGTTTTTCATGTTTGAACATTCATTTTCGTTTTATATAATATAATTATGATTATTATGTTTCTGTTTGCTATTATATAGTTTATGTTTTTTTTATCACGTCATCGCGGATCCCTGTATGTCGCAATATGTATAAGCTGATTATTTTTGCTTCCCATGGTTTATCATTTTCATACATGATATTATTTCATACATGAATACTAGGGTGGTTCTTATTTTGGGCGTTTTTGAAATTCAATACAGACGCCCGCAAGAATCCTTCCAAATATATTGAAAAAAATGCCTGAAAAGTTTGAGCTCTTAACATTAATATTAACACGTGCCTCAAAGCGACCAAAGTTTTAAATGCAAAACACATATATTTTTGAGCATCGATTGTTTGAAAATTGTTATCTCACGAGAAAATTGATCAAAATTCGTGAAACTTGGCTTAGTTGTTGCCAGCGACAAGAGGTAAAAAAATGTATTCTCATTATATTTTTTTTCGAAAATAGATTTCCGACTTGTCGCGAAAAAGAGAGAGAAAAAAAATTCATGTTCCTGATTCGGAAATTTATTTGCGAAAAAAATATAATAAAAATACCTTTTTTCATCTCTTGTTGTTGGCAACAATTCAGCCAGGTTTTACAATTTTTGAGAAATTATCTTGTGAGATAACAATTCTCGTACAATCGATGCACAAAAATACATGTATTGTGCATTTAAAACTTTGGGCGCTTGGAGGCACGTGTTAATATCAAGGGCTCAAACTTTACAGGAATTTTTTTAAATATAATTGGAAAGATTGTTGGGGGCGTCTATATCAAATTTTAGAAATA
The DNA here is from genome assembly GCA_949628255.1 of Macrophya alboannulata. Lineage (NCBI taxonomy): Eukaryota > Metazoa > Arthropoda > Insecta > Hymenoptera > Tenthredinidae > Macrophya > Macrophya alboannulata. The sequence goes on from OX451213.1 coordinate 6,030,111, forward strand.
CCCAAAATGAGAACCACCCTAATGAATAGATGTATGGTATATTGCAACGAAGAACAAAAATGAATAAATCACAAACAAATCAAACTAAGGAGATGGAAAAATATTTAGAAATGTATATACAATTATAAAATAAGAAGTCCTGCTGTAGTTAGTACGTAATGAGTCAGTATGTTCCTAATAATATTAACCTATTTCCTAATAACATTAATGTACCTAATAAGTCAGTATGTTCCTGATAATATTAATATTTATATGTTATTGTACCGAGCATATCCATACTTATATTTTTGAGAAAAATAAAAATTGCTTTATATAATTATTGAATATTTGATTTCATTTCAATCGGAATTTATTCGGCCAAAAATCCTAAGCTAGCGATGAACCATGAAAACTGCATCGTCGTTAACTACATTGTTGAGCTCGCTGCAACATAGGCTGGCTAGCTTGCCGTGAGTCTAAACAATCGTTACAGATCGACCTCGCGGTAATCTAGCATAACAATCCCGCACCGTGATGAAAACTGTGAAGACTAGCTTGCACCATGCTTTCGCCAGGGTTATTTTCTACCTGGGTTTTCATTTCTTTCATTTTTTACTAAATTCAATCTACGATTTTTAATTCAATTCAATTTCAACTTTTTAACTCTAAATTTTTATTGGCAAAAAGTGAGAGTTTGTGTATTAATCAAATTGTGAATTTACACCGGTAAAATTTCAATAAATATTGTTCAACTTATCAAAGAACTTTATTGATGTCTAACTTATTTTAATTATATTACCATCTGCAACCAGCATCAGCCGCAGTAAGCAGAGCTACATTTCAGCAACAACAATCAAGGTAAGAAGATTACGATTAATTATCAAGTTAATAACCCTATCTCTATCTTCATTCCTTTCCCAGAGTTTATTTCCAATATTAATACGAAGGTAACGACGAAATTCCAACAATTCAATTTTATTCGAATAATTCAATTCGATTCAAACAATTTAATCCGATTCAATCAATTCAATTTTATTCGAACAATTCAATTAATTCAAGCGTGATTCACTTTATTCAATTCAAACAATTCTATTTCAAACAAATCCAAATGTTCAATTCAAGTGATTTAAACACTTTAATAATTAACTCAAACAAATCAACGATTCTTATGATACAGGCAACAGCTAGACGATAGCCAACAGAGTTAGACGACATACAGAAAGATAGACGACGATGAGAACATTCTCTCCTAAAAACTACTAGATTGATACCTTCCATTGTACCTTAGTACTTAATCGATATTGGTAACCCACTAAACTACTGAGTGTACATCTAGGATCGTTTGAAAAGACAGGTTTAGTTGCTAGTCTCTAGATTTGTCCACAAACGACTGTCCCGACGTCACATAAGTGAGCAAGAGTGCCAACACCTACACGACTGAGGGGAACTGAGCATCGGACATAACAAGTACCTGACCAATATTAAAAGAAACACCACGACAAGGACAGTAGCCACCCTGGCAGGAACTATTGGAAAAGATGGAAGCTGTGAAGGGGAATTTTTCGACGACGGCTACGGGCAGTGGACAAACCTCCTATTACGGCAAGGAACCTCAACCGTTGTTAAAGAAGAGTGAATTTCTACAGTATGCGCCCCTATTCGTCATTGACTGTTCAAAACAAAACGAGTCGCTCAAGTTCGGACCGGTCGACGTTCGTCTCGAATTTGAAGCAAAAAATAACTTCCCTGCCGAAACATCGGCCTACTGTTTGATTTTACATGATCGCGTAGTTGAATACAACCCTATAAGCGGTGGGGTTACGAAATTAGTCTGAAACCTACCGTTACCGTTATGTTCATAAGCTGTACTTTCTAGATTTCCCTTCGATTTGAAAAAAATGCAAAAGATTTTTCTTTTTTTGTGAACCGTTATTTTCCCATCAATTTTATAATGGTAGTCTAATTTGAGAGGGGGAAGTATGATATAAAAGTGAGTCAGAAGTCTGCTGAAAATTAGTCAACTTCCAACGTTCCCGAAATCCACCTCGTCACACAATGGATATGATACTGGACGTGCAAGGTTTTCAACGATTTGACAACGAATTCATACTAAAGGAGCTCGCTGTAATTAGCGTTCAAGCGGACGAAGCAGGCAAGCCATGTCTGGTCCGTCTTCTCTTCAAACCACCGTGTGCTTGGGAAACCTTACCGGCCAAATGTAAAGCTACCAACGCCTGGTTGATTAGAAATTATCACGGAATACCCTGGAACGGTGGTGACATACCACACGACGACGTGCAGAAAGTGGTGAAAAAAGTTGTCGAGCACGCAAATTACATTTATGTAAAAGGAGAGGAGAAGAAAAAGTGGATCGAAAAAATTATCAACGATGACTCGAAACCGGTGATCGAATTGGGGGAATTGAGGTGTCCGAATCTTCACAAGCTGCAATACATCGATGTGGTTCATTGGCACGGGGATCATCACGGGAACATTCCTAGGTATCAGTGTGCTTTCGAAAACGTACAACGCTTGAAGACTTGGTACTTGACGGAGTGTTCTGGATCCCGTTACAAATCAATGTACACATACCTTCAAGTGGGGAGCCTGAAACGAATGAAGGCGGAGGACATCGCCTATTTGCCCAAAGATTTTATCCTCATCTACGGTAGGGACATCATGGATGAGGTGTGGGACAAGCTATCGGAGGCCATGAAGAAGGATGCAGACATCGCAGAGTGTCGAAAATGTCGAATACATTACGGTGATGAATTCAACGGACCTACCCCCATGATTAAAAACTGTTCAAAATGTCAAAATGAACCAATTTCTGTAACAACGAATTCAGAAAAATAAAAATTAATCAAAGTAATTCGTCTGTTTTATTTTTTCATTCTCCATTCCTCTTCCTTCGTAGTAGTTAAATAGGTTTGCGTCTATCTAAATTGCTGCGATTCGCTGAATCGTACCCTACTTGTATACCCATCACGCGTTATCGCATTGTTTATGCGTTGTATAGCTTGAGCGATGTTGGTTCCAATAATTATTTTGCTTTCAAATTTATCTAACTATAAGCTATCCCCAGCGCGCTGACTTATTTAGGCTCTCCTTGACACCTAATACGCAAACCCTAACGTCGTTTCTCACGCTGAGTGTTTAGGCGATGCATACTTCGAGGGCAAGTATGTACTTGAGTTTGATTTATATGTGTGACTGTTGGAAGTCTGCACACTAACGAAGAGACTCATTACTGATCTCATTCTTCAGTCAGATTTTGAACAGAGCGATTTGAAAAATGACCGAAGTACGATTTTATTTAGAAGACGCGATTCTTTATGCCGACGAGCGCGATTTGTGGCTGTACGGTGTTAGAGAAGAAGGAGGTGTTAGAGAAGAAGGAGGTGAAAACCGCGAAGCCTGGCTAGACGACGCGTTCGGCAGGTGGGCTGATGCCGAGCGCGATTTCGGAGTGGGGCTGGAGGACAGGGATTCGGATCCGAGTGACTCAGATCCCGAATCGGACCATGAGGTGTATGGGGGGTACGGGGGCGAGGTGATAGAGGGTGGGCTGCCTGAGCGTCAGAGGGTTGCAACCCCGGACCGATTGAACGTTTTACACGACAATGCGTACGCTGCCGCACAACCGGCGGCGTACAATGCGGCGGTTGCAGCCCTCCTGGCCAACGACGCAGAAGACGCAGCGTGGGGTGTGGAGGGTTTTGTGAACTTTGTGGATATGATGACTGAAGAGGACGAGGGATACGGTTCGGAGAGTGATCAGTGGGTGTAATTTTATAAGGATATAGTTTAGCGACAATTTTTATAGTTTTAAGTGACACTTTTTGAGTGATTATAGTTTTAATGTTTGAGACACTTTTAGTGTTGGTGTAGTTTTTAGGAGACTTTTTTCACACGCCCAAAAAGAGATTGGTTGACAGGTAAGAATCTGCATATTCTTCCTATAATTGTAGATCGCAGCGGTCAGAGGGGGGTCGCAGCGGTCAGACGGAGGATCGCAGCGGTCAGAGGGGGGATCGCAGCGGTCAGAGGGGGGTCGCAGCGGTCAGAGGGGGGATCGCGACCGTCACGTCGGGGCGGGCGTCTGACGGTTACCGTTAGGGGGGTCGACCAGGGGGTGGTACCGGGGCACCGTTAGGGGGTGGGTCGGGTAACGGGTGACCTTGATTAGAACCAGTCAAAAGCGGGAAACGCGCTTTACCGTTAGGGGGTGGACCGTCTAACGGGGTCTGGACCAATTATCTTACCCCCTCCATCTGCCTCACACGGACACGACAGTCTGTGCGGGTGCCCCCCTCCACCTACCTCACACGGACACGGCTGGGTTTGCATGTGGGGGTGCGTGTCGGTGTGCACTATTACGCGTTGATCCAGAACCCGCCTTGCTCATCTACTGGTGAGCCTTTTGATACACCTTTAGAGGTAGCATTAGTTAATTGCATACCAGCGGATCTAATTATGAACACAGGTACATACAACGCATTCAAGGAAAGGTTGAAATCGGGGAACTACCCAAAATAGGTCCACAAATCAACGTCGGGGTAGTAATTGCAATCATTACAAACTATAACAGGCAGATATTTTACCTAGTGTCCAGAATAACACACAAATCTACACCTACCTACGGAGCCCTTGACAAGGCATTAAAATCTCTTTATACAAGATGTAAAGACTTTAACGTAACTAGACTAGCTATGCCTCCATTAGATTGCGAGTTAGGCCTCGATTGGATTAAGGTACGAAAATTAATAGAACAAAACTTTTCGGAAGAATTCAGTATAACAATATACCGATACCCGCCAGAACGAACGATGAATTTGACCAGCGCCTATGATGATCATAACCCGTAACCATTCGTCCGAATAATAGTATTGGGTATTCTCGTCTACGCGATGATTGACACAGGAGCCCAATTAACGATAATGAATCAAGAAACGTTGAGAGAAAATGAGAACCAAGCACCGAGACCAGCACCAAAATGAGGAAACTCCGGAATAGGAATCCAAACAGCAATTAGCGATTGTACCCAAAAATCAGGAGAAAGAGTGCTGATCACGATACACGTGGCTCACACGACAATAAAACAAGACGTGGTATTGATAGACAACCTATCAGCCCCACTCATTCTAGGACTAGACTTTCTAGACAAAGCCGACGCAAAGATAGACCTCGAAGACGATTCAATAATATTGGGAAAACCTACTATAACGATACCATTCGCAGACAACGGAAGAGAAGAAATGAGATTAGAACGAGACAATAGAACCCGAATGACTGAAATAAAAGATGATTTATTTAACGCCCCACTTGACATACCATTAGCGCACTGTATAGCAAAGGCCCTCAGGATGGGCGCAGAAATTGCTTTACAATTTAGACAAAAATATGGTTCTCTCGAAGAGCTTAGGAAACAAAATCCAGAAATCGGAGACGCGCTAACACTTGAGCACGAAGAACGGCTAATATTCTATCTCATAACTAAAGAGCGTAGCGACGAAAAGCCCACATACGAAACCTTAACATTAGCGTTAAAAACACTTTACAATAAACTAAACAGACGCAGAATAAATAAGTTAGCAATCCTCAAAATAGGATGCGGTCTGGACAAGCTCCGTTGGGACAGAGTAGAAGCAATTATTCAGAGAACGTTTCCAAACGACTTCGAAATATCCGTATACGAATTACCCCAACCTCCCATACCTCAACATGCCTAAACAGCCTGAATTTGATAAAATTTGCGAGAAAAAATCTGACATCAAGATTAAAACCACTATTCCAGATGAACCATCCCCAGGAACTTGACGCCGAATTCCCTGTCAGATTCTGCCGAATCCCGAACTACCCTCAAAGGGTTGTCCAAATCAACAAATCGGACGAAGGAGCATCGGTCCGGTGCAGCAGAGACATGTCCCCGACCGTGGTGCAGGTGCTGACGCACTTAATCTGCACCTACGTGCTGATTGTCGGAGGTTTCTGGTCCGTATGCTGTAAGGATCAGGTGTGCCCGAACGAAGTAAGCCACCGTTCCTTCAGCATTTGGACCAGGAATAAATGATATATATGAGGTATTCCATGCCAAGTGAACCAATCGTTGACCCTCACCTCTTCAAAAACTGACGCCGAATTTTATGGTGATGGAGTATAAAAAAATATTTCCTGAATTTTTTCAGAATTTTCGGATGACAGCCGATGGTCTATATGATTTTTTTTTCTCTTTTCTTGGGTTTGAATGCATAACTCTCGTTCTTTTTCATTGATTTCCATGAGTAAAAAAAAAAAATTTTCGTTTTTCGGTTGACGCTCAGAATAAATTTTTTTCATATTTTTATTTTCGCTTTCTGATGTCTAAAACGTGAAAACTTCGAAAAAATAACAAAAAAATTGAGTTTTGACCACGTATGACAATCTCGATTTTTTTGAAAAAAATTACATAGATTCCTACTCTCAAAACAATTTTTTTGAGCCGTGCCAAATCATGGGTAGAGCACTGGATCCAATTCATTTCGTGGTTTTTTGGTACAATTTCTCTCATTCTCTATCGATGTTGACATTGAATGTTCGAAAAATTTATCAAAACATCAAATTATACTCATAAGTTCTGCTCAAAATGTCACTAAATTAACATGAAAAATTCATCGAGTTCGTTGTGGATCATTTTTATCCTTTTATTCAATCATTATTCTTATGAGCACCTTCGTACAAATCATTTTAGAAATGATCGTAACTTGAAACACTTCGTTGACGCATCTACTATAATATTCTCAACACGAAAGAAGAACTGAACCGACGTAAAAGAGGGGAGAAGAGTCATCCACCAGCGCCTGGGACCGAAAAACAGACAAAAGAATGCAGCAGAAGAGATGAAAATGATCCACAACAAATTCGATGAATCTCAGATGTCAATTTAGTTCTATTTTGAACGATTTTGAACAAAACTTGGGAGTATTTGATGTTTCCAGAACTTTTTTGAACATTCAATGACAATATCGATAGAGAATCTGAAAAATTTTACAGAAAAACCACGAAATAAATTGGATCCAATGCTCTGCCCATGATTTGGCACGGCTCAAAAAAATTGTTTTGAGACTAGGAATCTTTGTAATTTTTTTCAAAAAAATCGGGACCGTCATAAGTGGTCAGAACTCAATTTTTTTGTTATTTTTCCGAAGTTTTCACGTTTTAGGCATCCGAAAGCGAGAATAAAAATATGAAAAAAATTTATTCTGAGGGTCGACCGAAAGACGAAAATTTTCTTTTTTTACTTATGGAAATCGATGAAAAAGAGCGGGAGTTATGCATAAAAAACCAACAAAAGAGAAAAAAAATCATATAGACTATCGGCTGTCATCCGAAAATTCTGAAAAAATTCAGGAAATATTCTTTTATACTCTTTCATCACCAGAAAAATCGGCGTCACTTTTTGAAGAGGTGAGGGTCAACGATTGGTTCACTTGGCATGGAATACCTCATATACATACATAGGTGGGGGCGAACCAGGAAGACGTCTGGGTCAGAATCCGGACAGGCAGGTCCCAGTACTTGCCAGATAAAATAAAAGAGGGCGTGATATTAAGGGCTCACGAAGATTTTCGCCACCGTACCCTGACTATAAACTGCCCGACAGGCCATCCGAAGGAACCTTTCATAAATAAATTATTGACATTCGATATGTAATTCAATCACGAAATATAACAACTTATTATTCTTATTCTTTTTTCTCTCCCATTGAAACAAAAGGGCGATGAACAAAAAAAAAAAAAAACCATAATGAGCTGAGTAACGATTTATTACTTCACCACAATCACCATTTGGATCCCTCAGATCATCCCTACAAACACCTCCACCGTAATAAGCCAATATAGAACCAACAACTTAAGGGCAGGACAAAGCAGATACCACGCCCTGAACACGTTGTCCCACGCCCAAAGGCCTGCCACAACCAACGCTCCAAAAAGGGACAAATGACGTGACAATAGGAAACTGATACAACATTAACAATTCATACTCTCCTTCCCTACCCACATCGCTCTATATTTTTGTGTGTTTTGGCAAAACCTCCTAAGCAACCACAAACAACACGCAACAACTCACCATTATTTCCAGATGATCGGCCCGCTCATAATAAATGAGTTCACGCGGGTTTCGTTCCACCGCGAGCTAGACCTGGGAGGCGGCTTCGCCAAACTCAACATAGAATTCTGGAGCCAAGAAGTCCGGGTAACCCATGGCCCCAGACGATATGACGCAAGGATAAAAAATATCGTAACTGACGTGATTCGGAGCGGCATATTGAAGGAAGGGCATTATGACAATATCTACACGATTAACGTGGACTACAACGAAGAGAGGGAATGGATGGACCGCTTCGCACATATACCCAACCTAATATATATGCTGCAAGGAGAAAGGTATATTTGGATCAGGATAACAACCGATTACGACCATTACTACACGCAATATGAAATTAACGAGAGCGAGGTCACCAGAACTGGCGACGATCCCGGCTATCTGACCCTAACACTTACTCCTCCTAGTAACAACCCCGAGATCCCAGACTTATCAGCTACCCTAGAATTTCCGCCCCCACCCCAGAATCCGCGCTCTTTCCGCTTTCAGTTTTACCAACCCATCACGGTTCTCCTCTCCCACCACCCATCTTTCTTCTTTTTCTCATCATCATGTCACAGCATTTAATCATAAATAAATAACAGATAAAGATTTTTTTTTCGTGTGTACTTACCACTACCCTACCACAATCATTTCCTCAAGTTATTCGAATAGAATACTCAAAATTAAATGAAGGTTTCGGTATCCTCTAGAGCCCATTGCGTTACCACTTAAGAAAATACCGAAAAAATAGAAGATAACCAATAGCCCACTCAAAATTATACGGGTCACTAGGTCACACTCATACAGACGAACTCACATACAAACAAACCTACGACAGACTCTATGCTCAAAGGACCTAAGAAAAACCTGACCCGACGTACTCGACTCATTTTACCATTTAAAAAAAAGGAAAACACCTAGATCATATCTAAACGTAACGCCGAATTCTAAAAACCATTAATTCAATATTTCGTGGAAATTCCTTCGGAATCAGAATCACATATAAAATTTCTGGTGCATCAAAAATTTATATTTTTCTTTGTCCTACACTATACAACCTCTTATCTTGTACAGTAATGTTCAATGATGGGGTCCCAGTGGCTCACTATTTTATCTGGACCAAAACTAAAACGAGATTCTATCTTCGCGAATTTCGTGTGCCCATGCCCAACGAAGCAGCAGCCGACAAACAATTGAACCCGATTGTTTGTTGGCTACTGTTTCTTTGAGCGTTGGCACATGAAATTCGCGAGAGTGAAAACTCGTTTTAGTTTTGATCCAGAAAAAATAGTGAGCCACTGGGACCCCATCATTGAACATTACTGTACTATTTAATACTGACCCTACTGTAACAGCTTTTCTAACAAACACTTTTTAGCATTATACGACGTAAGTACGACAATATTTCAGAAACACCCAAGGCTCCAGGAATGATACGAGAGGTAAGCATTAACTTCAAAGACCATAACGATGGCGAACAAGCATTCATCGAAACGGAGTATTTACGCCCGAGAATAAAGGTTACTTGCAACAGAACCTCTTCGGAAATAGACAAATCCATCATAACTTATATAATTCGTAACGATCTCTTAAAAATCAAGATAATACACCGCTATAATTACTCAATTAATTTCGAAGACATAGGAGTAAGCGTTAGAGAAAGCATTTGGGACCTTTACGGAGAACTACTCATCGTTCAAAATAAACCCGATAGTGTCTTTGTTGAGATTAACGGTACCGAACACGATAACATATGGAAACACTTCAACGTAACCCACGACAAAATAACTCAATAACTAATCAATAAGATCCAACATTCCAGTTGCAATTATACGATTTCAATAAATTCATTTTCATTAACTATTAAAACCAGATGTATCTATCTTATAGACACATTTCATTCCAACATGCGACTTCCATCAGCAGAGTCAATTGGTTTTTGGCTAGAACAAACCGAACAGCCGGCACCGTTCTTCAAAATAAAAATTACCCCAACTGAGGTAATTCACGGAGGGCCGTTTGAAGAAACCGTCAAGAGAGGGATACTACAAAGAATAATAGACGGAGACTTATGTTACAAAGAATATATATTATACCCATACGTGGCCGTTACTGAAGTTAAACAACGATTTCGATCCACCCGAAAGAGACTTTATAATATTTTTAACAGGGAGATTTGTGCCCGGAGAACAACAAATCATCGACAATGATTTAGACCCACCAGAAACAAACGACCTAGATCGGTAAAAGTAGTTATAATAAGTTATGCACGCATAATAATCCAGAACATTCGAATTCACCAAATCAATCATCCTGAACCATCTCAAGACCATTCCAGAATCTAACGACACCCAACTACAAGACTATCCGTGTCCCCATGTGTCCAACCTAAGAAATGACAAATGGAAAACCTAAAAAGGAAAAATTTTATTACAGATGAAATTCATCATTGACATTCAAGGTTTCCGGGGGAACGCTAATAAATTCCTAATTAAGGAAATGACGGTCCAGTGCAGCGACCCAACAAAAAACAAACATCTGATTTCAAAAATGAAAGGAGAAATGAGAGCACTAGCAGGTGGCTAACTCTTGTTCCATGGTCTTGACTGGGAAGAGGGAGAGACGGACAACACATCCGTGAAAAATTTGCTGCGCGAAATAGGTCTAGAATCAGACGCCGACGTCTTCGTAAAAGGGGACGAGAAGATGCAGATTCTAAAAACGTACTGCCCAAACGTCTACAATCTTGAGGACTTTGGATGTCCCCAAGTCTCAGCCTTAATAGAAATAGTAGAAGAGACTCACCCGCGGAATTGTCTCCATTATTTGAGGCCTTGCAGCCGCCACTCACAAATGGCAAACCACTTCCACTGCGCGTTCCGCAATGCTAGCTTTGGAGCATTGGACCACAGAATTCTTTACAAACACCACTTTCCGAAATCCACCCTCCCCAAGAACTTCGGAGCTAAACCAAAATAGAAAGGAACAGTCCTGCAAATTCTAGAAGGAATCGTAGCGGCTCTGAACAATCTTAAATGAAAAGAATAAGCAGGGACAAAATCTCCTTACCTTTTCTATTATTCGTTTTTATTTTGATGTACATTTCGTTCCCTACTACTACTATATATTATATTCATTACTTATTTGGAAGATTTAAAAAAAGGAAAAAAAAAAAACACAAGTACATAAAACATTAAATTTTCATATTACCCCACTTTTAAAATCATTAAGATAGAATATATTACTCAAATTTCAAAATATTCATTATCCATTTGGAAGATACAGAAAACGGAAGGGAAAATACAAAAAAAATACTATTCAAACTTAAAATAGTTTCTTTGCTGAGATATATTAACCGAATTACCATTACTTCATTCTACACATTTATACATTACTATAAAAACCTAGAATTAGAAGTTATGAAAATGGAGAGAATAACACAAAAACATAAAAGTGTTGACTTAAATTCTAAAATCTTTAAAATAAGGCATATTACCAGGATCGAAATTTAAAACTAAAATCTTCACATATATTAATCAACTTTGAAAATATCTAATCAACTTTGAAAATATCTATATCAACTCGTTTCAATTCACTCTACTCTCTAAGACTTTAAGAAAATATATATACCTAGGTTTAAATGCATCAACATATACGTTTTCTTGACTACTCTCGTCACGAGCAAAACATACAGTGCTTTTGTTTGGATGCGGGCCACTCGATTTGGCTCGACCCAGCACTAGGCGTCTACGCTATTGCGTGGCGTCTGCTATCCCTAGCGTCTGCTATGAGTGGCAGAAAAGTGCGCGGAGTACGATTTTATGATTAGGTTGCGATTATGATTCTCTGTAACGAAAACAAGACTGAAAAAATCGTTATGATAATCTGTCCATCATTATGCGATGGATAATTAATATTCTCGGAACAAATTAACGTAATTCAGAAGAAACTGAAATAGCCGAATGACGAGAATATTTCCCACTGAATCGTGGAAGTGAGTAGACAAAAAGGGAAATTGTACCAGGTAAGAAAGACAATTACAGTCACTAAATTAACAAAGAGTAAATTAAATTCAGGTTGAAAATTAATTTATTTAGCCAGAAATGAAAACAACTTTCAAGACGTTTGACGAACAAACAATAAAATTATTACTATTACATTTTAACGTTACTAATAACTGATCAACGAATAAAAAATAGTGATCTCAGTTTGATATTGATTGTTTCATAACAGGGATTATTCTCCAACCTTTTCGGCTTTATGAATTCAGAAGTACAGATTAGATGCCTTGAAGCAAAGGTTTTCAAAGTACTCTGCCTTTGTGAGAGTCAGCAAATCAAACTGTGCAACTACGAAATATTCTTATCATTCAGCTATTTCAGTTTCTTCTGAATTACGTTAATTTGTTTCAAGAATAATAATTATTCATCGCATAATAATGGACAGATTATCAAAACGATTTTTAACCGCAACCAGCTAACCATAAAATCGTACTGCGCGCATTTTTCTGCCACCCATAGCAGACGCCACGCAATAGCGTAGACGCCAAGTGCTGGGTCGAGCAAAATCGAGTGGCTCGCATCCAGACAAAAGCACTGTATATACATACCTATATCAAACATAATAATCGACCTAGAAATAAGTTATATTCGAAATTTTCGTTTTCTTTTTCTTTTCTCTCTCAATAAAATACATTGACATGCTACATTTATAATCATAAAAATTTAGATTAAGCAGAATACTTATACTTCATCCTCAAGAAATTCAATTCTCAGCATAGTCAACTTACTAATCATCATATATTAATGAAGTTCCAATATTACATACATAAAAAATAGATTAGACATACATACATATTCCTTATTCTTTGGAATTAAACATTCTTGGCATGGCAAATATAATAATGAATGTATGAAGCACTATATATCCTATTCGAATAAAACATATTAATCAAGATCTAATGTTACATCGCACTTTTGATCGTGAAAACCCCAGTTAAGAAAAAAATATATATTAATCGAATTATTAATTAAAACATACTACTCAAATATAATTTTTATCAACCAAGTTTCAAAACATTTGCACTTCATTCACATGTAATCAACATATAATACTATCCAAACACATTATATTTATCAAATTCCAACATTACGAATATAAGGGTTAGACTAAGCAAAACAACACTTTAAACTTAGAATTCAAATTCTCGGCGAGGCAAATACTACACATCAATCAATACATCAATACATTATTCAAATAAGATCTATTATTAATCAAGTTCAATATTACATTGAGCATATGCACTTATTTTTCTTTAAACTTAAATTCCCGGTGAGGCAAATATTATTAACCATATATGATTATCATATTCAAGTAAGACATGTTATATTAATTTCAATTCAAATTAGGAAATAAAATTCAAGTTGAAATATATTTCTCAAAGACAACGTTTACGAACTCTAGATTAAGTGAAATTTATATTCCCTATTTTTAAAAACAAAATCTTGGCAAAAGCGACTATAATCAATTCGAATTAAGGTATACTACTCAACCAAAGTATTTCAACCAATACACTCAGATCAGGAACGACCAGTGACTTTGATGAAGGAAATGTCGTAGACATCAAGGGAGGGAATACATTTCCGGAAGATGCACTGAAAAAAATGGTTTGAGATTCACAATCATACTATTATTGTTGGCCAGTTATAGGTATACTGGTGAAAACATATTGCCCGTACAGGAAATGCAATAGCTGTTTTAGAAAATGCCGATCGCTGTAAAGTTCATACAAATATGACTGGTGCAGTATTTTTAATCTAACAATAATATAGCTGGTTGAGGTAGAGCAATTTTGTCTATGTAAGCCTACTGCGCTTTTATGGTCGACACTTAATCATCTAGCTAGCTTAGCCATTATAAATAGCTGGAAATTTATTGTTTTGGTGAGAAAGCCATACTAACATAACTCGCGAAACTATACTGTATTGTACAGTAGCTGATATTTTACGTGCCTAGCTAATTCAACCATACAGTATAGCTGGAAGAATAACGTGCAGACACAGCTACACTAATATGGCTCGCGAAACTATACTATGTTGCTGAAACACCTATAGTAATTTGTAAACGCGTAGTGATCGGGACCGCTAAACATTGTGTGACAACGCGACCAAGCTGCACGCGAAATTTTCACGCGATGGACGATTTCGTGAAAAACAAAGCTTCGCGAATGGAACCTAAACATTTGAAGGTAAGACTGTTCTCACTTGTCGATGATAATATGTGAAAATTAGCATTTTTGCTGTTATATACACATAGGTACACGCCAATCATACATAGCAATTAGCGAATGTTTGTAGGCTAGGTTGATCATTTTTTATGGCTTTCGTTATTAAATTCCAAACAAAGTTCAACCAAGTTGTCTCGATAACTTTTCAATAGTTTTCGAGATATTTAATTGAACAACTCATTTTTTTAAACAAAAATTAAAAGCGCAGCTCGACACCAAATCAACTTTTCTTATCACCCCTTTTGTGCTCAGAAAACTGCTATTTAACGTTTAAATTGATTGACCCCCCGAGATAGTGAGAACTAGACACATTGAATATTCTCCATCGACTGGATCACACGTTCTGCAATGTAGTTTAAGCATGAATTAAATTAATCACCTACATGAAATCTGGATTTGTCGACCTTCTGTTCAATAAATGTAAAAGAAATTTTTTTGGCGAGTAGATAGGAACAAACACTTATTTGAAGTCCAATGTTTCGACCCTTATTTGGGTCATCTCAGGAACTTTATTCTACCAAAGAATATAAAAACCTAACATGAAAGTCCTAAATCCAAAAATAATTCCCTTCACGTAATTACCTATTAATATATGTATGATTATCATAATCGATAACAGATAATTGAAATGAATATTAGTGTTTATAAAATATATTGGCTCACATGTTACTGTAATCCGGATATCCCCTGCTGACACCAAAAACATTTTCCATCTAAATAACCAGCTATACGAGCATAGGTAGGTATATAATGTCCTGTAATATATCGAGGTATATAAAATGAATTTCTACTTCAGCCATACTCCTTTAATTTGTAGGTACTTAAGAGAATCTCTAATTCAGCTAAACTTATATTTTCACAAATGATTCTCCCTCAACTAACAAAACTATTCTCTACAGAACAACATTATATATGCTTGCTTCAGCTTTACTAGTATGGCTGGTGTTCGTCTAGCTCGGGTGCTAGCGTTTATGAGACAGCTATACGAGTATGGCTGGTCTACTCATAATTCGTGATCGTGAACCCAGCTATACTATGGTATTGCTGAGATGGATAAACTTGTCAGACTCGCGGAGCTATTGGGTATATTTCTGTCATGACAAAGTGGTATGCTTACATCAATGATATCGTGTCAGTCATATTTGCATGGCTTCATCACCTAGATGGTATTACAGTATCGTATTTTCCAATACAATATTGCTGAAACAATAATAATTATGGCTAGAATCGGTAAACTTTTTTTTCAGTGTGTACCAAGAGATTGAACAACAAGGTAAGAACAATTACAATTACTTATTAAGATAAATAATCCTTTCTCGAGCTTCATTTCATTCTACAATTTTGATTTCACGACTGCTAAGTATCATAAACTGTTACATGTAATCATCAAGATATAATCACAGCTAAGATTATAAAAGAAAAATTAAAATATGAAAAATGTCATATTTTTGATAAAAACTTTTGAAGTGTGAAATTTATTTATTATAACTCTTCCGTAAAAATTATTCAAATATTTCCAAATAACTTAAATTCGTCATTCGTATATTTCACAGCACACATCCTACAATATGATAAAACGTTGCCAGATAGAAATATTATTCGATTCAGTTCGACGAACATGCTAATTTTCACGGTGATAAACGAAACACGCTAGATTTTCGCGGTGAAAATCCGGACGTGTGTCTTCGCGGTGAAAATCCGGACGTGTGTCTTCGCGGTGGAAACTGAAAAGGCCTCGACTTCGCGGTGAAATCCGCAACTTGTTAGTTTTCGTAAGAAATCTGAAACGTGCTACTTTTCGTAAGAGACATCGAACTAGTCGGAGTGCGTGTTGTAAGCGTTCAAATTGGCACCATATGCTATGATCCGCGGTGCTACCAAAGCAAAACTTTGTACGTCGAACGTTACTTTATTTAGTTTACCGAAACGAGCTACACGAAAAATGCC
The DNA here is from genome assembly GCA_949628255.1 of Macrophya alboannulata. Classification (NCBI taxonomy): domain Eukaryota; kingdom Metazoa; phylum Arthropoda; class Insecta; order Hymenoptera; family Tenthredinidae; genus Macrophya; species Macrophya alboannulata. The sequence continues at coordinate 6,046,450 of OX451213.1, forward strand.
TAATGCCTCCATCTCGAAATTATTGCTTCAGGCTGTCACTATACGAGGTAGAAGTTCTAGCTAATGCGACCAGACTTATTGCTGAGTTCAATGTAAATTTCTTTTAGTGTTCCGAAAACCAACGACGGCACACGCCTCTCAACTCCCAATTATATTGAATAAAAGTCAATAATAAAGCGGACCTGCTTCTCTTGGTTATTCGATATGACCTTCGTTTTCGCACGATCCCTGGCCTCTAGCGCCGTAAGTCATTATCATTGTGGCTCTAAGTTTGCAGATAGTTGTTCATTTAAATATTTTGAGCGGCGAAAAAAATGCACGCTTACTAGAACTCCTCGTTATAATGAATGTTGATCAAAGATATTGGGGAAATTCTGAAATCCATTAATAACTACAAAAGAGTGAATCAGTTTAAAAGCTTTCGATCGTTGACCTTAGAATAAGAATATATAGTTCGTTCATCTTTAAAATGTTGATTTGAAGTCAAACTTATTGTAAGCTATGCTAGCTACGTACTTCCTGGATTCGAAATCGCATTTTTAGGATTATTTGTCCCAATATGTTGATTAAGTTAGCTACGGGTTCAAATGTCGCATTCGATTTCGAATCTGAATTACTGAATTTAGAATCTTATCGAGGAGTTGGAAAGAACAATGGCCTCAGTTGAATTAGATTCGTCTTCCAAACGTTAGCTAAACGACATTTTTTCGGCGAAACCAATGTCAGCCATGTTCATATTGAGAAAATACCATTTTTGACTATTGGCCCTCGTTCCATCCAGTCCTTCAATTCTAATTTCCAAACATTTAGTACTGGATCGAACCCTCCAGATAAATTGATAATAGCTTACCTAAATCTAAACTACAGGCAAGCAATTAATTCTATCTACATTCGAACGTCAAGTTCAAATAGAAAGTCTCAATTCTTGACTATAGGCATTTTACGTATAAATCAATCTCTATAGATTAATTATACTATATACCGGAGTGTTGATGCTATCCATCATGCATGTATTGTTTAATTTAAAGAAAAATTGTTCAGCCTTCATTTTTTTGTGTCTGTTTTTTGTTTATTTTATTTTATTTTTTTTTCGTCATGTTTTATTTCTCTTTTTTTCTTTCATTTGATTCTTGTTTTAGATTAATATATATATATATATTTTTTTTTTTAATTTTTCCAATGATTTTTCCTAATTTTTTTCATTTTTTTTTCTTTTATCTTTATTTGGAAGGTGAATTTTGGTGTACACAATATTTTTAGTCCTCACATAGTCTAGTACAACAAGTCAGTTCTAAGTTCTAGCTCTAGTTGTGGTTTTGAGTTCAAACTGCAAACTACTGCGAGTATAATACCAAATTTGAATACAAAATGTTAATTTATGAATACAAATATTCAGTGCGAAACTAGATCGTAGTGTCATATGTATTCTGCCTCTCACAAACAAAGGGAAAATGAAAAGGATTCAAATTTGAAACTGTACGTGTCTATAGATTAGCAAAAATTATTTCTGTCAACTTCAACATTAGTTACTTATCCGTTATTCTATATTCAAGTGACGATTCACACAATCAATAGGTGTAGTACGTGAGTTGCTACTAGAGTTTGCATCAATTTCAAGAGATTTAGTACCTTCTTTGCAGCGGCTACTGCAAGAAGCGCGACAGTCGTAAAATGGATTCATGTCACTCGGGTATGGCTTCCGGATACGGTGGTGACTGCGGACCCGACTCGAATATTCTTTGGAGTGAAGGACTTCCATTCGTCTAGATGATCGGAGATCATTTGAACCATCTTCATTTCAGGAATATAGACATTTTTCCATGAGGTAAAGTAGTGTCTACGGTGTCATGTTTGAGATTCTGTCTTACCCAAATTGCACATTTGCTATTAGGCAGTTGAGGTTCGATGGTTAGGACAAGTATAAGACACCGATAAATATAAGTCTTGAGTGCACCAAATCGTTGCAAGATCCAAACCCAACGTCAAAAAGTACCAAGGGTCAACCAACGGCGTCCCTCCCTTGACCATTCGTCGATAGCAGCAGCTAGTGATCATAACTTGGTTGAGAAGATGGAGTTGCAGGACCATATCAACTGAAGCTTCTCACCAGGATTGTGAAGAAGGACACGTTCGAAACAGTTGAAGCGTAGCATTCTCTAGATCATCCAATAATTGTTCTGCAGAGAGAATTGCGATTAGATCTGAATAGGTCTAATGCCGTACGTACATAATGTACCCAGAACAAGAAGTTCACTCAAGATCGCCAATATTTGACGTTGAAAAAGCACGAAACAGTAGTGAGGCTGGTTGTCATCCAAAGAATTCCAAAACGCCAAGCTTAAGACTCTCAGCAAACGCTTCAGAGATGAGAAGAAGTCCAGCTCTAGCCTTGAGTGTCCTTATGAACTGCATCATTCTCTCTTCAGTCAAACTTTTATAATTGTTCTTAACCCATATGGAGTTGAACATTGAAAGACATCGCTTGATTTAATGTTCTTGAGTACCGTCGAAGACTCTCGGCGTTGTAGTGAGTTTTCGTCTTGAAATCATCTTTTAAAATGAGCCTTCCGTTGCAGATGAGTTGGTTGGCAATCGTTGAACTTCCTTTCTTCCGCGGAAGCGTTAATTTCGTGCGTACGTTCATTCGCATCTGTATAGTACGCAATAAACTCATGTAACATGTGTACCGATTGTGTAAATCGCGCAAAGTTATATTTCAGCAAATACTATTCACAAATCTATACCTAAACGAATGTTATCTCGTATATTTTATAGAGATGTATAACCTAGATGTGTAAAATCTTCGACAACGTATTCACTTTTACCTAATACATAAAAGCCTCAGGTACTACATAATTACTCTTTATATAATACACTTACTCTTTACATAATTACTATTCGAACATCCTATACCTGTGAGAAAGTTAAATTACCTATATTATTCAAATTCTATTGTCAACAAGCCCAGAACGTCATACCTGGAAGGTCATAAGCCCATATTTCTCTGATCAAAATTCATTATAAATCTAGGTGTACTGCATATCATGCCAGAGATTAACGCGAATGATTTATGCATACAACTAATTCAAAGTTTGTCAATTACTTGAGACCTATTTTCATATTCGAACTTTCTAGATAGTGAATTCAGGGGAGCTTTGTCCCGACCTATGTCCGCTCGCACGACGATTTTTTTTCCTTTAGTGGCTTATACCCCGTGGGGAAATAGCCTGACTTGCAGGACCATGTTATCCCGAAAACATCTCGCATCGCCAAAGGCTAATCCCCGTCTCTTAAGCGCGTCTCAATGCGTGACGGTATGTAACGCATCGAGGCAAGCTTAAAACATGTCGTTTTCTCTTTTCATCTTGGAGCTACACGGAGAGAAAAATCTAGGGTTTCATCCAAGAGAATTCATTGGATTCACGCGCGACTATTTTTCATGTGAACCGCGCAGGCCTCTCATGCTCTATTCCCCAGGACCTCATGGGTTTAATGCACGACAAGCCCTGTTGCCGTCAATGCACCAGCGCACATGCGAAGATCCCAAGCATCAGTTGGATTCATAGCAATGCTCGCCTTGCGTTAAAACCGTGAAGTTATCCAAGAAATATTTCCAAGAGAACCCACGGACTTTTTCCGTGAGGCTCCTTGCGATTGTGTTTTGAGCCACGCCTCCTATGCGCTGTCGACGTGCGTTGTAACCGACCCGCGCCGATATAAGAGTCAATTGCAAGAAACCTCACGGAAAAAATCCGTGGGCTCTCTTGGAAATATCCCTCGGCCAACTTCACGATTACACTGCATGGCGGCGCTTGCTATATGCCCAAGTGACTTTAGGGATTTTTCCATATGCGCCGCGCTTATTGTCCGTAGCGTCGTTGCTTGCGATGAACGGAAGAAGTCATGCAAATATTTCAAGAGAAATGCTTGCTATTAAAGCGTGACCAATGCTCACGCATTAATTGCTAGTTTTTTCTCTCCGTGTACAGTAGTGTTCAATGATGCTGTCCTTACGACTCACTATTTTTTTTTTACAAAACTGAAACGAGTTTGCACTCTCCGCGAATTTCGTGTGCCTATGCCTAACGAGGCAACGGCCGACAGATCCGGAGAAACCACGGCGTGAGCCTCCCGCAGCTGTCATCCGATAACCTCGAAGTTCGCACAGCCACGATTGTTTTGATGAAAAGATTTTCCGTTTAAATGCCTAACCCTAAAATTTACGGCAGCATGGAAGTAATAACATCCATGCTGCCGTAAATATTAGGGTTAGGCATTTTAACGGAAAATCTTTTCATCAAAACAATCGTGGCTGTGCAAACTTCTAGGTTATCGGATGACAGCTGCGGGAGGCTCGCGTCGTGGTTTCCCCAGACCTGCCAGCCGCTGCCGCATTGGGCATAGGCACACGAAATTCGCGAAGAGTGCAAACTCGTTTCAGTTTTGTCCAAAAAAAAATAGTGAGTCGTAAGGACAGCATCATTGAACACTACTGTACAACTGTTCGGAACAACTTCCCCGCGGAACTTCAAGCCCCGGTCCCCCTACCTATATTAATATGAACCCCACAACATTCATGTATAAATTCAGGATTTGATATTAACATTATTAATTATCTTTGTTAATCGTTAGATATCATTTTCGATACGATTCTTTTATATATGAATCGATAAAAATTCTATATTATGTTATAACATTATAATCAACTACCAATATTCTTCTTAAACACATTCAAAACTTATTACTGATAATATATGATTAACATATACCAATTCTGATCTTAACAACTATCCTTATAACTAGGGCTGTGCGGGTACCCGAAATTTCGGGTACTCGGACTCGGGTTCGGGTCGGGTTTGCATCGGGTCGGGTTTTTTGGCAATTCCGAAATCTTCGGGTAGTCCGAAATTTTCGGGTAGTCCGAAATTTTCGGGTAATTGAAGAATGGTTGGGAATCCCGAAATCTTTGGGAAAAATCAGACTAGAGGAGCCTCTACTCTGATTTTTTGAAAATAGAACCTCCAGAACTTACAATTTCAGACGGCTACGAAATTGTCCTTCAGATTGTGCGGGATTTCGGAAATGACATAAGTCCGAAATTTTCGAAAATCTCTATTCACTTCAGAAATCCCGGTATTTTTCTCGAGATTTTCGGGTAATCTGAAATTTTCGGGTGATCCGAAATTTTCGAGTACCCGAAATTTTCGGGTACCCGACCCGAAAGTAATTCATTTTACCCGACCCGACCCGACCCGAAGAATTTCAGTACCCGCACACCCCTACTTATAACAACCCGTAACGAATCACCGTGAGATTGAATACCTTATGATATTTGCATGATTGAATAATCATGCAAATGCAGCATACTTTGAATATTTCAACATTCGAATGATTAAGGTAATAAATATCATGGTACCTATTGATTAAACTATAGTCATAAATCAACCACAGTTTATAGAATCAAGACCGCTAGTAACAATAAATTATCACTCAACAGTCGATAAAGACAAAGAGGCAAAAGGAATCCTTTCTTGACCCTAGTCCCACGCACATGGGCCACTCGTGTCTCCCTGAAATTCATATTTTCATGCGCGAACGGCATTTCGCCGACCATTTCATAATTTCCATGACACGATAAACAAAGATTCCATAAAAAATATCGCTCGTTATACAAAGTAGAATGGTTATACAGTAATTTAGAATTTTTACAGATTTTTCGGAACACGTTAAGCCAATGAAAAATATTACGGGCGCGAGTGACCCATGTACGTGATTTACGTGTCCCGAAAAATAGCGTGGGGGACTAGAGTCAAATAAACAAGTGTTATAGTTTCAAAATAAGGTCCACAATAATTTACGATCAGTCATATGTTGTCAGCTAAATAATCGAGTGAAGGCGCGCAACCAATTTCATTATTTCATACACATATCAGATGAACCAAACTAACGTCACGATGTTATACTTGTTGGAAACCAAGGACGGCGTTCATGAAATCCCATGGAAACAGATTATGAACCTACTGTTGCGTCGCATTGTAGTTTTCCTTCTCTATCTGACCCTCTACTTGCCTCCCATACAATCAAAACTCAGAGACGACCACCAAGGGTTCCTAGCAAATCGTCTCTGGAGCTGGCAACATGTCCAGCAGGTTCGCCAACATTTTTGGGCATGATGGTCGCACGAGTACCTGAATGAACTGACCGTACGCCACAAGTGGACCAAAAGTCAGCCGACCATCAAAGAAGGAACGATAGTCCTACTGAAAGAGGATAACTTGCCCCCGTTACAATGGGTGATGGGCAGAGTCACCAAGCTTCAACCCGGTCCCGATGGGATCACCCGTGTAGTGACAGTTGAAACCGCACGTAATAGTTTCGATCGAAGTGTAAAAGAGGTTGCCCTATTACCAATTTTGTGGGTGGATGAGACTCCTGTCCCACCAATGACCAAGGTTTCTAAAGCTAATTCAGTGCCAGTGTCAATTAAGTAAATTTACAAACTCTTGAACTATTGAACACTTGAGCTTAACTTCCTAGGAAATGATGTCATGTACTCTTTAGATGTAATCATTAGTCTTAGCGTGATATCGAATTGATGATGCATTTTTTAGATATAATCATTATTCATAACCTTAATAAAGATATAATTCATAAGTGTATTTTGATCGCCTTACATCCTCTTGACGATCATACCAACTCAAATAGTGCATAACGGGATGTTAAAGCTCTTCATAAGGTTGAGATTTATTGATCAGTAAATCATCTCAACGGGGGGGGGGGGGGGGGGGGGTTATGTTGCATCGCATTGTAGTTTTTCTTCTCTATATACCTGACCCTCTACTTGCCTCCCATTCACTCAAAACTCAGAGACGACCTCCATGGGTTCCTAGCAACACTATCCAGATCCTTTTTGTGCTGAACTCTCCTCTTTTTATTCCCAATCTTTTCAAGTACTAATATGTCTCACTTCTACGTTAACTTTTTCTAAACATCTGAGTCTCTGAGTCTCCTTTAAATTCTCAGACACCCTCTTTTCTGTCTCCTATGACTCCTCCTCCCTTAACCCTGCTTACTCTACTTTTCTAGCTTAGTCTGAAATTTGCAAATTTGTAAATGTATTTGTAATAAATAATTAACTATTTCTATTTCTATTCTTTCCATTAGAGCCAATCTTTTCCCATATTCCAAATTAGTCGTACAATAGCATCCAAACCAAAAAGACGTGTACGCGCCGCGAGCTATCCTTCATTTATCTCCATTGTTCCTCGCGTAATTAAATAATCTCATCATCAACCTATTTTCAATGTCTATATATGGGGAATTCTCCGTCAGAACGTACGGGAATAATAATTCGAAATTTTGATTTCATCGAAATTTGTATGGGTGATTACACCTAATGAGAGGAGCTTTCATGATTTTTTTCGATTTTTTTCGTTCAGCTGTTCTTGAGATATGAATTTTTGAATTTTTTTTTCTCAAAAATTCATAATTTCTTGAAAAATTGACCAAATCAGGTGTTTTTTTCTTGGAAAATTTTTGTTTTTAACTATACTTTGAGAAAAAAAATACAAAAACCGTGATTTTTGTCAATTGCGGTATGATTTTTTCATTTATAGCTCAAACTTCACGATTTCGAGAGGTTTGACACTTTTTTTTTTATGAAAAAATTCTCATAAAAAACATTGTTTTTTCTACAAATTATGCCGTCGGATTTATCGTGGGGTCACATCTGATTCTATTTTTTTATTTATTTCTGATTCAAAATCTCTGTGCGTAAATTTAATCGTTCTAAATTTCTAAAAAGGTTCAAAATTTGTTTGCAATTCCGTTGATTCTGGAAGCCTATGGCTTCGCTTTGAATATAAAAATATGAATTTATTGGTCCCGATATCGTAATTGATGACTACATAAATTCTAATAATTCTATATTTTTATATTCAAAGTGAAGCCATAGGCTACCAGAATCAACGAAATTGCTATTTTCAATCTTTTTAGAAATTTAGAGCAATTAAATTTACGCAAAAAGATTTTGAATCAGAAATAAAAAAATAGAATGAGATGTGACCCCACGATAAATCCGACGGCATAATTTGTAGAAAAAACAATGTTTTTCATGAGAATTTTTTCAAAAAAAAAAAAAGTGTCCAACCTCTCGAAATCGTGAAGTTTGAGCTATGAATGGAAAAATCATACCGCAATTGACAAAAATCACGTTTTTTGTATTTTTTTTCTCAAAGTATTGTTAAGAACAAAAATTTTCCAAAAAAAAAACACCTGATTTGGTCAATTTTTCAAGAAGTTATGAATTTTCGAAAAAAAAAAATTCAAAAATTCATATCTCAAGAACAGATGAACGAAAAAAATCGAAAAAAATCATGAAAGCTCCTCTCATTAGGTGTAACCATTCATTAAAATTTCGATGAAATCAAAATTTTGAATTATTATTCCCGTACGTTCTGACGGAGAATTCCCCATATACTTTTCTATATTACAATAAATTTATATACTCTTTACAAATTAACACCCTGCGAGTATAATTATTTCAACCACCTGCAGAACTTTAAGTAGCACTGTAGACGTCCTGGCATAAAACTGAAACGAAGCAACCAGTCGAAAATTGAGTAAAGCTTGGACACCTATGACGACTAACGTTTACTGATACTCTCAAAATTTCAATCTGCAATAATAAAATCGTTAAACCATTGGTATCAGAGCGTCTAACAATCATAGAAGAATCCAATGCGTTTGCTATAGGAGAGCTTCAGGGCGTGACTAAAACCTACAATCAAATCAAACAATACTGTTGTTGGAATAATCTGAAAGAAAAAGTTCAGAAATATATTTTACAATTCGTGAGCTGTCAGAAAAAAAACTAGTTCGAGTAAAAACTAAGCAACCAATGGTAATAACGGACACACCAACCACCGCGTTCGATAAGGTGTCAATAGATATACAGTAGAATCCCGGTTTTTCGTAATCCCGATAAAGTGAAAATCCCGATAATTCGTAGTTACTAGTCGGTCCCTTGAAAAAATCGCGGTAATTCGTAAGAAAACAATGTATTTCGGTCCCCTCGTTAATTCGTAATAAATTTTCGACTCTGAATCCCGATAAATCGTAGTTGGGCTTCCCAAACGTCTTATAATTCGTAATGGGCTAGGCTGTTCTGGCGCTCCCGACTTTTCCCGTTGAGCCGCGATGTTTACATTGTACCATTTAACATCATGCCACTTTAGTTCTTTATACAGTTGAGACAATGAGTTTCAAAAATGCAAACCGTGTGATGCACAAAACTCTTTCTATTGCCGAAAAAAAAAAATTATTGAGGCTGTAGCTGACGGAGAAAAGAAGCTTAATGTCGCCACTCGTTTCGGGATTCCTCCTTCTACTTTAACTTCGATTATTAAAAGAATCTCGATAATTCGTAATTTTATTTTTTCACCCCGATATTTCGTAATACCGACAATTCGTAAATCCCGATAATTCGTAATATTGGTCAGGTCCCTTGACGTTACGAATTATCGGGATTCTACTGTAGTAGGTCCACTTCCGATAACAGAAAACAAAAATTTATTTCAACTGACTATGCAGAATAATTTTACCATATATTCGATAGCCGCGCCTATAAAAAAAGCGAACGGGCAAGAAATAGCCGACGCTTTTGTTAAAAAATTTGTTTGCCAGTTTGGTACACCTAGGTTGTACTGACTGATTGGAGATAAACATTTATAGGAAACCTGTTAAAAGCAGTCGCAAAACATTTCCAAACAAATCAAAACTACACCGTTTCATCCACAATCAAAAGGATCGGTAGAACAGTCTCATCACGTTCTAGTAGAATACAAATTAAAACATTTCATTAACGACAAACAGGATTCGGATAATCGGATAGAGTTAGCCATGTTTTTATATAATACCAATACACATGAAGCTAAAAAATATACCCCATGCGAATTAGTTTACGGTCGAATAGCCCACACACCCTCAAGTGAAGTGCCCATAGAAGGAGAACTCAGCTCATATAACGAATACATCTCTAAATTGTTACACATTCCATAGTATCAGGGCAGACGCAAAAGAAAATTTGGAAAAAGCCGAGTTAAATTACACGGACTATTATGACAAAAGAATGAACCCGCGGGAGGTACGGGTAGGACAGCAGGTATACCCTTGAGGAAAAAAAAGAAAAGTTCGGTGACCATTACAACGGACCCTACGAGACATTAGAAGATTTGGAGGAAAAAAACATCAAGATACAATTAGAACAGGGTAAACGAAAAGTCATACATTTAGACCGCACTAAACTAGCTCATATACCTGAAAAGGTACATACCATAAAAATCCAAGCCACCAACCATAAAACAGGAATTAGGTCAATTTCGATCAAACGAACTACCTGAACAATTTGGAAGAACTAATAAGGTACCAGTGACGAAACAATTACAATTTAGACCGCAAATAATCGAAACAATAGTTGATCCTTGCGGTACACCTATAGAGGTAGCATTAGCTGATTGTATACCAGCCGACTTAATTATGAATACAGGTATATGCGAAGCATTCTAAGAAAAGTTTGGGGAATTACCCAAAATGGGATCACAAATCAATGCCGGAGCAGTAATTTTAATCAGCACGAACCACAATAAACGAGTATTTTACCTAGTGTCCAGGAAAACTCAAAATGTTAAACCAACCTACAAAGCCCTCGACAAAGCATTAAAAACTCTTCATACAAGATGTAAAAACTTTAACATGATTAGACTAGCCATGCCTCACTTAGATTGCGGGTTAGGACACCTTGATTGAACTAAAGTACAGAAATAATGGAACAAAATTTCCTGATTCGCCCGGGTGAAAATCGAGCATTTGATTAGCCCGGGCGTGGGTCAGAATTTGGATATATGTATAACAATGTGAGCTGTCGATATTTGTCACAATTGAAGAAAATCCAGTAATCTGAATAAAGCAAACCAAACTAACGAGTGATGGGCAAGCCAGGCGAGCCAGATTTATCCATGGATACGAAGGGCCGGATCGTCGTGTGAGTTCAAACTCACACAGAAGACATCCTTCTAAGAAACACACACACACATGCGCAAACATTCTACTCGCCTGCACACAGGCTACGCCCAGACCTTATTTTACGATACGTAGAAACCTTAAAATTATATTACAATGCACATTAATAATAAGTTCATTTCCTTACTATAATTATGAAGACAACTATAAATTACACTATATCGATATACATATACTAATACTATTATACTTACATTATCGACGAATTACTTCAATATGTACACACACACACACACACACACACCAAATTAATATTATTATAACATCGTATTCCAGTTTTTGAACCATTTTAGACATGTCATACATAATTCACTTATGAGAGCATTTATGCAAATATTATACGCGACATACACATATCGCGCGCATATTTCATATACTCCTTTATGAATGTTCACGCATGTACATTAAGGGCAATCCCTAGTTGCCCACCTCCTTTTTGCCGAATCCGGGGTGGGGGTGACACATTTCGATTATTATCCGAGCCCAGGCATCGAAGACGCAAAAATAAAATGCAGAGCGGTGATTCTAATTCAATTCCGAACACATATGTCCAAAAACATGTTCGTTTTATGCGAAAATAGAGCTGGAAGCCGAGGCAGCTGACATTTGACCAATCTAAAAACGATATTCCAGCTCTATTTTCGCATGAAACGAACATGTTTTTGGACGTATGTGTTCGGAATTGAATTAGAATCACCGCTCTGCGTTCTATATTTTTGCGTCTTCGACGCCTGGGCTCGGATGATAATCGAAATGTGTTACCCCCACCCCTTTTTCGGCAAAAAGGAGGTGGGCGACAAGGGTGTGCCCTTCAACTACCATATCGATACCCAGGAAGTATCTTATATTCTTATTAAATTAGGAACCTTACAAATATCCGTATTACATTATTATATTATTAACTACAAGTATTCTATTAACCCTTTAACACTCATACATGAATCATTAATTATATTTGATAATCTTCAAACATTATATTCTTATATAATTCCTTTGTATTATTCGACCAATTCTGCATTATACTCTAACATTATAATCAGCTAACAATTATTCTTATAGAAATGTACTCAGAATTTATTATCAATATTATAACCAATATATACTAATTCAGATTTTAGCAACTATCCTTATAAAAAAAACCGTAACGAATCACTAGGTATCAGATTGAAACCTCCATGTACCTAGCCCCCCCACTATTCGCGAATGAAAAAATAACTACAGGGAATCAAAGAGCTATTTATGAGCTCTCGATTCCCACCCGTCCCGATTTTTGAGCTCGTACGGTTGAGCAGTAATTTACAATTTTGAGTGGGGGGGCAGAGTACGTACGTAGCCAGCCCCCCCACTCCCTGATAATGAATAAATTTTTTTTTTTTAAGACAGGAATAACGAGCTGTTTATGAGCTATCGATTCCCCCTATTTTTGATTTTTGAGCTGCAACCCCTGAGGAGTTGAAAGTGAAAAACCGCTTTCGGAGCAGTCACCAGCCCCCCCCACCCTCTAGCAAGTTGAATTTTTTTTGTTTTCAAATACATGAATTCCGAGCTATTTATGAGCTATCGATTCCCCCTATTTTTGATTTTTGAGCTGCAACCCCTGAGGAGTTGAAAGTGAAAAACCGCTTTCGGAGCAGTCACCAGCCCCCCCCACCCTCTAGCAAGTTGAATTTTTTTTGTTTTCAAATACATGAATTCCGAGCTATTTATGAGCTATCGATTCCCCCTATTTTTGATTTTTGAGCTGCAACCCCTCAGAAGTTAGAAGCAGGAAACCACTTTCGCGGCAATTATTAGTTCCCCACCCCCTAGCAAGTGAAATTTTAATTTTTTTTTTGAATGCAGGAATTACGAGCCATTTATGAGCTATCGATTCCCCCTATTTTTGATTTTTGCGCTGCAACCCCTGAGAAGTTAGAAGCAGAAAACCACTTTCGCGGCAATTATGAGTCCCTCACCCCCCAATATTGGATCCAAAAAAATATATAATATTACAATAATTACGAGCTATTTATGAGCCATCGATTCTCCCTATTTTTGATTTTTGAGCTGCAACCCCTGAAGAGTTGAAAGTGAAAAACCACTTTCGAAACAGTCACCAGCCCCCCCCCCCCCCACCCTCTAGCAAGTTAAATTTTTTCTTTTTTTCAAATACAGGAATTACGAGCCATTTATGAGCTATCGATTCCCCCTATTTTTGATTTTTTAGCTGCAACCCCTGAGAAGTTAGAAGCAGAAAACCACTTTCGCGGCAATTATGAGTCCCTCACCCCTCAATATTGGATCCAAAAAAATATATAATATTACAATAATTACGAGCTATTTATGAGCCATCGATTCTCCCTATTTTTGATTTTTGAGCTGCAACCCCTGAGGAGTTGAAAGTGAAAAACCGCTTTCGGAGCAGTCACCAGCCCCCCCCCCCCCCTCCCCCACCCTCTAGCAAGTTAAATTTTTTCTGTTTTCAATGACAGGAATTACGAGCTATTTATGAGCTATCGTTTCCCCCTATTTTTGATTTTTGAGCTGCAACCCCTGAGGAGTTAGAAGCAGAAAACCACTTTCGCGGCAGTTATTAGTCCCCCACCTGCCAATAATGGATCAAACAAGCAGGTTAATCGGCTGACCACGATGGGCCAGACCTAAAACTTCCCGTCCAAATTTTTCAAGGAAACAAAAAAACAGATGTATGACGATTTCCTAGAATAATTATTGGTAGGCAATTTTCAGATGAGAGGGGTTAAAAAAATCTGTCCTTGTATTCGTGATCAACGGTCCAGAAAACCTTGAGATTCCAACTTTTATTGGAATTCGTCAATCCTTTCTCGAGATATCGTGGATTAAATTAATTATTTCAAAATTTTGTTCTTCGAATATCTCAAAAACTACTGGACCGATCAAATCCAGAATCTAATCAGTTCTAAGTTCGGAGAATCCGCGTCGATTGATACCAAACTCATAAAAATCTGATTATTCGTTCTCGAGATATCGTCGGCCAAAAAAATTGATCACATACATACATACATACATACATACATACATACATACATACATACATACATACATACATACATACATACATACATACATACACACACACACACAGACGTCCATCTGAAAATGATCGGAGATGATTCTCTAGACTTCAAAACGTCGAGATTTAGTGAAAACTCAACTTTTCATTTTCTGGGTGAATACAATAACTTCCTCTTTTTTCTGATATCAGAGAAACGGGAAGTTAAAAAAATATGATATCACAGGAATTACGAGTTATTTATGAACTATCGATTGCCCCGAGTTTTGATATTTGAGCTGCAGCCGGCAATACTTTGAGGTGAGTATTGTTGTCTCTTTCTGACTAACGCGCTGCATCGGTCTCTCTGCGCGTAATAAATAATCAAAAATAAGTTCTCAGGAATAAAAAGTTTCTTATTCTTGTTAATGGATTCTGTTAAGTATTGCAAAAGGTTATGAAGAAATTTATATTTTATATCGCAGCGTATATTTTCATATATTTTTCATGGGTCAAAAATAGTCAAATTTGTAATTTTTCAATTTTAACAAATTTATATCTCCTAAAATAATAAATTTATCAGAAAAAGTCAAGGAACCTTTTATATTCGCATTCAATAAAAAAATATGAAAAAAATTCGTCCAAATTAAAAATAATTTTTTTTTGAAATTATATAAACAATTTCGTTTTAAACAATATGGCACCAACGTACCCCATGTCAACAATTGTATTCTTACAATCAGTACTACATATTCAAGAGAATTACATAAAAAAAATCGAGTCAGAATAGTTTTCGGAACTCATGCGTCAATTCCTCCTAGACTACATTGTATGGCTATTGTTCTATGCGTTTCCATATCTCCAAAAAAGGAGAGGTGGTTTGAAAAAGGGACCATTCGTCAGTCAACTTTGCACCTAGTTGGCAATATTTTCGTACGGAGCGTATGATATATGAAATTCTACAGATTTTTAGTTTAAAATAATAGTTTTCGTTCGTTGCTTTCGTAGTGTCTTGGTTCAATTAGTGCCTAGTAGCTTATAGTGTTATGTGAACAGTTATATTAGTAATATTGTGATAATATCTGCAAGTAACGTATCATTTAATAATTTTAACTGCTGTTTCATTTAAGGGGAGACACTTGTGACATTATGAAAATGACGAGGCTTCTCGCCATTATATTAACGCTCCTAGGGATTGATTAAGATACTTGAAAAGTCGAATCAGATTTAGCAAATGACAACTCTCCGTTGCGAAATTGAATTTTTTGCGATTTAACTTTAAGAAATTTGAATGTGTCAAGGGGCAACATCCGGTCAAAGCGTCGAGAAACAGATACATCTGGGGATTTTTTACAAGCAAAGTAATGAGTGGATTTATTTGATATTTCCATAGTGATCAGATACTATTATTATGTATCTACATATACTTTTGTGGTTACAAAGAGAGAAGGCGTTCAAGAGTTACAGCCATCTTACGAACCTCCGCGGTTCACGCAGGACCAAACGGTGTGCGTAGTGGCGGACACGCACCTCATCTGAAATTAGAAATTTTTGATTTGTCTTACTATAGATGACAATAGCTATCTTTTATCGATCGGATTTCGTGATACGATTCACCGTTGTTGGATGACACCTAAAATACGGAGCGATTTTCGATCAAAAAATCGGAGATCTAGTTCAAATCATCCTATCTCTCGCATTTTTTGGTCCTACGAGAATCACAGAGGTTCGGCAAGATGGTTGTAACTTTTGAACGCCTTGCTTTTTCACAACCAAAATAATATCTGTAGACACATAATAATAGTACCTAATCACTCTGCAAATATCAAATAAGTCCACTCATTACTTTGCTTGTGAAAAATTCTCAAAGGTGTATCTGTTTCTCGGTGCGTTGACCGGATATAACACTTTAATGAACAATTATTCCTTCCTGAAATCTATATGTATACTAGGGTGGTCCTTATTTTGGATATTTTTGATTTTTTTTCCACGATCCCCCTAAATCGGTTCTAAATAAATAAAAAGAAATTCCTGCCAAATTGGAGCTCGATATTTCAATTTTAACCTGCCCCCCCCCGGCAGTCAAAGTTTTAAACGGGAAAATACGTGTATTTCAGACTGTCAATTGTTTGAACATTTTTCCAACCTAGTAAAAATTGATATAAAAATTTGAAATTCTGCCCAAATATTCCCCATAGTATAAGGTATAGTTGTAGAAGTATATCAAATTTTTTTTCTTCTATTTATTCATTTTTTCATGAATATCAAATTGATATTTATATAGATCATAACTCCAGAAATTACGGATGTAAAAATTTGATATACTACTTCAATCATACCTTATACTATGAGGAATATTTGTGCCTTATCTCGAATTTTTATATTAATTTTCACTAGGTTGGAAAAATGTTCAAACAATTGACAGTCTAAAATACACGTATTTTCCCGTTTAAAACTTTGACTGCCGGGGGGGCCAGGTTAAAATTGAAATATCGAGCTCCAATTTGGCAGGAATTTCTTTTTATTTATTTAGAACCGATTTAGGGGGATCGTGGAAAAAAAATCAAAAATATCCAAAATAAGGACCACCCTAATGTATACATATAACATTGTGAGAGAGGGTACTACAAATACATACAAAGGTATAAGTCGTTACTCTGAAAACTGAAGCACTGGCTTCACATTTTCGATTTCTGTTTTGTCTAGAACGCGTTCAGACCGGGAGACCCTGGTGAAAATATGTTTATGATTATTCTCTCAAGCATTTCTGAATCACTCTGAAAACTGCATAAGTTTGCCATGTTCTGTAAAAAGTCCCATAAGGGATCATCCTAGTGTAACGGGTCGAAAAATAGCCGATTTTCGCGATTTTTTTTTCGATGGTCAAAATACGCTAATCAGTCTGATTTTTTTAAGTCAAATCAAAGCACTCATGAAGAACAGAAAATATTTTTAAACGTTTATTCAAATTTTTTTTACATTTTTTATACGGTTTAAAATGTCTCTGTAAAAAAGAAGTCCTCACGGTGTACACGGTTGTGGCCGTAGATATTATCGGAAACGAAATTTGTAAAAAGATTATCAATCAGTATGAAAGCCGCTATCTTGCTATGGAGGTTTTTTTTTTGTTTTATAAAAATTGACAAAATGGCGGCGGTTTGAAAAAAAAGTATTGAATTCAGCATATTTTTTCGACAGTTTTTCGGTAAAAAAAATATGATTAGAAATTTTTCGGCGAAATAATTTTATTTTCGCTATTTCTCCAGAAAAATTTCTGTACATTTGGACAAACTCCGCAACATCTCTAACAATACGTACTTATGAAATGTTCCAATTCCAAAAATATTGTAGAACAGATTGAGAAATAATCAGACTTGGGACTTGTTGCAGAGTTTTTGAGAGTTAGCTATTAATCACACATGGGTTGTTCCATACGAACTGACAGTTTTCTTTGATATGACAGCTGTCGATGACTGAAAAATATACCTCAATTTGCAGATTTTTATCTCAATTCGTTTTAGAGTAAAAAATTTCCAGAAAACGAACGATATTTAGCATTTGTTCAGCTTCAATTAATTATTATTTATACTTTAAGTCGTACAAGAATAATTCTGTTACTTATTGCGATTTTAAGGTATAATCCGAAACGAAAAAAGACGTAGTCCTTTGTGTCGATCCCTTTATTCCATCTAGAGTTATGATTATTTGAAGGTAATCAAATGAAAAATTTTGTTCGTTTTTTGAAAATTTATAACGCGACAACGGACTGAGATAAAAATCTGAAGATTGGTGGATATATTCCACAGTCATCGACAGCTGTCAAGTAAAAGAAAACTGGGAAAATAAAAAATAACGAGAGTGAACGACCGGGTGAGTTCGCACGGAAACATTGATATATATATTTTCATAGGAGTTGATTATTCTTTTCGGTTTTGCCTCATTTTTGAAGCATCACAAACGATCACCAGGAGCGTCGATATAATGGGGATACGCCTCTACGATTTCAGAATTTCCTAAGGTGTTTCCCTTAAAGAAAAACAATTTTTGCTTATTGCTTTCGTGATCTTAGTTTCAATAGTGCTATGTAAATATAGTGTTAAGTGAACAATTATATTTTGACTAATGACGATGAAACGTGGAAGACCTCCTACGTGTGATAAAGACGCAGTGATTGCGGCCGTAATAGCACACAAGGCAGAAGTCGTTATAGAAGGCAAGAAAATCGTCTCCAAGAAGGATAAGGTGTGGAAAGTGCTTTCAAATGAACTTAACAACGCATTGACGCCGAATGCTTTATTTACTTTCGTAGTTAATAATCGTTACAAAGTGAGAGACCTTCTTCATCCACTCACGGAGTTAAACAGCACCAAGGAATCGATTTGTCAAGCTGAATCCAATACGGTGTACTCAGAGTTGGACTCTTCCGTTGAATCTTTGGATAAAGACAATGATGTGGAAATAATCGAAATCACATTCGATAAAGCGGAACTCGACGAATTAATTATTATAAAGCAGTACGGCAGGTCAGAGAAGCACAGACCACAAATCGGCTTCCGCGAATATACTGTGCTACAGCCTGGGAAGTGGCAGGAGGCTGTAACAAAGAAACTCTGGGATACCTGTAAAAAGAAATGCGGGTATCAATTCAAACGAAATAAAATCTACAATAAAAAAGTAGAGATCTTTGGGAAATGCAACTGCGGGTCAGTTATTCGAGGGTCGATAGATCGTCTCGATTCCAAGGCTGATCAAAACACCATGAAATGTATAATTACCCGTGGTTCTGGTACATGTGGTAAGCGATGGCTAAGAAATCCGATTCGAATGGAAGTTGGTCAACTGTTGTATGAGACGAACAAAACAGCCGAGGTTTATCGCGCGGCGGAAGCGCGGCGATTGATGTCACCCGATGATCCAGAGCCTCCACATCTATACACGGCAGATGCATTACGAAAGGCAAAAGAATGTTACCAATCTTCATTTACCTTACATAAAAATCCGGTGACCTCCATTCTACTCGCGCAGTTGACTTCTATGAAATACGTGATCCACAATCTCGGTCTGAATCCATTTTACGTCCATTATTGGTCGAATTTGCAAAGCAATGTTTATCGGCAATATGCTATTTCAGAAATATCTACTGTAGCGATTGATGCAACTGGCAGCATCGTTCAAAAAATTGTACGGCCCGACGGGTCTAAATCAAAACACATTTTCCTATATACGTGTGTGGTTAATTCAAGCGAAGGTGAAAAATTTCCCATTACACAAATGTTGAGCGAGTCACAGACGACCAATTCAATAATGTACTGGCTTATCGAGTGGACCAGATCTGGAGCCCCGCCACCCAAAGAAGTGACATCTGATTCGTCAAAGGCTCTCTTAACGGCTGCAATAAGAGCCTTTACTAACTGCTCGTCAATCGACGAGTACGCGGACAAATGCTGGCCAATTTCATCAGTACCTGTTGATCATAATTATAACAATGAGTATGCTGACGGTATGATCCATGATGAGTTGGGTTGCGATATGCCCCCCTGCTACATTCGCATCGACGTTGCACATTTTATAAAAGGATATGCCAATTTCTTGAAGATTGCAAACAATCCTATGACTAAAAAATTTTACATGGCATGTATAGGACGAATTATACTTACGCGTAATCTGAGAGATGCAGGCATGATCTTGTTCGCCGTATTGACTATCTCCACGAGCGAGACGGATGGCTCACTCGAAGATGGGCAACCATCATCTTGCTCGATACAGAAGAACAGAATGAAAGACTTTCTACTGTCAAACACCCTTGAAAACCTCGACGATGATGTTGCCAACGATGATGGAAACAATGGATTGGACGACGTAGGAGATGGGATGAATCGATGGTCTGATTGGGCTACAACAATTTCTCAAAAGGTGTCGGCGGAATGCCATGGAAGAGGGGACAGTGTTAATGCGTATTATTTGCCACAATTGGCTGCACGCATAATGCGAGACATGAAATGGCTACCTCTATGGTCTGGTGTTTGCCGGGATCAATTCGGATTCGGAAGGATGCCCGCGTCTAGTGCAGCGGTTGAAGCTGAATTCAATAACATTAAGTCGAGACTCCTTGCCAATGTCACATTACCTATCAGAGCCGACGTGTTCCTGAAGACGCACGTAGATCATATTGATGGTCAATTAAAAATTGTTGGCGCAAAAAAGCAGGCAACAAATATTGTAACGCCGGACGTGGTTGAAACATCGGTAGATGCGGACAATTCCGAAGCGCCTATCGTTAATGAGCAATGTCCGGCTTGTGCAAGAGGCGATGCGCCTACAGGGGCACACACCTGCATCATATGTGACGCACTGATCCATGGCATTGATTCATGTTCCACAGTTGTCCCAGGCGAAGAAGATGGCTATGGTCAGAAAAGGCTTTGCATGTCATGCTCCAAGATTCCTGCAAAAAATGTTGAGCACATAATTGACTCCGGAAGACAAGAAAATTGGCGTGGCTTGACTACTCAACCCAAGAAAAAAAAAGCTCGGTACCTCAACACCAATTACACTACAAATGAGTTTATCTTGCACGACAAGATAAAGAAGGTACCAATTCTAAAAAATGGCAGCAGCTTAGTCCTGAAATCAACGAATCTAAGAGGTAAAAAAGTAATGCTATCGAACACTTGTGCTTTTGATAGCCTCTACCAGATTTTTCTCACAGCTGTTTTCGATAGTACTCACTTCAGCCAGGAATGTCATGCTTTGGCTGAAACAAATACTTTCTTCAACATGGTTGAAGATTCGTCAAAGAAAGGGATAACGCAGCATACATACCGTTTACGAACTGAAACACTCGTTGCCATATTCCCGGCCAAGCCCATGCCTTATAACTCCTGTCTTGTGGAATGCGCGGTAACTGTCGGTTACTTGTGCAGACAATTGTTCAAGCTGACTCCGAGTCTAACTGAAATATCGTCCTGCGATGAAGGGTGCGCACCAAGAATAAAGCCATTTCCCACACTACCAGTTCATCCTGAGTATTTTCACCAAGATAACTTTTCCAAGACTGTCGAAGATAATTTCTTGTTAAGTGGCGCAAGTCATTGCTGTCAAACTAATTGCGTTGGAATCGAGACTACTGCCACCCCAACGACAGGTATTTCAATAGCCCATCAAATTTACAACTTCAGTACGTACTCATTTTATCGCTTCAAAAGAAAAGTTTCTCGTTGCAGCTCATTTCACTTCTCTACGGTAGTATGGACATTTATATCCATATCTTAACTGATTTATTACGAATGTATACTGTTACGACATTTTCACCCGCTATGCGACGTCTGAAGCTGGAACTTAATCCAATTTTGCAAACAATACATATGGGGCATTCCACCCCAACTTGGCAAGCCTCCGACCCTCACCATTTTTGATTCGACTCGAAATTTTTTATGTTGTTCACCCACATGGGTAGAGACTACCATATTTTTTTCAGAATTTTTTTCCATCCCGTTCTGGAGTGACAATTTTTTGAAAAAATCGATGAAACCCAATTCAATCAACGATATCTTCTAATTAAAAAACGCTATCGGAAAACTTTACCAGGTCAAATTTCTCGTCTTGAAGTCTACTTTTTTATAAATTTTTTTAAAAAATTTTCCAATTTTTTTTTTCTATCAAAAAATCAAAAAATCGATTTTTCGAACTGAGTCCCATTTTTAATTTTTTTTCAAAAAATCACAAAAAAAGTACATGTAAAAACAAAATTTTTGAGCCCTGTCTCATCGTGGGCAGATTTTTTTTTGTATTTTTTTCAGCCATTTGAAGTTTATTAGTGTGATGTGTAATGTTTCGTCAAGCATCCCTCGGAATATAACAAAGAGAAAAAATCATCGGAAAAATATATCCGTCGTGGTGAAATCAAGAGGGCTCAAGAGAATCATCTAACATTGAGCTGCGCGAACTTATTTGAACAACGATAATAGTATATTGAGTAACAAGAGCGTAAAGTGGGCTTTCTTAGACCGAGTGCGGAGTTTGCAGTACGAGTCGGAGCAATAATGATTTCATTATTGCCCGCTTTTTTAATAAGCTTTTTCAATAAGCGGGCAATAATGAAATCATTATTGCTCCGACTCGTACTGCAAACTCCACACTCGGTCTAAAAAAGCCAACTTCACGCCCTTGGTACTCAATATACTATTATCGTTGTTTAAATAAGTTCGCGCAGCTCAATGTTAGATGATTCTCTTGAGCCCTCTTGATTTCACCACGACGGATATATTTTTCCGATGATTTTTTCTCTTTGTTATATTCCGAGGGATGCTTGACGAAACATTACACATCACACTAATAAACTTCAAATGGCTGAAAAAAAATACAAAAAAAAAATCTGCCCACGATGAGACAGGGCTCAAAAATTTTGTTTTTACATGTACTTGTTTTGTGATTTTTTGAAAAAAAATTAAAAATGGGACTCAGTTCGAAAAATCGATTTTTTGATTTTTTGATAGAAAAAAAAAATTGGAAATTTTTTTTAAAAAATTCATAAAAAAGTAGACTTCAAGACGAGAAATTTGACCTGGTAAAGTTTTCCGATAGCGTTTTTTAATTAGAAGATATCGTTGATTGAATTGGGTTTCATCGATTTTTTCAAAAAATTGTCACTCCAGAACGGGATGGAAAAAAATTCTGAAAAAAATATGGTAGTCTCTACCCATGTGGGTAAACAACATAAAAAATTTCGAGTCGAATCAAAAATGGTGAGGGTCGGAGGCTTGCCAAGTTGGGGTGGAATGCCCCATATATATTGAGCAACTCCACGTCGACTTGCTATTTTCACGAACAGTGGCAACTTCGAAGAAGCTCATTTTTGTTTTGTCATTTGTCAAAATAATAAAAATAACTTACCATGTTTCTTAGTTTCCGGGTTTATCGTTTCGGCCGTTACATTGCGAGTTCCTTGACTTGAAGCTTGTGTCTAATGCCACCAAACACCAAGAACCCACGTTTTTGAGCAATAGACCCTGATTAATTTTTTCGAAAAAAGGCAGCAAAATATTTTGCAAACCTGACGATGATCGCACCTCGATTGATTCAGAAGGTACAAGCACTATGAAAAACTAATCTCAACCGATCGTATTGGAAATTAATTCAGTCTTGAGTTAGATGAAAATGTATCGATGGATTAAAAAGTAAGTAAAAATCCAAAAAATTGTCTCGCATAGACTCGTCCAGACGTCCATCTAAAAATGGTCGGAGGTGATTTTTTGGACCTCAAATGTGGGATCTACCGAACTCGCAACGTCGCATTCGAGGGGTGATCATAACACTTTTCCTCTGTCTTTTCAAGCTGGAAGCTTAAAGATCAGCTAATTACAGATGTTCAAGGTTCACGGACCAGGCCAGTTGACGTAAACTATCCGATATGTGCGATTGGAAAATTTTAATAAATCTGCTCTATTGCTCTCTAACGTGATCTTTTGAATAAAAATCCGTATGTACCTAACACTAATGAGATTGAGTGTAAAAGTAAGTTCTGACAAACTGATGAACAAAGTTTTCAAATAAACCTGGTATCGAGCTAAAATGTGAACTTTCCAATACAGGATCATGACGCCGAAACTACATAAGTAACACTCCGCGTAAAAAATGAATTTTCTGTGAGTGACAAAATCAACTAAGCAACTAACACAATTTCCAGAACGATTCATCATATGCGACGTATGTGACCCGGACGACCCTGATGTGACGACGGAATTGTGCAAGGTTCCAACGCAAATGAAGCTATCCTTCATGGCACAGCCGTACACCTTAAGGGGCGTGGTTCATTGGACACCACCGGGGCCCAACACGAGGAGATCTGATCCTTTAAAGGCTGTAGGGCACTATTCTCCTATGTGCTTCCGACCGGATCAGACATGGGTCCAATATGATGATACGACCCAAAAGGATACACATGTATCGCCTAATTTTCCCGCGAACATACAAATAGTTATTTACAGTATGTGACTGTAATTTTGAAAAATTAAAAAAAGATTCCAATAAAACCACAATTTATTTCAAAAAACCTCAAATTTTTTAATTTAAATAAATAGTAAATATATTTCGCAATATTCTTTTTTTGTCCACACTACACTCTACGATATATTTAGGTCATCTATTTCTAATACCTATTCATAGCAGCGTGAATTTCGAATAGCGCACAATAGCAACAAATTTGACAATTCGACAGATAAAACACATGAGTTGAACTATCACTTTCCATTGCTCTGCTCCCCCCCCCCCCCAACGCCTTTCCCTTTTCCCGCCACTTTTATCATTACATTACTCTACACACTGCACTACATTCTGACCCCGCTCACTTATCATCGGTATCGAAATTTACTATCAGCATTTCACCAAACAACTGAATTAGTAAACTAGCCACTGCTGAAACGTCTCTTCGTGTACAGCACGCAGCTTTATTAGAAACTCTAAAGACTCGACTCTATTAACACTCTATCTTGTTGTCGGTTACAGGGGCATGCTATACCCACTCTCTACTGACCTCGATATAATTTCGCGAATTACTTGGAAACGTCGCTATAAAACGATCTAAAACGGATTTATCCGAGGCTTCATGAGGACCGAAATTATATTGTGGCCGGTAAAGAGTGAGTGTAGCATGTAATTACAGTACCTTTTTACGCAAAAGCTTACAAATGAGCGTTTCTTGCTTTAAGATTATATTTAAGCAATACATCAAAGATCAGTAGAAAATTCATTATTCAAGGACAGTCAAGAAAAAAAATAGACTACACAAACTGAAGAGGGCCGTTCCATAGCGACTAACGTGAAAAAATAATGAAAAATCCGTACCGTGAATGTTGAATATTGTGGTAGTATAGTGCTCATGACGACGATACCAGGCAAACTGAACTGATAACAACGCACCACATCCTTGCAAAACCTCTCATCCAGGCCAGTCATTGTGTGCTAATCCGAGTCGTACTCCTTATATCATCAACAACTGGCCATGTTTACAAGACACCAACACTCGCTGCCTTGCGCGAGCAACTAACTCCCAAAATCTCCGCACAAACCGTTATAGTTCACCTTTTCCGTTATAAATATATAATAAAATATTGCATAACAGCAATATTGCAGCAGTGCTATGAGACTTGTAATTGAATTCTTCATTATTTCTGTAATGTGTAACTAAATATTATTTTAATTGTGAAATTTTATTCTAATACCATATGTAATATGGGTGAAATGTCTAATTAAACTTGTTTCAATTGCAATCAGATCAAGGTGTAATGTGTAATTTGAACAAGAATTACACATTACAAATGTAATCTGTAATTTCAAATAGTTCAAGTACCCATTACAAATATAATGCGTAATGAAAATCAGTCTAATTACAGATTGCTAAAGTAATTAATAACTCGCAACACTGTATTGCAGTATATCGTGTTTCCCTCTGATGCTTCCAGCGTAGTGAAAGGTTCTTTCGATACGTGTATTATTGCGGAAAGATGCATCAGGAGAGACAAAAGAGTACGTATCACTGGCAGCATGATTTTTTTTTCTTCAGAGTGAGATTCCGGGTTCGTTTCTGTTTTCCAGAGGGATTCAAATAATATTTAATCTCAATCATTTCACTATAAGTTGTAAACCTTGGTAAGCGGCCGTTTTTCTAGAGTTTCCTTGAAAATACACCGTTACATAATTCTTCCTTGGGTAAATGAGGAATAAAGATAAGAAATGTAAATAAATTATGATAAAATTGCAACGATATCACCCTACGCTCACTTGTTTCATATCTTACCTTTTCAAACAAGGTATGCACAGCTCGATTTTGCATGCGGCGAGAAGTGCGCATCTTGCGCACGCTGTTTGGAAAAATATCGTGAGTATATCATTGGCGGGTAGGCAGTTCCTTACTCGTGAAGCTTGAAGCCTTCGCCTCGGCTCGTGCTACACACTTGACACTCGATGCGGGTGTCAAGTTTGCCAACTGCCTACTTTCCGCCATTGATAAACAATATACTAATTTGAGTTTTAACATGGGCCTGTTTCCTCAGCCACAATCCACTGCAAACTGACAGGTCTTCAACAGCCTCTGACTATTACTCAAAATAGTGCGCGCCCTACTGAGTTTTTCGATAATCAAAGTAATCTACTTTACTACGCAGTATGATACAGAGATTGAAAAAATATTTTAGGAAGGGCTTATGCAGAAAGCAGAGATTTCGGTAAATTCACCACACGATACAATATTGAAGAGAATGAACTAAGCTATATATGAAAATCATGACACTTACCTTTGAATGGTCGAACCAGCTTCTCGTAATGAAAAACAATGATTACACGGTAGAATAAGGATTCGTCCGAATGACATCTGCTCCAAAGACTCGATATGTCGGTAAACAACCGTTAGCACTCACTGCAGTCTGAAATTATGGTAGATCGCTTCCAAAGGTGCGACAAATAGGAAGAAACCAGAAATAAATAATGCGCAATTGAAAACAGCTCAACAATCAGAACTAGGGGGAATCGATAGCTCATAAATAGCTCGTAATTCCTGTATTTGAAAACAGAAAAAATTTAACTTGCTAGAGGGTGGGGGAGGGGGGGGGGGGGGGGGGGGCTGGTGACTGCTCCGAAAGCGGTTTTTCACTTTCAACTCCTCAGGGGTTGCAGCTCAAAAATCAAAAATAGGGAGAATCGATGGCTCATAAATAGCTCGTAATTATTGTAATATTATATATTTTTTTGGATCCAATATTGGGGGGTGAGGGACTCATAATTGCCGCGAAAGTGGTTTTCTGCTTCTAACTTCTCAGGGGTTGCAGCTCAAAAATCAAAAATAGGGGGAATCGATAGCTCATAAATGGCTCGTAATTCCTGTATTCAAAAAAAAAATTAAAATTTCACTTGCTAGGGGGTGGGGAACTAATAATTGCCGCGAAAGTGGTTTTCTGCTTCTAACTTCTCAGGGATTGCAGCTCAAAAATCAAAAATAGGGGGAATCGATAGCTCATAAATGGCTCGTAATTCCTGTATTTGAAAAAAAGAAAAAATTTAACTTGCTAGAGGGTGGGGGGGGGGGGGCTGGTGACTGTTTCGAAAGCGGTTTTTCACTTTCAACTCCTCAGGGGTTGCAGCTCAAAAATCAAAAATAGGGAGAATCGATGGCTCATAAATAGCTCGTAATTATTGTAATATTATATATTTTTTTGGATCCAATATTGGGGGGTGAGGGACTCATAATTGCCGCGAAAGTGGTTTTCTGCTTCTAACTTCTCAGGGGTTGCAGCTCAAAAATCAAAAATAGGGGGAATCGATAGCTCATAAATAGCTCGGAATTTCTGTATTTGAGAACAAACAAAATTTAACTTGCTAGAGGGTGGGGGGGGCTGGTGACTGCTCCGAAAGCGGTTTTTCACTTTCAACTCCTCAGGGGTTGCAGCTCAAAATTCAAAAATAGGGGGAATCGATAGCTCATAAACAGCTCGTAATTCCTGTCTTAAAAAAAAAAAAAATTTATTCATTATCAGGGAGTGGGGGGGCTGGCTACGTACGTACTCTGCCCCCCCACTCAAAATTGTTAATTACTGCTCAACCGTACGAGCTCAAAAATCGGGACAGGTGGGAATCGAGAGCTCATAAATAGCTCTTTAATTCCCTGTGGTTATTTTTTCATTCGCGGATAGTGGGGGGGCCAGGTACATGGAGGTCAGATTGAACACCTTATGAATAATCATACTTCAAATATTTAAACAATCAAATCATTAAGGTGTTGAAACCATGGTGCCCACTGTTTGAGCAATAGCCATAAATCAACTGCAGTTTATAAAATCGAGACCGATAGTAACGAGAAATAATCATTCAACAGTCGATAAAAACGACGAAGCTAGGCGATGCCTAGAAATCGCTTTATAAAATAAACACTCTCACGAGTGTCAGACTTTCAAAATACGGTCCGTAATAACTTACGATTAGCCATCTTGGGGGCTGAATGAAGGCTCTTAGTCAATTTCATGATTTGACATATGATTAAAATAACTAAATTAAGTAAAATAATATAATATCACCTATGTTCAAACTCTCACTTGGAACCTTTAAAAATCAGATTCTCAAAAGTAAAAGTCATAAAAGAGTCATAAAAATAGTTTTACAAAGACGACAAGAACAATGAACAATACTCGAGAAACGTAGGCATGAAGTGACGAACAAATCCAAACTAGATTTTCACAAGAACAACGAACATATTTTACCCAAAAAGGTCAAACGGGTAATAAGGGAAAAATGCAATGACCAAACGACAAATATTCGAGAACCTATTTCGACACTCTCCAGACACGTGCCAACGCACCGGGCAGTCAAAGACAAAGAAGTAGCTACGAAGGAAAAGGATGGGTGCAGTTTCAAGAAATGCATCGATGCACTACTACTACATGCACACAGGAGGAAGGCCCTAGGACACCTACACCATTTTGAGCCCCCAAACATCGATGGGACTCCCACCGATCATAGGCGGAGAAGACTAGCCCTACTACCTTATTCCACTTTGGGACCCCCGCACCTCTAATCATCCTATTTAAGCCCCGCCAAGCTGAATCCCGCAGCTCACTTCGTTACAATTGGAAAACCACTCTTCTTTATTACAAATCTATTTAACGTGAATACTTCAACGAAATTATACAACGATTTAAAAGATTTAGACGTTTCTTGATATTCCATTTTACGGAATTAGAAAAATTTTATAACTCCATTTAACTTCAACTATCTACTCCGACGATTTTCTTCATAAAATCATTTCTGTTCCTTTTTCATTTTTTATTCAATTCAATTTTAATCCTCATTTTAAATTCAATTTCAACTTTTAAATTCTTATTTTATCGGTAAGAAGTGAGAGTAGTGTACAACCAGTTTGTGAATTTATACCAGTTCAGGATTTAGTAAATATTGTTATTAACTTATAAAAAGAACTTTATTAAAGTATCTAAACTTATTTCAATTCGACAACCACCTGCAACCAGCCCAGTCAGCCGCAGTTTAGCAGAGCTTCATTTCTACAACAACAACCAAGGTAGGAAAGATCACGATTATCTATCAGAATTAATAATCCTTTCTCTATCCTAGTTCCTTTCCAAGAGGTTTTTCCAATTGATAATATGAAGGTAACGACGAAATTCCAACAATTCATTTGACTCATCAATTCAATTAATTCAAACAATTCAATTGATTCAAACACTTTACGCATGATTCAATTTATCCAACTCAAACAATTTAAGTGCGATTCCATAAATTCAAATGTTTCAAGTGATTCCAATGATACGAGCAATTGTTAGACGAGAGCCAACGGAGTTAGACGAGATCCAGAGAGATAGACGACGACGAGAATATTCTCTCCTAAAAACCACCAGATTGATACCTTCCATTGGACTTTAGTATACTTAATCGATATTGGTAACCCACTAAACTACTGAGTGTACGTCTAGGTTTGTTCGAAAAGATAAATCCAGTTGCTAGTCTCTAGATTTGTCCACGAACGACCGTCCCGACGTCACACGGAATAAACAGATGTGTACACCATTGACAGATTTGAATCTCGGTACCTCACGGCCCAAGATGCATAGCTTGTAGGATTCGTTTGAAAAGTGGCAGATCGTTAATTGAATTTGAACCCTGTTTTGACATTACACAAAATTACGCCATGTAATTATTTTAGAAAATTTTCCTCTGATAACATATGATGCTCGACTAATCTAAGTTCATATTTCTGATTCAGCAATGATGTACTCAAATTTCTATTGCGGCATATTTTCATTTTTTTTCTAGTTATTATTCTATACAAGTCTTTCATTGAATTCATCTATATAATTTTTTTATTGTTCATTTTTTTTCTTATTATCTACTATTGCGTTTCAATTTTGGAGTTTGTATTTTTATTTCATAAAAATATAGACTGCTATCGAAATTGATAAACGGCCAACTGAGTCTGTTGCATTAATTCTTCTCCTTATTCCTGAATTTTTGGGTTTTTTTCTTTTCTTTTTATTCAACGTAAATTTATACATACAACAGAAAACACATAGAATAATTACTATCAGAAATTAAGAATTTATTGTAATTCAAAATTCATTAGATCACTGCTGAATCTGAAATGCGAATTTCGATCTGTTGGGGGTCATATTTTTAAATCAAACTTTTCTTTTTGTTTTTTCGGTGAGTTATTATTTCGTTACGTATACGGCGTGAACAAAACGGTACGCACCGCACCGCTCGGCTACCCCACGTCATAACAGGCCGAAGAATTTGTGAAAGATTGTCTGTAAATTTCATGATCGGTCGAAAAGTAGTTTAGAAGTTACACGGCCCGGAAGAAAAACTTCCTCATTATTGTCTGAAAAATAAAATTCCGAAAATCTGTACAATTTTCTAAAATACTTTGAAAATCGAAAGCGATGGGCTTTTTCCAAGTTACGAGTGGAACTTTTTGAAAATATCCGAAAACATCAGAACATTGATGGAAAAATCTCTTAAAATTCTCATAAAGTGTTTCAATTTCGAGAATTTCCGAACATGAAAGAATTTATATCGAAAATTTCAGAATTTTTGTCTTCGGATGTTTTGGAAATTTTTTGAAAATGATAACGGATATTCTAATGCGAAGAAACTGATAATACTACTCTTAATCCACTTTCCAGCACATCGTAATAAAATTTACAGACAATCTTCAGCATTAAAAACGACACGCTATGTAAAAAATTTCAACCAAATCAATTTGGGAACTTTTCTGTAACAAATGATTCGCGTATTTTATCTATAAAAACTGCAATTCAGCGGTTAATGAGAAACGGGAAAAAATGAGCTTTGAAAATTTCATAAAAAACTGCGACACTTTTGCATCTGAACTTGTTTGATAGAGGTCCCAGATTTCCAATTACGGTAACCCGAAACGTAAATGATTCGTAAGAATCTGATAATAATTGCAGCGAGTGTCGCGAGAGAACAGTAATTCCGAAAAATTAAAAAAAAATCTATGTTGAATTCTTTCGATAGATACTTCAATTGGGTAAAACATAGAAAAAAAATCAACAGGGGCTACGGAAATCGGCCGCCCGATTTGATATGAAACCCCCTTCATGTTATTACAATTAATAAAATATGTAGATATTTATACCCTATGATTTGAAACATTGTATTCATAAGTTTACTGGAAGAACTCATTTCATATAATCGCGTTTTAAATCAAACAGTTCAAATATTAACAATCCTGTTTTATCAATGCATATATGAATACTGCAGCTACGGATTAATATAAATCGGTTTTCATAGAATTTTTTCGGTTGCAGTCACCGTGACACGCCGTTATAGTCAAGACGCAGAATATATAACAGAAAACGGTACAGACAGATACAATACATAGATAGAAAACTCAAAGCATGCGACTTACCAACTCTGCCGACGATCTTCATCCACGTTATACACCATTCCGTAGTCACGGTTGGCATCTTCACGTCTCCGGTTTGGAATAGGTGAGATTCAATACACCGTCCTCGCTTGTAATTTCACAACAGGAGTAGGTGAAAATTGTTTATCACTTCGCGAGACGATCTTTTGTTCTTATATAAATAAAGAGTAAATTAAGTATAGTGCGCTGAAGAAAGCGTAACAATTATGTTAATGTTTGGCGAATTGACACATGATATTCTATTTCATTTTCAAATTGATTGTTTCACAAGAAAATTACAAGTTTGATAAATATTACCTTTTATTATAAAGAATTATGTACGGACATCGTAAGACGTCTGAACAAACAAATCACTGTTAGAAATTCAAGACGAAAGCTTTCGTCGATTCAAACTAGTTATACCTTATATCAAAATTTGAAATAGATGAGAACTCATAATTTCGTCACTGTGAGATAGCGTTTGGTCGAACTTAGTTTGCGAACTACCTTCCTCGACTGAATCTCGCCGAACACTGTCGTAGAACTAAGAACACCCTCCGTCGCCAGGCCTGTGGTCCCCGCAGTTATGACCCTCGTCGGAGTGGTGGCGGCGGTTTAGTGGGGGTAAGGCGTCTTAGTGGGGCCAACAAGGACCTCCCTTTGTACGAGAAAACTCGTAGACGCGGAGTAGGGGAGGACGTCTGGTCAATCTCACCACACGCTTAGGGTATGATTGTTGAGATTACTTCGACTATATCGACGATCTTGATGATATGGAATTAGGATTGAAGTTATACTGCCAATAATGAATTTAATGAATTCTACAATTCAACTCAAGTTTTGGATGAAAAGAGAACATTATTTTACTGTCGGCGATCCAACACAACGATACGATTAATGAGAAATGAAACAAATATAATAGTGAGCTTGAGTTACGAAGCGAAATTATTCAGAGACCAGTCGTTAGAGCTGACGCAACTCGTAGTTCCTAGTATTAGGTTGCGAGTATGCCTCGAACTTAAGCGATACAAAGAAAACAAAAATATACTGCTCAAGGTCTAATGTATAACGAAGCAACAGAATCAAGAGACTCGGCAGAGTCTCGCGCTAAGTACATTAAAAAGAATTTTTAACGCACGGCGCGGGACTCGACCCGAGTCTCCATACCCGCATGAGAGTACGGCCTATACGATGATTGTATTATCTTTATTTTATTCCGACTCGAGTTGTACACGAGATTCAAATATTTATCTCAGAGTATGGGTTCAAATTGTTTTCATTTAAGCCCAATTTTTATGCAATCGGTGCGCGGAGAGCTGAGATATAATACTTCCGATTTTTACAGTAATGCACGTTGCTCAAAAATTTTCATCCTCGTCTCCGTTTCCGTCGTGGCCACCCAGCAGTGTTGCCAGTACCTCTCGGAACGAAGTAGCCTCGCCGTGGCGCGGGTTTTAGAACCGCGCTTGTTTATAAACTATAATACATATAACGACTAATTAATAATTTCAAAAACCCTTTAACTGTGTAAAATTGTAAAACATTCTTGAAAGTAATAAAAATAATAATATATGTAGCAAACTCGTTCACTTTACGTTTGAATATGTTTATTTGCATGGATACATTAATATGGTAGGATGAAGTCCGCTCGTGACGGCGTCTCGATACCCGGGAGTTTAGCAATACAATTCGTAACGAGAGTCAGACGATGAGTCCCAGTCCAGAGGGGTCAGGTCAAAAAAAAAGGCTGTTCCTCTTTGCCGGTCAGGCGTCAACTGCCCTCTTGTCGTCCGTGGCTATCCGTCAGTCCTCTGGGGTCCTGGTCAACCACCGTCGCCAACCCCCTGGCTCACGGCTGAGTCCCCTTGCCACAAACACTCATGGCGTCTTTTGGATTTTTTTTAAAGTTTACCGCAGTCGGTCGTCCTCGCCTCATAATCAATGGGTACCTAAAACATTGATTCGTCGTCTTGTTTAGATCCCGATTCAAATACCAAGATTTTTAGAGCGGTGCCTAATTAAGTCGGTTCTCAATTGCTCCGCTGGAGGTGATCAGTCTTAGCTGGCAAATGAAAATCGACTCAACAAAACTCCAGGGTTTGCGCATTGGAAGTGGTTGGGTTAGGATATTTTCATTGGTTTTCCCCCAGGAGCCTTTCTGAATTCCTTCAGTTGGACTCCGATGTTGCCTGAACCTCGTCGAGTGGTCCGAAGGTCACTCATCTATTAGTAGGAGTACTTCTCCGTTGCCTCGATCGATGGGCTCTTCCATTGGCTCGGCGTCACCAGGAGCATGATCTCGACTGGCTTAGCCCTGTCCATTAGCTTGGCGTCATCAGGAGCATGATCTCGACTGACTTAGCCCATGGTCCCTGCCTCCGCCTAGGCTAATTTAGCATGTACCCGACCAACTGGTATCATACCTCAGCCGTGAACTCGGCAGTTGTTATTAATTTGGCGTCATCAGGAGCATGATCTCGACTGACTTAGCCCTTGGTCCTTGCCTCCGCCTAGGCTAATCTAGCATGTACCCGACCAACTGGTATCATACCTTAGCCGTGAACTCGGCAGTTGTTATTAATTTGGTTTTGATAAACTCACCATGCTAGTCCGTGGCATCGAACACGACCCACTTACGTAGGTGATCGACGGCAACGATGTCCCGTCTATTGGGAGATTTCTTCAGATCCCTCATATCCTGCACCTCGTATCTATCGTTCGGGAGAACGGTAGTAACTTTGAAAGGCCCTTTTGCCTTTGCCATTAACTTCCTGCTCTCCCCCGTCGCCGCTGGATTTGCTGCGACCATTACGAAGTCTCCGACTTGTTACTGAGGGGCCTTGAATCTGCGGGAGTCAAACCTACGTTTTTGGTTTGCCTGTTCTGCCTCAGTTGACTCACGAGCCTTCTCGCGTAACTCCGCTAGGTCCAGCTGATCCAGGGTCTCCTGTGTCGCTGCCCGCAATCGTGCATCAGCTGTGCTGCGTGGCTTGTAACCTAGAAGGAGTTCCGTGGGGCTCTTCTGCGTTGTTCGATTCGTGGTGCAGTTGATCGCACTCTGAACCTTCTTTACGTGATCGTCCCAACGATCTTCTGCTTCACCTGCGCAAGTAGCTGACAAAGAATTAAGTACAGTGCGATTCATGCGTTCACATTGCCCATTAGCCCTTGGTGTCGCCACAGCATTGAGTACGTGTTTGATTCCGTACTCCGAATAGAACGCCTTAAAGGCGTGTGACGTGAAGGCAGTACCACGATCGGTGATTATTCGAGTCGGCGTGCCGAATATTGCAAACAGCTGATCTAAGGTCTTCAATACATATTTAGTGGACGTATCGCGAACAGGCTCAATAATGCAAAATTTGGTGAAAGCTTCTACTATTGTTAATATCTGCGTATTTTTGCGTTTACTTTTTACGAAAGGTCCTACGTGATCTAAGTGTATGGTATGGAACGGTACAGACACTTTCTCAATTGGGTGTAATAATCCGGGTCATTTACCTGCAGTGCTTTTGTGGTACACTGACAGAAATTTAATAGCAAACTTTGCTTAATTCCATATCTGTAATTACAATAAAATGTAAGAATTTAGGGATAATCGAGGTACTCTCGTAGTCATTCCTATGAAAATAGGAGATTGTAGTATCCTCATATGTATAAATATAAACATAGAAGCAAGAATTACCTTTAGTACCTTT
Source organism: Macrophya alboannulata (assembly GCA_949628255.1). Taxonomy (NCBI): domain Eukaryota; kingdom Metazoa; phylum Arthropoda; class Insecta; order Hymenoptera; family Tenthredinidae; genus Macrophya; species Macrophya alboannulata. The sequence goes on from OX451213.1 coordinate 6,081,665, forward strand.
AGAAAAATTCTTATTGACGATTGGAAAATTCAAATTGTCAAATAGTGAAAGTGAAAAATACTGAGTATTGCATAAATAACTGCAAAAGCTATTAGACTGAATCCAAATGAAATCATGCAGGCCAGCGGACGTGATGTTCCAGAATCGATCGGCGTTCAAATATGTTGTTCCTCATACAAAATGAGCCGACACGTATTTTGTTGTTTACAAGAAAATTATCCAAGCCCGATATCGATTTTTTAAGATTTGAAGGCGAAAAACTTTCTTCGCCAATTTGAGGAACCAAATATTCGAAAAATAGCCGCCAAATCCGTAATTCTCGAGCTTTTTCGACGATTCTTGTTTTATGTGATCCGGAATTTCGTACTCCATCGAGAAAAACAAAAAAATCCGAAAAAATTTGAAAATTGCCGAAAATATCGATGTTTTTTGGAAAACATAAGAATTCACTTTTCTCAAAAACCCCATTTTTTTTTTTTTCTCAAAATTTGATACGTTTTTCGGGGTGATATTGACTACTCACCCTATGAATGGTGACTGGTATTTTTTCTTGCTTTCCGAGTAATTGACTATTTTATTCTCTGAATTCCTGCACGGCCGAATTTTCATTGTTCCCATGCTATATACTCGCGAGCTTGTATTTTCTGTAGAATCCCATTTGTATATTGTTCGGGCTACCGAATATCTTGTTGTTCAATTTTCTACTCGGTGTTTCGCTTACACAATACTTCAAATTACTTGTATCATGAACAAAAAGTAATGAAATTCCCCCCAAAAAGCACCTTTGGTGCGAAAACCTTTCGCCAAGTAGGTACATTAATGCGATATTTTCCACAAAAATAGATTTGCAGCCATTTAATCTACAAAAGTATTGAAATTAATGGACGTTACCAAGTACAAATAAATTTGCTCCCAATTAATTGCTTAATGTGATCCAGTTTCAGATTTTGGTAGCAGTTTACATTTCGATGTATACCTATAATGTGCGTAACACGTAATAACATGCGACATACGAACTCATAAGAGAAGATCAGTTGAAATTAAAATGAGGAAAAAACAAAGAAAAGAAAAAAAAAATTGGAGGTAGTGGTACTTGGCGGGCATTTTTGTAAAAATTACAAGAAAATATAAATGCCCGTCAAGTACCACTACCTCCAAATTTTTTTTTCTTCTCTTCGTTTTTTCCTAATTTTAATTTTAATTGATCTTTCCTTATGAGTTCGTATGTCGCATGTTATTACATGTTACCCACATTATAGGTATACATCGAAATGTAAATTGCCACCAAAATCTAAAACTGGATCACGTTAAGAAATTAATTGGGAGCAAATTTATTTGTACTTGGTAACGTCCATTAATTTCAATACTTTCGAAGATTACATGGCTGCAAAACTATTTTTGTGGGAAATATCGCATCAATGTACTTGGCGAAAGGTTTTTGCACCAGAGGTGCTTTTTGGGGGGGATTTCATTACTTTTTGTTCATGATACAAGTAATTTGAAGTATTGTGTAAGCGAAACACCGAGTAGAAAACTGAACAACAAGATATTCGGTAGCCCGAACAATATACAAATGGGATTCTACAGAAAATACAAGCTCGCGAGTATATAGCATGGAAACAGTGAAAATACGGCCGTGCAGGAATTCAGAGAATAAAATAGTCAATTACTCGGAAAGCAAGAAAAAATACCAGTCACCATTCATAGGGTAAGTAGTCAATATCACCCCGAAAAACATATCAAATTTTGAGAAAAAAAAATGGGGTTTTTGAGAAAAGTGAATTCTTATGTTTTCCAAAAAACATCGATATTTTCGGCAATTTTCAAATTTTTCCGGATTTTTTTGTTTTTCTCGGTGGAGTGCGAAATTCCGGATCACATAAAACAAGAATCGTCGAAAAAGCTCGACAATTACGGATTTGGCGGCTATTTTTCGAATATTTGGTTCCTCAAATTGGCGAAGAAAGTTTTTCGCCTTTAAATCTTAAAAAATCGATATCGGGCTCGGATAATTTTTTTGAGGTAAACAACAAAATACGTGTCGGCTCATTTTGTATGAGGAACAACATATTTGAACGCCGATCGATTCTGGAACATCACGTCCGCTGGCCTGCATGATTTCATTTGGATTCAGTAATTACTCAAATATAACATTCATTATAACAAATGTATGAAACTTTAATATTTTGAATATGAACGCGTGTCGAAATGGGAAGCACTTATGCTTTCTGCACTTGGGACTTAGGAAACGTTCTAAAAGACTATACGAAAAAGTGTCGAACGCGTCCGAGTTGTTCCGATTTTAGCCGACGCGCGGGTACCAGATACGCCATGACGCCATGTGCGAAACAACAACGAAAGTGAACTTAGTGAACAGTGAAACAGAAGAGAACTACTACACTACAGATCTCTGCACTTCGTGTACGAGACCCAAACATAAGCTTGGAACGAAAGAAGGTAAGTTCTTACCAAATATCAAATAAATCGCGAAATATATATGTAGTAGTACATTATGCAACAAGGGCATAAAGCCGAAGTTTATTTCCTCGCGTGCGGTTACCCACGCTAAGGGAATAATCGGCTTTATTCCTGCGTAGCATTGACTATTTTATTCCCGACTCAACTGTGGCCACTTAATTGACCTAAAGGAAATCGTTCAAAATTGAAAAAAAAGAGAAAACCAGTAGACCGCATTTGCTGGAATAAAAATGTATTATAACCGCGTGTATCGGGTTTGAGGTTAAGGGCGCTGAAACAAGCGCCGGCATTTTCGAATACAGAAAATTAGCTTTCGGACTGTTGGTATATTACAAAAAAAGTTGAAAATATTAGCGATTTTAACTTTAAGGTATTATTTATATGTAGAAAATATTTGATGACCCGAGAGAATGGATTCAGAAGCAGGGGTCCAGGTAAGCACTGTTATAGACTCTCGGTTTCTACGTTTAGATCGCGAACTTCATCGATCAAGATAGGTAAATTTTAATGACATAATCACAGCCTTTCAACTGAGTACCAAGAACATAAAATCCAGCAGATGATGATTTGTTTCACGAAAAATGTTATGTTACAGGATTACGTCCTTCGTGATTTAGACTCAGGTCAGTTACAGCTGATACCAAATAAAAAACCACGGTTTTCGAATGCTCCTGTAGAACAAGTAAGATATTGGCAATTTGAAATCATATTATAAGTTCTCATTTGATTACTATTCCGTTTCGATATTCTGTATTTCATGTTGTTTTACTTACTGAAATTATTTGACAAAATCAATATTTAAAGTCCGAAGCTTGAACAATGAAATATTAGAACTTCTTTGTTTGATAGAATTGCACTGTTTTCAGCAGATGAAATTGGAATTTGAAACCGCACTGGGGCAAGTATCACAGTTGATTGAGGAGCCGAATCAAGGTGGAGAACAGGCTTTGACATTGGGTGAAGATGAAATAGTTAGCAACTTGAATAAGGACATACTGGGTCCCATAGAACCGCAATACGTAGAATACCCAGAAGCAAATGTGGGCAACAAGGGTACTGCGACTGGGCCACACAACAGAACTCTAGAAAAGGTAAGTTTTGAAAGACTTATTGATCTTGGATACTGATTCGTACTGACACGTTTCATAATCTCCAATAAACATTCAACAATTGTAGTACTATAGCAAATACAAAGATTGCAAAACATGAACATTTGTGTATATGTGTCGCAGAATTTGTTAGCTTATTTGAAAAGCGATAGCGATAGCAAGTTGATTCTAAAACAGTTCAACGATCAGAATAGGCTCCATCCCCTAACTAGATCACTTTTGACACGGACAATAATAAAAAAGTTCAAGGATGATGATCTGAGGGATTTGGAAATTGGAGAAAAGCTTGCAAAATTTACGTAAGGAGAATACTCCATAATACAATATTGACTTTTTCTACATAAGTAAATCTGAGTATTTTCCTTCAGAATTGAGACAAAAGTATTCGTTGCGCTATCATTAGCAATAAAGAAGCTGTTTCTTGGTGAATCTGCTAGCACTTACTACAGTCCTTATAAGTCAGAAAATGGCATCACAGTTTAAACAAGTGGCACTTTGTGGGCTCATTACAATTACGTTATAGAGAAGTTGCGGTCACAAAATGTCCTTGAAAGACCAAAATCATCTAAAAAAAATAGTCCTCTTACAGCACCTCAAAGTATGTTTGAATTATAATATATGTCTGTGAAATTACCTTCTATTTTGAGCATGTACCATCAATAGTTGAAATTGTTCCACACACATGAAAAATTATTCAAAATTCGAAAGAAACAGTGATTTGCAGTATAAATTTCGTACACTGGTAACATTGATTTCATTCAAAGTTATACAATGATATTTCTAGGTCATGAAATACAGGTGGCCCTGAATGCTCTACAAAATTCTCTAGATCCGTTGACTTGCCACAATGACTGAAAAATAACGCATAAGTCTAGACAAGTTTTGCTGTTAGTTGATAAGCTCTCGATCTCCGAATACATGAACAAATTTCCATGTCTGAAGGTGCAAAGTGCAAAACACTTGGTATGATGAATACATAACTTCAATGGAAGACTCAATTATTGAAAAGTGAAAAATGTGATTACTTATTTATCAATGTATTCTGACAACACTTTCTCTTACAGATTGAACTTGATTTTGACCTACTCAAACCGGGCAAAAGCCATCTCTTGCAGATACGGTGGCCGACTATAAAGATTATTCTGATCAATCAGTTGCAAATACTGGCTGCAGACCAAAGAAAGAAGAAGGAGATAGATGTCGACGACTTGTCGTACATCAAGCTGTTGCCAACATTGGAGTTTGGTAAGTTAATGTCGTCAAATGATTGTAGCAGAGTATTATGAACTAATTCATGTGTAATCTGCATATCGCTGTCATATCTACACTTTCAGACCAGCAAGATGCCGTCGTTTTGTACCTGCTCCAACTGTTAATTGGAACAGGCCAACCTGGAAGAAGAAAAAAAGACGAATCTCCCCAATGTGTAAAGAGGTATCAGCCTGTTGAGATTCGAGAGTCATTCATATGTCGAGTTGAGGTGAGTTCAAAATTGTAAGTATTATTACTTCGCGAAGAAATTCGAAAAAAAGTCAACGAATTGGCATAACGTGAATGTTAATTACGATTTATAAACAAGGGATGGAGGAAACCACCATTTATTTTAATGCAAACTATCGTATTTTTTCTCTGTTATGCAGAAAACAGAAGACGTTGACGAGGAAATTGCCAGATTGAAAAGAAATGTTTTGCAGAGAAAAGATACGTTGCAGCCATCGATGCTCATCGTAGGAACGCTCCTCAAAAGTGACGAGATATTCGTAATTGTCGACAACCAAAAATATAAGGTGTCGTCGTGTCTCGCTGCATTGGAGTTGACTTTCAAGACTTTCTTCGCGTTCGATTGTGAGTACCCAAGAGCCTCGCTCAGATTGTGGCAGTTCATTCAACACGCAGCATACAACATTGAAATCGCTGGAGAATCTCTGATCAAATCTGTAAAGGAATTGTTGGGATTGGTCACACACGCTTTCCGACAAGCTGCAACTCCTAGGCCCCAGGAATTATCTTTGTCCACAATATGATTATTTGTAATGCATGCAAACTAACATTCACGAATAATAGTCACTTTATCCGACATCTGAATTTAACCCATTCGCATCTGACAGAATTTCTTTGCACTGAAGATGGTTGTCAAAAATCTTTTGTAATACTTGATAGCTTCATTAAACATGTATGAAGAAAACATGCGCCTATACAAGAAAGAGAAGAAGAAGCAAGTTCTGCTTCTACATCAGAAAATTCAGTACCGCGACATTCACTATCGTTATCTTCAGCAGCTGAAGAATTTTTGAATTTCAATTTTGATGATGAATGTCATGCAAGAAATAATGTCACTTTTACAATCGACTCTTCGGAGTCAAGTGACTGTGATTCAGCTGATGATTTACAGTGGGATACCGATGGTTCGGAGCCAGATGTAAACTTATCACATGGCTTGAATGAAGCTAATATTGAGACCATTCAATTTGCAGCAAAGCTGTATCAGTTTCCGGATGTACCCAGAAAACGCTTTAATACTTTCATCGACAACACGTCTGAATTGTTTGAATCTAGTTTGAATTCAGCTAGAAACGAAATTTGCAATCGCTTACAAACTTTAGGCGCCAATGAAGAATACCTAGAAGAGATAAATGGAGTTTTTCAAAAATCGGAGAACGAACAGAATTCAGGTCTACATCCACAGGGACGGTTCGTGAAGAAGTTCCAGTTGTTGCACAATTTATTCCAGTTCGACATGTATTCCAAAAGTTTTTCGAAATGCCCGGTGTATTTGATAAAACTATGAAATATATTGATGATGTGAAGTCCCGTACAGAAATTATAACAAATATTGTCCAGGGTCTTTTTTGGAAAGAAAAATGTGCACGATACGAAGGTAAAATTGTTCGTCCACTTTTGATGTATTTCGATGATTACGAGAATAATAATCCCCTCGGAAGTCACAAGGGTATATCGAAAAGTGGAGCTGTTTACTTAAGTGTTCCATGTTTACCACCAGAATTCCAATCAAAAATTCAAAACATCTTTTTATTCATCCTTTTTAACAGTCTTGATCGGAATACCTTCAAAAATTCAATTATTTTTGAAAAAGTAGTACAGGAACTGAAATTTCTTCAAAATGAAGGAATAACTGTTCGACTACCTTCTGGCGAATGGCAAATTCATTTCGACTTAGCATTGATCATAGGTGATAATCTTGGTCTGCACGCAATATTAGGGTTTGTTGAAAGTTTCCGAGCAAACAAATTTTGCAGATTTTGTTTGACTGACTATAAGAATATCAACCAAGTATTTAAGGAAAGCGACTGCATACTCCGTGACATTGCTAATTATGAATTGTTGAAGTCACAGGATCCATCTGTGTCCGGTATTAAAGAAGATTGTGTATTCCATAATATCCCTGGTTTTCTTGTGACAAACAACCCAGCAGTGGACGTAATGCACGATTTTTTAGAAGGTGTTTGTCGATATGACCTTGCACGATTGTTGCATTATTTGATTTATGTACGTAAATATTTCACACTTGATCACCTGAACACAAAGCTACGTGCTTTTCACTACGGGGCAAATAACTGTGCAAACAAACCCCCACAGATATTGGAGTCACATCTGCAGAAAAGGTGCATTATTTTGTCTTCTGCTGAGATGTTAAATTCGACGAAAAATTTAAATTTAATCGTTGGGCTTCTGGTTGATGAAAACGATGAATATTGGCAACTGTTATTGAGGCTCCAAGAAATATTGCAAATAGTCTGTAGTGCGAAAGTTACATCCGAGACTCCCACAATATTAGAATTACAAATAACAGAATACTTAACTCTCTTAAATGATAAGTTTCCTAACAGCATGAAGCCCAAACATCATTTTATGCTTCATTACGCTTCTGTAATGCGAAAAATTGGCCCATTATGGAACATCTGCTGCATGCGATTCGAGAGTAAAAATCGAGAGGGAAAAACAATATCTCATTCTGCTATTTGTAGGGTAAATGTTTGTAAAACGATTGCTCTTAGACACCAGCTTATATTGAATTATAGGTTCCTCAGTAAAAATGCATCGTACCCAACGTATGTTTGTGGTCACGTTCGATCAATTTCCATACACCAATTACCGGATATTTCAAATTTTATGGACCTATTACCACATAATTTGGGTGAACGAAACATCTCGGTCACTAATCGTATTGAGTACATGAGAAGCACTATTAAAAAAAATAGTGTTATAGTAACCTTTTCTGAATTAGGTTTACAGGTTCATCTTGTACAAGCCCTTATTGTAATAAACGAAAACGATTTTTTAATACCTGTAAAATCATTAAGTGATTTTTACTTTAATGAGCATACACGGGCTTATAAGGTATTGGGAACTGACCACTTTGGTTACGACATCTGGTGGTTAAAATTCTAACTATGTTAAGGTTGCATGCCGTTTCAGTCAACGGCGCGTTACATTTTGTCAACAATTGAATCAAAACGAATAAATATCATCGAATTAAAATGGAAATAGTCCGTTCGCCTGCTCGTGCTAAATCTACAAGCAGATTCATTTGTGCCGTTAGGGGCTGCAACAGTAAATCAAATAAAAACTTAGATCTCTTCTTTCACACTTTCCCCAAGTCTGGTAATAGTGTTGTGGAAGTCGACAATATATTTGGAAGTGTTAAAAAATTAGACAGACTCAAAGCCTGGAAACGTGTTCTTAAATTAAAGGATGTAACTCCAAGGATGAGAGTTTGCTCATTACACTTTAATGAAAGTGATTATATATTGCCAAGTAAGTAAATAAACTCTAACCTCAAAAAAATGTTTATAGTGAAAGCAGCAGATATCCGATCATTTTCAAGTTTTCAAATGAACAGATTAAAAATTAATAAAAGATAATTCAAGAAAGGTATGGGAAGGCATAATTCTTACTCATTGTTGTTCGCAATAAAAAATTAATCTCTAAAAATTAAAAAATTGTCAGACGTATTCCATTTTCAATATCATGGAAAATTCAAGCTTTCGTTTATATTTAAAATATATTATGAAATTAATTGATTATTATTATTTTATAGATGTTAAAGTAGGAAGGAAGAAGTTAAAAAATACGTCAATCCCATCACGTAATTTACAAAGTAGTAAAGCAGCCAAGAAAACAGAAGCAAATAATGCACGTCTTCAACGAAAAATTAATCGAAGTATCAAGAAAGAAGCTGCAAATAAAGTTAAAAAACAAGTTCCTCTAGAGAATCCTGATGTCGCTGAAATAGATAATATTACGGTTGATAAAATATCAGAAGAATGTTCAAAAAACCACGAAGATGTTAAGATGCCCCAAACTTGTGTCAACAAGTCATTCAATGATTTTGGAGTACAAGTTGAGACAGTGTTTTTTAAATTTACTTTCATGGATTCTATCAAGAATGAAAAAGATTTTTCTACAGCCACTGGAATACAATCTTTTAAAATATTGGATACTGTCGTTGGAATTGTTCAGCAAACATATGGACATATTTTGCATAATAGCCAAATGAGTTTAAGAAACAAAATAATTATGACATATGTCAAATTAAAACAAAATGTGTCATACGCTTTCTTAGCAATTATTTTTAATGGGTGTACTCCAAGACATTGTCAAAGAATATTTTACAGTATGTTGGAAATGTTGAGTAAATGTTTAAAAATTTTTATTCCTTGGCCATCAAGAGATGAAATATCCAAAAATTTACCAACACAATTTGAGGTATTTAAAGAGGTGAGAGTGGTTGTTGATTGCACAGAGATTTTTATACAAGCACCAACTAAATTGTGCTGCCAGGAGATCGTCTACTCACAATATAAGTCCTCACCTACTTGTAAAATTATGACTGGAGTATCACCAGGAGGCTTAATAACATTCATAAGCAAGCCTTATGGAGGAAGACCGAGTGACACAGAAATATTCGCACAAAGTAATATAAAAGATTTATTGGAACCTGGCGATGGAGTTATGTGTGACGTGGGATTCTTGATAGATGAATTATGTGCAAGATACCGTTGGAAACTTATAAGACCACCTTTTCTGAAGGACAAAAAACAATTTGCCAAGAACGAGGCTATTCTAACTTCTCAAATTGCCAAAGCTCGGGTTCATATTGAAAGATCAAATCAAAGAATTAAAACCTTTGCAATCGTTGGTGAAACTATGTCTGTGAAATTAGTACCAATATTGGAAGATATTTTCACTGTAATTTGTGGAACAGTTAATTTAAGTTCTCCGATTTTGAACGACGGTAAATTTATGGAAGTAACATAACGATAACATTTAACAATTTTGTCCATAATTACTCAGGGATACTTTTCAAATTTAAATAAAGTTTATTGTATTATACTTATATATTGAAATCTTTTTTAAAATAAACTTAACAAAACTCTTTTTTTTTTATAACAATCATAAATATCGTAATCACAAACAATTTTTATATTTTGGTTTTAAAGCTCTTTAGCAGACTTTTTCTATTCACTTATGTAAATAAATATTACTTTTGAGTGCAAGTAACTTTGGTTTTCTCTCCAAACAATTTTTTTCTTAAGATTACAGCAATGAGAATCTTTTTCCATTGTACATATAAAATGTAGCATTTTTTGATAATAAGCCGTCTTTAATGATACAAGCATTTTCTTGACAAAAACTTCATCGAAATCAACAGAAAGTATAAATGGAGTCTTGTCAAATGAAGAATATATAACAAAAGACGTTTTTTTTTAAATTAAGCACAGCCATGCTTAATTGCACCTGCCCATAGTATGCATGTTTTTGCTTTAAATATATGTTTTCATCTTTTATTATTAAACTTTTACCTATTTCAGCCTTTATAGTTTCTTCAATATTTTTGGTTTTGCCTTTAAATGGGCATTTTATTTCAAGCACTTCTGAGGGGAACCCATCTTTAAGAACGACTCCATCCGGAGAGTACGCAAGCCACGGATTTTGCTGTGATATGACTAGTCCAATTTCTACAACGATTTTATTAGAAATTTTTCTAAAAGCTTCGCGAGCTTCTCCTTCTGTTTTCTTTCCATATTCAGTGTATTCAGTCCGGAAATTCTTAGGAGAAAAAAAATCATTCAGTTTTTTGTACCAATCTGGCTTTCTATTTGACGTATACGTGTAAAGATTATAACAAACTGAACCCGTGATGCGAAATCGTCTTTCTTTGTGCCAATCACTGTAATGTAATTTTGTACTGCGACAAGCTGCTCTAAAATCAATATATAAATTTTTGATTGTATCTTCACAGCACTTATGTAGAAAATCAACTTTGGTATTTTTAGTCTCCTCCATTAATTCACTTCTTTGCAAATTAAAAATTATATTTATTGTTTCTTTTTCTAAGTCACTAATTTCAGCATTATCATCATAATCAACAACCGCCGACTTATGTCTTCCAACTCTGGAAAGTAAATAAAATTATTCAGTAATTTTTCAAGGTTGACGAAATTGACAAAAGCATTTTTCCAGGGTAGATATACAAATTTATTTACAAATGTTTCACAAACGCTGAATCTCCTAGATCTTTCACTACTTTTTCAATAGCTATTTTAGCTTGTTGTTCCGTAAGGTTTTTTACCCTGTCCCTATCAGGTTTCCTACGTTTGATAACCTGAATAGAAAGTAACTGCTCGAACACTTCTCCCTCATCAACATCATCTGGATCGAAAGTATTCACTGTTTGCTGACTCTCAGGTGTAGCTGAAGCTTCTCCAGAACACTCTGATTTTTTTTTTTTTTTTTTAGTACCCGAAAAACAAGGATGTTGATCAATCGGAGCTGGATTGTATTGTTTCAGAACCCTATTATGTCCATCTTTCCATTGACATCTTGTATCGGTACACGACAACACATCTAATTCGTTGCCTTTTCTGAAATATCATTGCATAATTTTATTGACGAAAAATATCACACAGAATAGTTTCAAATTTTAATGCTTATGATTTGAGGTTAGAAATTTACATACCTATAATAATATATTAAACTGGCCACAACGTGTTTGCATTTTTCTCCCATACCTGCTTTGCACGAACACTGAACTGACAAAATTTTGCCATTATTAGTTATTTTCCCATTGATTTCATGAGGTCGATCTCTAATGTGCGAACTTTGTAAGCAGAAGGCCGTAAAGCTGACCACGTCCTTACTTGTATTTTTGGCATTTCTCCCACACTTTAGCAAATGCCCAGCTTTGAGTATTTTTTCGGCATCGACGAAATTTTTTTGAGCCGTATTTGAACCCGCCCAATTAAAAATTTCACTTAGGGAAAGCATTTACTTATAAAATTAGCTGTCAGTCATTGAAATTACACTTATTTATTTGAAGTTTGCAACCTAAAGTCAGCCATATTAATTAAGCCACGCCCTCATGTCAGTTCCCAATACGACAATAATATTTTTTCGTGGGAAATTCTGTCCAGAGGTTATATGGCAAATGCTTTTGTTTCGTATTTAAACAAATTGAGCGACGGAAACAACTACATAACCAAAAATTGGATGTAATTGTATTAATGTTATAACAATTAAATCCCTTTAATAAATAAGCTTATAATAAATATCTGTAAACTGTTTGAATTATTTATTTGCAGGACCGGCGTATGCGCACGAAAGACTGTAAGCCGTCTACCGAGTCACCCACAGGCCATACGCTTACTCGCATACACAGGCAATAAGCGTATGGCCTATGAGTGACGTGGCACGGCTACTACAGCCTTCTATGTGTGCGTGTACGTCAGCGTCATGCAGTACACCACGTGACCCTCATTTTTACCATAGTGCGTTAGAAAAATCACAATGCGTTGTACTGAGAGCTGAAAGATTTTATTTCGGTCTTTCCAAAGCACCATAATAATTTTCGTTATCAGAGTTCATGACGAATTTTAATACAGTGACTTGGAAATACTGTAATTTTCTTTACGTGAAACTACAATACTTTTATGAGTTATTCTAATCGAAAATATTCATTTTGCATTTTGACGGTCGCTACACGACTATTCATAACTCGACCTCGATTATCCCTAAATTCTTACATTTTATTGTAATTATAGATATGGAATTAAGCAAAGTTTGCTATCAAATTTCTCTCAGTGTAAAGACAATTCAAACACGAATTCACGTATTTCTTCGCGAATCGCCGCAAGCCTTTGAACCAGTTATGTTCTTTTATTTTCTCGATTGTTTTGTCTACTCCGAAATGTCCCTGATCGTCATGACATAATTTAACGATATGAAAACGTGACATTCGTGGCACTAACCACTTACTCCCATTATCAGTTTTACGAAAGACATACCCCCCTTTTCAGTTAATATTTTTCGAAGTACTGTTTGGTCTCAATTTCTATTGCGCCTGCTTCTAAGATTTTTCGGATAATTTCAATTTCGGGGTCTTGCGCTTGAGCTACCGCTATCCACTCGGATTCTGTTATATTTATCGCTAGACATTCTATCGGATTCCGGCTGAGGTAATCGACATGCTGTCCTTGTGACCCCGGTCTGTACACTACTTCAAAATCATAGTCTTGCATGTAGACCCACCAACGGGCAACGCGCGGCTGTATATCTTTCTTATTCGCCGTGGCTCGTACGGCGCTGCAATCCGTCACTACGGTGAATTTAATACCTAATAGGTAAACTCTAAATGCTTTAAGAGCTGAAAATACTGCTAAAGTCTCGAGATCATACGAATGGTATTTTTGTTCTACGGGGACTGTCTTACGACTATAATATGCGACAACTCGTTTCCCTTCGGGGTGTTTTTGTATTAAGATCGCTCCTAGGCCGATTGCGCTGGCATCGGTATGTAACTCGGTTTCTAACATGGGGTCATAAATAGCTAAAACTGGTCGGCTTGAGATAATCTTCTTCATCTCATTCACGATTTTTGACTTTTCAATGTTCCATGACCACGGTACGTTTTTTCCGCAACAGATCGGTCAACGGGGCTACCCGCCGTGCGTAATTTTCGATAAACTTCCTGAAAAATCCCGCGAGTCCCAAGAATTGGCGTACCTGCTCAACATTTTTAGGGTCGGTAGTTTTTATGACCGTATCGACCTTATGCTCCCCCGGTCGTACCCCATTCTTAGATATCTCCCGTCCCAGGTAATCAATCGTTTCTTGAAAGAATTTACATTTCGAGAGGTTTAGCGTTAAATTGTGCTCTTTGAAGATTTCCATTACCATCTGCAGCTCTTTATACCCATCTTCGACGTTTGCTGTAGCTATTAAAATGTCGTCAATGTAAACCTGAGCGCGACCTCTCAAAACCTTGTCCATTGTTTTCTGAAAGACAGAAGGGGCATTTGCTAGCCCGAATGGCATCCTTAAGAATTCCCACTGACCATCTGGTGTAATAAACGCAGTTTTCTCGATAGATTCCGGGTGCATGGGAATTTGGTAGAACCCTGATTTCAAATCTAGAGAGATGAAGTAAGCCTTCCCTTCTAACTGGTCTATTTGATCATCAATGTTAGGAAGTGGATATTTTATCAGTTTGGTAATTTTATTAAGCCCGCGATAATCTATTACCATTCGATGTTCCCCGTTTTTCTTTTTTACTAATAGCACCGGACTTGCGCAAGGAGAGATACTATCTCGTATCAAGCCACTTTCCCGTAGTTCCTGAATCATCTCCTTAACTTTATCTCTCTCAAATTTAGATAATCGGTAGGGTCGGTGATAGACTTGTTCATCGCTAGTTAACTCTATTTTCATTTCTCCTGCGGTAGTACAGCCTAGCTCTTCGGTTTTAAACGCTACGTTCTTCCTAAATTGATTAAGTATCTCTAGTAACCGTACTTGGTTGTTTACCGATAACCCGTCGCAACTGAGATCAGTTAATTCAACAGGTTTCAGGTTAATTACATCGATCTTATTTACTTCTTGATTTTTCAGCTATGAGTCTGGCTCTGCCGGTTCAGTGAACCAGATACCAGTGGCGTTTGAAACTGCGGTTACCCCTGTTTTCGAAAATATGTCTCGTCCTATCAATATTCCATTCGGGAGTTGTTCATCGGGAACAATATAGGCCCTAACCTTGAATCTAATCTCATCAATAGTGATTTTGAGTTTGGTACGAGCAATCGGAGCTACTGATGCGTGATTGAATCCTTTTAGCATTTGATCGGTTTCTTTGAATTTCAAATTTAATTGTCTGGCTACGCTCTCTCTTACAATCGAACATTCGCTTCCTAAATCGACCATGCATTCTCTGTTTTCGTCTTTTATTGTGCATTCTTTTAGGGGTTTCTTTATGGCCCCCGTCTCGATCCAGCATGCGAAATTCATCGTTCTCAATAAAAAACAATTTTTTATGTTCGTCAGGTGTAGGTGTGTCACTTGTCACTTTCTACGTATATGTGAACGAAATTTACTACTTCTTCAGTACGATCCTAGGTGTTTCTGTGCAGCTCGATTTGCATTACCTATTAAGTAAAATTCGTTGCCGTTTACGTAGATCGAGAATCACCGGCTTTTACCTCAAATCTGACAACTTAATTTTTTCAACTCAAAGATTTCTGTTAGCTAGTACTCCATTCTGACCCGTTTACGCTGCGTGAAATATCGTAACTTACGAAAATCAGTAGTTAATAGCACGTATCTTTGTGCACGTAAACGTAGTAACTTATTCTCGATTTGGATCTGGACAGAAATCTACATGGATCTGAATATATCTATAGAGAGTAACGCAGATCTCAAAATGTTCAATAATCAGATCTACATAGATCTAACTGGGTATTGTTAGATCTAAATTATTTTTACCCGGGGCATGATTAATTTGTTAATGTAATCTAAGAATTGAATGTAAATATTTGACTTGGAAAAACCTATAATCTTATTGATGGCAAAACCTAGGTACCTAATTCTCTTTCTGAAACCTAATTATAAGACAGGGAATTTTTGACTTTATAGAACCGTCTTTGCAACCATAACTAACCCTCAATCAAGATTTATTGCTTCCACATTTGGTAAAAACCCAAACTCAAACTCAACGTTACTTTATTTTACAACCTAGGCGTGACGAACCCAATGTTTCTTTGTACTTTAATAAACAATGCCCTAAACTGCCCTAAAGGTTCCGTCGCCAAGCTCTGCAGGCCACGCAGTAAAATGCACATGGCCCACACTCTCCTCCGACAAGCTTTATAAAGCAAGTTTTGCAGAAGCAAAGAGCCTAACAGAAAATTTAACAGAAATTACCGGAGAAAATACTCCCCAGAAGCGTTCAAGGCTTGACACGAACACGGTGATTCGACTTATTGATATTAGTATTCATAAGAACAGATGCCACCGAATGCTATCAAAGTTTTTCATAGACACTAAAATCATTCGATTGTAGAAAAACAAATATTAAACTACTCGGGATGAAAATCCTTAACTGAATCTTTAATGCAATTTTTATATAAGATCAGTAACTTTAAAGTTAGCCACCATAGCATGTAGAAGAATTTTGAGGATTAGTGCAGTAGTGGCCAGGAGTTAGCTCGCCGCGCTATATAATCGACGACGTGGGTGAAAAGGGACACTTTGGCAAATAATCACCCCCCCAGGGGCTAAGAAACGCATTAAGGCACGTAGTAGGCCTATTCGAATCAAATATAATTATAGCAATTATGAATTAAATGCTATCAAATAACTTGTATGACAAAAGATACTATTAAAAATATGAATTTTATAGAGTTTGTAGAATTTTTTGACTTCTTCTTCCGATCCTTTAAGTAACAATCACTATTGCTTTTTGAGGTGTCAAATGAGAATACGCATAGTTATATTTATAAAGTTCGTATCAGTCTTTTTTTTTAGCACTCGGAAGGCACGTCTTTTTTAATTTACTCCTGCAACAGGACTGACTCTTGGAAGAGACTCTGGTATGCATTCTGTATATCTATATCTATATCTTTATCTAGACTATGCGATGAGCGAGGTTGCCTTTTAAATATAGGTATTAGGGTGGCCCCTAATATGGGTAAAAAAATTTTTTTTTTATCTCACCCCTTAAATTGACTCAAAATACTAAAAAATGAAGAAGAGCAGGTCTTATCAATCAAGCCGAGTCAATTTATTCATTTTTCACCTGACGTTTCAGCAGTGATGTACTGCCCGCATCAGAGGCTTAGGCTAATTGATGCCGTAAAGCAAAGAACTCGATGGTGGTGGATCATGTTGCTTAAGAGGATCAGTAACTACCGCCCTCTTAAGATTAAAAGCAACTACTGTCAACTACACCTACTACAACTACAGTAGTTGCTTTTAATCTTGTGATGTACTGCCCTGATGAGGGCAGTACATCACTGCTGAAACGTCAGGTGAAAAATGAATAAATTGACTCGGCTTGATTGATGAGATCTTCTCTTCTTAATTAACCACACCCGAGTAATAACTTCAATCATGACTATACTAAAAAATGATTTTCAAACGTGAAATCCGCTCTTAATTTCAATATTAACCCGTGCCCCAAAGGCCCTTTCAAGGGCAAATCTACGATAACTGTGGCGCCGCGATTTGACAACGGATCTTAATAGAACTCGACGAGATAAGACGAAAATCAAGAAATACTAAATATGTATGCGATCGGTAACCCTAGGGATGGTTATTATTCAACTTTAGCTCATTTGTTCGGGATTTTCAAAAAAACGACATCAAAATACATGGAAGAAATAAAAATTTGAACTTTGAACCTCGATGTCTCGAAAACTAAGCGAGATATCGAAAAATTTTATTCTTGATTTTCGTCTTATCTCGTCGAGTTCTATTAGGATCCGTTATCAGATCGCGGCGCCACAGTTGTCGTAGACTTGCCCTTGAAAGGGCCTTTGGGGCACGGGTTATTATTAGAATTAAGGGCGGATTTCACGTTTAAAAATCATTTTTCAGTATTTTGAGTCAATGTAGGGGTGAGAGAAATAAAATTTTTTTTTACCCATATTAAGGGCCACCCTAATAGGTAATGGGGCATTCCACGCCAAATCGACCTGCCATTGACCCTCACCCTCTTTGATTTTGATATCCAATTAGAATGTCGTAAGGTAACTCAAAACAACTGACTTTCACAAATTTTGAAGCTTCTTCGACGACCGGTTCAACGTTCATCGCCCTTAGTACTCAGAACGCCATTTTGTCATCGTACGTTCATAGTTGAGTGCTTATTACTTTCACGAAAAAATAACATAAACAAAAAAGTTGAGCATTAACACGAAGTATTCGGTAACATGTATTTCGAAATTTTCCGGTTACTCTACACGTTGGTTTTGTGTGAGACAGTGCGAAAATGGTAATTTTGACACCGATGGCCGTTATCGATTTTTTTCAAATTTATTGCACAAATTCTGTGTCAAAAAAGGAAAATTATGAGCCCCTTCCGAAAGTGGCGGTAGCTCGGGTTTAGCCGCTAGACGCAAATAAATCCTGAAAAACGCGAGACACGAATGTATTGTTTCGGTAAATTTATACCTACCTTAAGACAGAGTTCTGAAGCACATTCAAAATGCAGGGTATACCAGTATTTTCGGAACCCCAAAAGCACCTTGAGTACAAAAACCTTCGCCAAGTACATTAACTTCCACACTACCTAAAAAAATAGTGTCTCCATACAACAAAGTATTTAAATCAGATCTTATTGCCAAGTAGTTAATATGAATCCAACAGAATGACATTTACTTCACCTCGAATTAATAATTAGGCCACAGTAAATCTTTTATAGCATGTTCGTTTTACTATATAGAACCATATAGGTATGCAATCAGAGGCAATAGAAGCTTCCATTGGTTTTTAGAAAAGAAAAAAATTTGGAGTACGTGGTACTCGGCGGGCTTTTTAGAGAAAGTATGAGAAAATACAAATCAAAACATGTCAATATTCTCTTAGTGAACTAAAAATCAGCCCGCCAAGTACCATGTACAGTCCTGATCATTAATGGTCTACCCGAAAAATCAGCGTCGTTTAACATGGTTTGAACTCCACTAGCGTCACCATGCGCCCACAGTCGACGTTTAGCAGACAGCGCGCGCGTCGACACAGATCAACAATGTTGCTTGAATGACTTGAAGTTGTAGCGCTACGCGTATTTCTCGAACGAAGCGTCTGCTTGTCAACTGGTCGATTTGAGTCTATGCTACACGAGTCGAAAATCCGAGCGCAGCTATGTTCATGTTAAAACCATTAATGATCAGGACTGTACTCCAAATTTTTTTCTGTTCGAAAAACTAATGGAAGCTTCTATTGCCTCTGACTGTATACATGGTTCTATGTAGTAAAACGAACATGCTATGAAAGATTTGTTGTGGCCTAATTATCAATTCGAGATAAAGTAAATGTCATTCTGTTGGATTCATATCAAATACTTGGCAATAAGATCTGATTGCAATACTTTCTTGGATGGAGACAACATTTTTGTAGGTAGTGTGAAAGTTAATGTACTGGTTTTGGGTACGAAGGTTTTCGTACTTAAGATGCTCTTGGGGTTCGAACATACTGGTATATTTTGCATTTTGAATGTGCTTCGGAACTCGGCTTTACAGTAGGTACCTATAAATTTACCGAAACAATACATTCGTGTTTCGCGTTTTTCAGCCTTAATTTGCCTCTAGCGGCCAAGCCCGAGCTACCGCCGCTTCCGGAAAGGGCTCAAAATTTTCCTTTTTTGACTTTGAATTTGTGAAATAAATTTAAAAAAAATTTGAAGAATTTCTGAAATAAATTTGAAAAAAATCGATAACGGCCATTGGTGTCAAAATTACGATTTTCGCACTTTCTCACACAAAACCAACACGTAGACTAACCGGAAAATTTCGAAATACATGTTACCGGATACTTCGTGTTAATGCGCAACTTTTTTGTTTTTGTTATTTTTTCGTGAAAGTAAGAAGCACTCAACTATGAACGTACGATGACAAAATGGCGTTCTGAGTACTAAGGGCGATGAATGTTGAACCGGTCGTCGAAGAAGCTTCAAAATTTGTGAAAGTCAGTTGTTTTGAGTTACCTTACGACATTCTAATTGGATATCAAAATCAAAGAGGGTGAGGGTCAATGGCAGGTCAATTTGGCGTGGAATGCCCCATATCAAGATTCGCGGCAGCGAATCGCCGCCAAGTACCCGTAGGCCGGCGCGGGCGCGGCAGCCCTGAATCATTTACCCGAGCAAGCGCTTGTTCTTGTAAAAAATCTGTCATATCTTTTGAACCACTGAATATTATGTCATCAAATTTATAGAGGCGTAAGGTCAACCCCACTTGACCGTGCTGGCAAAAGTTGCACGAAATCGATCAAGCGGTTTCTGAGATATTGACCGTCAAAGTTGATCGAAAAACACAATCTTCTTCTTCTTCTTCTTCTTCTTCTTCTTCTTCTTCTTCTTCTTCTTCTTCCTTGCAGAGCGCGTTCCTTGAGACCACGATATCTATCGAACCGTTGCATTTATTAACTTGCAATTTGGAGAGGGTGTTCTTGACACCGAGATCTCGCCCCCTATTGTTTTTGAGCAATAATCGACCACGCATACCAAAGTTATTAACAATATATTAATTATTTTATATACGTATGCACATAGATACATGTATACCTATGTGTCTCGGGACCACGATATCTGGAAATTATCGTTGTTGTTGTTGTTGTTGTTGTTGTTGTTGTTGTTGTTGTTGTTGTTGTTGTTGTTGTTGTTGTTGTTGTTGTTGTTGTTGTTGTTGTTGTTGTTGTTGTTGTTGTTGTTGTTGTTGTTGTTGTTGTTGTTGTTGTTGTTGTTGTTGTTGTTGTTGTTGTTGTTGTTGATTACATTATAAAATTTTAGATCAAATTCATGAAAACTCAAGTAGTAACATTGCCTTATACTCGTATACGATACACAGGATTATATAATAAGATCAATCTAATAAGACACACCTTCCTCGTGATTTCTGGGGCTATAAACATCCAACATTTGTTGCTAGGATTAGGGAAACCCAGAAAAACCTAATCATTCCATTCTCCGTAGTTTAAAAAAAAAAATCAGTGATTTTCAATATAATAGGTTATTCCAAACCCATTCCTGTTCTCAATTCTAGGAATTTTGCGGCTGGTAATGGCTTTGTCAATACATCTGCCAGCTGATTGCCTGTAGAAATATATTGTAATTTTATTAGATTTTTCTTAATCTGCTCGCTGGAAAAATGATACTTTATATCAATATGCTTCGATCTTTTGTGGTTGGTCGGGTTATTCGTGATACTAATACAACCATTATTATCTTTATAAATGATAATCGGATCTGACATTTTCATATCTATACTGGCTGCTGATGATTTTAATCGCATTGCCTCTCTTACAGCTTCAAAAAGAGCCATATATTCAGCTTCAGTAGACGAGGCTGCTACAGATACCTGTCTCGTGGTATTTCAGCATATTGTGCATCGCTCAAATAATTTGAATGAATAACCTGATGTGCTTTTTTCATCACTACCATCATTACCACCCTAATCAGAATCTACATGACCACTTATAAGATAATTGTTATAACCACCTTGGATATAAGTTAATTTAATATCAATAGAACCTTTAAGATATC
Source organism: Macrophya alboannulata (assembly GCA_949628255.1). NCBI lineage: Eukaryota > Metazoa > Arthropoda > Insecta > Hymenoptera > Tenthredinidae > Macrophya > Macrophya alboannulata. The sequence continues at coordinate 6,102,803 of OX451213.1, forward strand.
CCAGACAATACTTACGCCGTCTTAAAGACGTCTTGAAGACGTCATGTGAAAACGTAAAGACGTCTTTAAAATCTTCTGTAAGGCGGCTTCAAAACGGCGGAAAGTCGACGAATGCAAGACATTTCGTTGCCTTAAAGACCTCCGAAGTGGACACCTTTCCAACGCTTTGAAGACTGCTCCGAGACGAAAAATGATATAAAGCAATTTGAAATAAGGTGGGCCTTATATGCCTTAAGTGCCTGATAGAAGAATATTCTCTGAAACTTTTAACCCCAAAAGACGTATGGTTATTGAGAAGTTTTCAACACTGATTGTATAATGAATTTTTTTTCAACTTTACGGAACTGCCATATTTTTATTGGTTTCGGTCCGATTTTCGAAAACCGAGTTTTCATCAGATGTCAACGTTTTGAGGTCCTAGGAAGCTATTCTAACTATATTTGGATGGATGTCCGTATGTGTGTGTGTAAACAAAATTTTTGTCGTACGATATCTTTAGAACAAATTGACCGATTAGAATGGTTATTATAGCGATCGAAAGGGTTTATCAAGACTTAGATCTGATTAGATTTTGGAGTCGATCGGTCGAGTAGTTCCAGACTTATTCAAAAAATAAAAATTGAAAAAAAAAAAAAATTTCATATTTTTCGCGCATATCTCCTAAACTGTTCATGCGATGAGTCTCAAAACCTAATCAGATTTAAGTCTTGGGTAGCCCTTTTGACTGCTGCAAGATTCATCAAAATCGAACGATTAGTTTAAAAGATATTGCACGACAAAAATTTCCTCTTTTGTCGTATGATAACTTTGGAACGAATTAACCGATTTGAATGATTCTTGCGGCGATCGAAAAGGTATACCAGGACTTAAATGTAATTGAGACTGAACGATATCTTTTGACATTAAATATAACTCCCCAAATCCTAGAAATGTTGACATTTGAAAAAACTCGATTTTTGATTAAAAATCATACCTGAAAAAATTTATATACGGAAAACTAACTATACTTATAACCTTTCTCAATATATTATAAACTCAATAGTATCAATTTGTTGTAACGTATTTAACACATAGCGGGAAGTTTTAGGGTTGGCCCACAGGTCAACCGGTTTCCTGATTTTGTTGTATGTCATCACTTTGAAGTTTACTTCCGGCCGTAACTTTTTTATGCTCCGCATTTTTTTGTATGATGTATAATTTTCGAGTTATACTTAATTAAAACTCGTGCCACGACGCTTGCTATTTGAAACGTACAAATTTCCTCATTCATCTATGGGAAATCCATGGGAAATTGCACTATAATCTTTTCTTTGTGTACAATCGCCGTATAGGCCGTAGAGCTTTCATGCGGGTATAGAGACTCGGGTCGAGTCTCGCGCCGTGCGTTAAAAATTCTTTCCAATGTACTTGGCGCGAGACTCTACCGAGTCTCTTGGTACTCATCAATACATTGTTGAAGAAAATGTTCATAACGAAATATTTATAATAATTTAATTTTCACTGAGAAACTGTTACGAAATCTCGATGTTTACTCGTATACAAGCCATTTGTTTGAAAACTTAAAGCAAATATATCTCGAAAACTAAGCTTCTGATAAGAAATAATTCCGGATGATCGCTGTGCGGTTTTCAAAGGGAAATAAAACGTTGTGATTCATTTCTGGCTCAGAGGACATTTTCAAAATCATTTCAAGGTCAACTTTGTTTTTTCGAATATTGAAAAAAAATAAATAAAAATAAAATAAAAATAACAATTATTATCAGAAACATTTCCTTATCCAACGTTCTATTCTCGGTTCTATTTTTGAAATATTTGAGTCTTCACGAGATAAGACATTTACAAATCAAATCTGGCGAAACGAACATGTCTCAAAAGTGTATTGAGATAGTAAGCTTGGTTTTACCTCACGTACCTGACGTAATGATCATAATTTTTGTTTCATACATAACAATTATCATTACCCGAGTGTCTTATTATTCGTTAGACATTTGAAATATTCCTAGAATGTTTAATTAAAAACATTTTGCGACAATGCTAGCCAACCATCTCTAGAAGATTGTAACGCCGTTCGGGATACAATGTTTCGCACACGACAGACCCAGAATACATCATTCAGGAGTTGTTGCAATATTCTGCGATATGTTTTCAGATGATCGATGGGATGTTTTGAATAAAATGCTGCAAAAAAATATGCGTATCCTGTCTGGGTATAGCATCGTCTGTGAAACTAATGAGAAAACAACAATAATTTTTTTGTGTTCATGGAATTATGGCGTAGAGTGAGAACGTTGAACATAACTGCTACTCTGATATGGCTGCCCCTCTCCCTCGGCCAGTCCCGGTCCCCCTGCCGATAGTGGTACTTGGTCCGTCATTTTTTTATCTACCACATCCTTATGTAGATTAAACGCTGACAACGCAGCCGAGTGATTCTGATATAAGCCAACGTTCTTTTCATTGTACTGTGTGGATTGTTCGAAAACAGTTGAAACTCGTGCCAAATCAACAAAATTTGCGGGTAAATCAATTACACTCATTAAAAACACTTAAGACGTACATTCAAGGTATGTACGTTACGCCCGTATGCAATTGTGACGTCGATGTCACAAATTACAGTAACCTGGCAGTGATGTGTTAAAGTTCTTCTTTAAAAAAAAGTTATTTATCACCATGACATTACAAAGTTACATACTGTTTAAAAATCCAACGCGTGACATCAGATGATTTTATAATAATTTATTTCGATTATTGGAGAGAATAAACCATTGTGAGTATTATTTCGGTTAAATGTTGTGATGTGATAATATGTATACTGAAGACGGAACTAATTCGAACAATAGTGACTGAGAGTAAAAAAGGCTTACAGAGCACGGACATTTTACGCTTTGGCGTATTGTGCTGATAATGAAGTCGAATTGACAACTATCGTATTACTCTTGAAGAATGAGGTAAGATCTGGTATAAAAATAATAGACATAGAAGACTGCTGGATATTGTTAGCGTCTTGACAGCAATAGATATTATTCTGGCTTTAGAATATAACTTTTCTGGTACGTCGAAGCATTCGAGAAAGATAAAAAGACTGCTAAAAGAACAAAAAGACGTCATGAGTAAAAAAAAAAAAAATCACTCAGCTCCTACTGAGGTCAACAGAAATCAAAACCGAAGTCGGAGTGATACCTTTCAATTCATTGATGAGACATTGAACAGCACGCCAAATTATCAAATATTATTGACACAGGAAGTTATTGCTAATATTGCACAGGTACAATACGGTTGGTATGGAGAAAATAAGCCTGTGCTGTTTGATATTATTGGATCAGAGAAGCAGATGGAGGTTCAGTTGACTCGACATTTGAAAACAACAAAACATAAGCCTGATCGACGTTCATTAACATTCATTATCAATTTAAATAACAATCATTGGGTGACGTTAGTTGTTGCCGACCAATATTCACAACTTTTCGCATATTATATTGATTCTTTAGGGGAACAATGTCCAAGTGGTATACGCAAAATATTGGAACGTGCGGTTGCTGGTATCAGTATTAAGGAAGTTCTTATCACACAGCAACGAGATTTTTGTAACTGTGGAATATATGCTTTGGAAAATGCCAGAATCATTAATGCGGGACTAGAAAAGGATTCCATACCAGAGAAAATTGAAGCGGATTTGTCTAATCATAAACTGGAAGAACATGATATTGAAGAGATGAGAAAAAAGTTCGCGGAAACGTTACGAGCTGAGGGAAACTATATTTACATTCTCAGTGATGACTGCACCCAATTAGAACAGCCTTCTGATAATCCCAAGTCTCAGTCAAGTGAGATACGGGAGCCTCAATCGTTAGGTTTCAGTAATAGTCAATTAGGGCAAACATCAGACTCATTGGTAAATGAAGGGAAACAATGTGATAATTGTTTGATACAAGGATCCTCCACAGATGCCATACAGGATTCACAAGTAGAAGGACATCAGAGTTCGCGAGAGTCTAGTTGTAATATTAATATGAAAAGCCAGCTTATAGCGCAACGTAAAAGTGATAAGTGTGAGAAATTACTCAGTGCAATTGCAGCAAATGATGATAATAATTTGCGTAAGGCCAAAGGTATTATTGACAGAGCACGAGAAGTGGGTGTTAATTCTGAAGACGGACAGGGCAATACAGAATTGCATCGCGCGGTCAACAGCGGTGATTTAGGACACGTTCTACAGCTTTTACAGAACAAGGAAGTCGATATTAGCCGTGAGAATAATGAGCACAAGAATCTATTGGATATTGCCCGAGACAGAAAAGACCAGGATATCATAGACGCATTAGTAAAAGTGATAATTGATCGTTCGCTTGAGGTGCTGAAAACCTTATCAAATGAGGGTCAACCAGATGTTACACGAACTGGCCGAGTATTGACAAATGCAGAAATAGCGATCGAACTCACGGAAAATAAGATTAAATACTGTTTGAAATCTCTTGAAAAGTTAAATAAAGTGAATGTTGAGAAGCTCTTCCCAGAAGAGGCCGTAATTTGGATTGACTCTATACATGAGTTCGTGTTAAATGATAATAGTGTGGCAAAAATAAGAGATAGGATTCTAAACGATGAAAAAATTGATAAGACAATTGGGTATTTCAAAAAAACGTGCGACAATAGAGCTGGAATGGTTTTAGCTGATAAGGTTCGTAAATTTAATGAAATCCGTGAAAAATTCACCAGATCTGAAAGCAATATTAAGAAGCCTTGTTACAAAACGATTCATGTCTTGATTTACTATTCAGAAGTGTTTGCATCAGAAGGTTTTCGTATTGATGAAATCAAGGATAAGATGAAACATTATTTTGATCGAAATTATTCTGGTAAATCCGAGTGTGTCAGGGAATTTATTATTCGCGATATAGACTCTTTTTTCATTAAATTACAAAACTTTGTGCAACATTCTTATAAACAGGCTATCGTTCTAATTTACTTTATAGAAGCGTTTGCATTAGAAGGTTCCGGTGATAAAAATATTAAAAAGGAGATGAAAGCATATTTTTCTCAGTTTTATACCGAAGAAGATAGGCAACTGATCAGTGACGCACGTATTCTCCTGCTTAAAGACAGATCTACAGAGTCACAACATCAAGCGTTAGAGCTTGGACTTGAGGATATCGATAAGTTTACCAATAGTGATCCAGATTCCTTTTTCCAAAAATTACAAGAATATGTATAATACGTACAAAATGCATTGGAACTGAAGTCTCTTCTCAAGAATATTGAAATGCAAAATTTAAAAGAACGTATAAAAGAATTCAACGTGCCAGGAAAGATAACACACGAATTACTCTTGAATTTTGTAAATTTTCATCCTGAATTCCAAAATGAATCAAAGCACAGTTTTGAAGAATTTATGAGTCACTCTTTTTTCACGGAATTGCGAAAATACACCCACAATGGACACAATGTAGAGAAAATAATAGTATGTGTGAAGAATTTGGAATATCAAGTAAGCCACAGCGAAAAGCAAGAAATAGAAGCTTTCTTAAAAAATGCAGTAAATGATTTCATCAGAACGTCCAAAATGCGACTGAAGATAGATCCCAAAGATGTGGTTGAGTGTATACTTAAATATCGTCGTGAAATTCTGGATGTAAAAAATTACCAAGAGCTTATTCTCAAGATATTAAGAGACTGTAACGAATTCGAACCAAAAGAAAATTTTGTTTTGAAGAGTTTGCAAGGTAAAGCGAGAAAACTTGGAAAGGAAATAGGCAATACTAAATCTTTCTTACAAGGAGAATTTGAAAAATTGATAAAAATAGCTTATAGGCCGAAAGAGATAACCCCACAAATACTGTTCAATTTTATGATAAATTTTTACTCAGCATTTGACCGAGAATCGAAGGGGGCATTTAAACAATTGAGAAATTTAAGAAACATTTTGATGCATCAATTTCATAGATATGGATATTCAGAATTCGGACCTGAGATCTCTAAGTTAAGGCACGAATTATTCATATTTTATTATACTGAAGAAGTACGTGAAATAATAAATAATCTGAAGGGAGGGGAAAGTCTCGAAATAGTTAATAAATCTTTCATGACAAAATTAGATAAGTTGAACGGATGTTTCAAAACTGAGGATATAATAAAAAGTTCAAGCACTTCAAGTGTAAATGAGGAGAAAGGTTTTGATGCGTGTAAGTCGTCAAAGTCGTTACTTCCGAAAGACGAAAGTGGTGTAGAAAAATTAGTAAATCAGTACTTTAAGTTTCTTATTTTTATTGATAGTAAAATAGTACGAGATGAGAATTTAATTGACGATGAGAGAGAAACAGATTTACCATTGAGTGACTTGAAGAGAAGACAGATAGCTGAAGAATTCGATAAACTGGAAAGAACCATAAAACGCGATACGAATGAACATTACTATGACAAAAAGTATTCTGAAGCTGAGATTGAGTTTAAGAAACTTGTGATCAATGAATGTGGAGTACGAGAAGATCGTTTCCATAAAGCATGGGCGTTTTATGAGAAAAATAACAGAAACAGCGAATCTGTTCAAAGCGAAAAATTTACTACCATTAAAATCATAAATATTCTCAAAAACTTTCAAACTGCTTGCAAACTCACTAATCGGGAAGTTATCTCTCTATATGAGCAAGCTGTAAAGACAAGCGATATTCATGGACCCTGTGACAACCAATATTCATCTGAAAATACATTGGTATTTGAACATCTTAAAAGTATCAAAGATGAGCTCAGCGTGCATTCTCCAGATAAATCCATAATTTTGTCAATGATTGGTGAAGAATTTTCTATACGTCGTCGAGAAGTTGTCAGTAATATATTAAACACACTCTACAATGCGTTCAACGCATATCGGATAGAGTTTGAAATAGAAGATATATTTGATGATGAAATATTTTTAGACTCTTTAGTTAGAAAAAACATGAATAAACCTGACTATATGATAATAAGGAAATTATTGAAATTAAATTATACGGCACCATATATCGTGAAGTTATTAACTAAGATAAAAAGTGATGAAACGATCGAAGTGGACGATTTAAAATTGTTGGTGAAGATTTTATTGACGAAAGAGAATAGTTTGTACATTAAACATCTCAATGAGCTATTAAAAATCCGAACCAATAATCTAAATCTGTATGAAGAAGCTTGCAAAATACTTTGTCAAGTTAGTTTTGATATTGAAACCATGCGTTGCATATTTGAGAAACCTGAGCACGTGAAACAAATTTTAGCTGTATTAGATCGAAAAATTAAGTCAAGAGATGTTTTGCCATTTGAAAAAACGCTTCGATTAGGAAATAAGGTTTTAACATTCCTTAATGATGTCATTCCAAAACTTATAAGCAACTACAACTATAACGGGGCGTTTGATGTATTGAATTCTATTAGCGAGTCAAACATAATATCATCATGTAAAAAAGAAACGGATGTGATTATTGAGTACAAGTTAAACTTCGCCAAAGCAATAATTTGTCGAGGAAGAGAATTTTGCAAACGGGATTGGAATAAAGCAAAGAAGATGTTTATCGAAGCGCTAAGAGTATTAGAAGAAATACCAGCCGATACTGACAATGAATGCAGCCCGCAGTTTTTGTTAGCTTTATCTCGGAAAGCATGGGCAAAATTTTTACTCCAAAAATATAATGAATCTTGTAAAGAGTATGAGAACTTGTACAAAAAAATTGTAAAATATGCACTTGGCGATAAGGCGATATCAAACACTGAGACTTTTGGAGAAATCTACCTTCATATTATCAAATCAGAAGAATATGAAAAACTTTTAGGCTTATCAGATGAATACAAAAAATATCTTAATATCCTAGACATTAGGAATAGTATAAGTCGATCCAAAAGTTTTAGTAAAGATATTGAAATCTGTAAGAAAGCACTTGAAATGTGCAAAGAAAGTAAGGAATTGCATGAAAAAACTCATGGTATAAATGTAAGCTGTCCTGACCAAAGTATAATGCGCATAGCGTCAGCACATTATAAGGTAGGCAACGCGTATTTCACTAAGGAAAATTATCCAAATGCTTTGCAGCACTACCAAGATGCGCTAGTAGGATGTGTTCAAGTTTCAGAAAATCAAAAACGAATGTATATTGACAATTATCGTGCCATCAATGCGAATAATATCTATCACATTTTCCATAGTCTACAATGTATTGTAGACACAAAAAACAAATTTTGTGAATCATCGGACATTCAGACAGCATTAACATATTGCAAAGAAGCACTAGAAATTCGTGAGGTGCTTTATACATATCAAGAACACAGATATATTCTGAATAGCATCGATTTCATGACCGATAAGCTTCGCGACCGAAAACTACCTGAAAAAGAATTACAACGTTACAGAGAAGCACTGAACATTTATGAACAAGCTTATAAACTTGGAAAAAGCGAGCAAGATGTAGAATATAGACATTTTTCAAAGAATATAATGCGTAAAATTGAATTCATAATCAATAAACTTGGCGATTCGGAATTATCAAATAATCTTAAGACAATATTACTATCTCAGAATAAATTAGCTTTAGGATATACTTTGAATGTACTAAAATCCATCGCGACAACACATGACAGACTGGGTGATGTTTGGAAATTGAAAGAACACGAAGTAGCATCAAGTCATTGGCAAATGTTAATAAAAATCAAAACCACGTTTTATAAATTCTACGAGCATAAATATATTTTGGACGGTATAGTTTTTATGACTTATGAACTTCAAATTCCCGCATTACCAGAAGAAGAGTCGAGGCATTACGAACAACAGGTCGACGAGGCACTAAACATCTTCAATAAAGCGGCTTCTAGATTGGGAAAACAAAAACAAGGTGAAGAATATGAATCTACTTCGAAGGACACGATGAGTAGTATTTCATTCATTTTTGATAAACTTGGTGGATTAGAATTATCCAACAATTTGAAGGCAAAATTGCTATCTTGCAATAAGGCACTAAAATCTGTTTTAAAAACTCTGCGTGAAATTGCATTCACCAGTGGAAAGGTTGGTGATCATCGAAAATTCGAGAATCCAGTAGCAGCAACTGAAAATTACGAAGTAGCATTGAAAATCTATTCCTTGGTTTATAAATTTCAAGAGAATGAATATATTCTGAATAGTATCGTTCTCATGACTGATAAAATTCAAGAATCGAAAGTACTTGAAACAGAATCACATTACAAACAAGTACTAAACATCTATGAAGCGGCTTCTAGATTGAGAAGAAAAAAACAAGGTGAAGAATATGAATCTACTTCAAAGAATATACTGAGTAGTATTTTATTCATTTTTAATAATCTTTGCGAATTAGAATTATCCAGTAATTTGAGAGCAGAATTGCTATCTTGCGATGAAGCACTAGAATATGTTTTGAAAACTCTGCGTTCTATTGCATTCGCAAGTGAAAAGGTTGGTGAAGTTTGGAAATTGAAGAATCAAGAAATAGCAGCAAAAAGTTGGGAACTGTCATTGAAAATCAATACCATGACTTATAAACTTCACGAGCATGAATATATTTTGAACAGTATATTTTTCATGACTGATAAACTTGAAGATTCCACAACGTCAACCATTCCAGAGATAGATTTAGTACAGAAAGTAATACAAATATACAAAGCTGCTTCTGAATGTGAAAAACGTAAGCAACCTGAAGAAGATACACATACACCGAATTATATAATGAGACGTATTATAATCATAAATAATGAGCTCAGAAATTTAATTTCCGACAGCACCCAGGAGGTGGCAATAATACGTTATGATACAACACTGGAGAATACTAAGAAATCTATAGGAGGTATTATAAAGGCGCATAATCTACTGAAAAATATGACAAATGAAGGCCACTATCATCAACCATGCCCAGCAATAAGGCTTGAAGCTATAGAAAGGTTTCACAAAAAAAAAAAAAGTTTCGTAAATGTAAACAGCGATTCATTAGGCAAAAATCGCGTTAATCAAGGTGATTACGGGTTGTAACCTGAAGAATAAACTTGACCAGGTCAGATTCGGCAGAAATTCCACGAATTGTTGACTATCGATTCTGATCCGATGTAATCAAGATCTAAAGAATTGTGATACTTAGCGAGCAGTTTTTCCATATCTATACGCATACAGAATACAATCTTATACAAATACAATGAAACGGAACAACAATCTTATAGAAATGAATTACAAGAGACTACCAGAAGCAAGAAATGTCGAGCAATGACAAACCCCTAATCAAAGGCTAACTCGTAATCCCAATTTTCATAATCATACTGAACACGTAATAGGCATGATTTACAATTTTGTGAGAGAAAAAAAAACAGTACGGTGAAATCGATTTAGAATAGATTCTAACTAAATAGCAATTATGTGACTTAAGGGCAATCCCTAGTCGCCCACCTCTTTTCTGCCGAAAAAGGGGTAGGGGTGACACATTTCGATTATTATCCGAGCCCAGGCGTCGAAGACGCAAAAATAAAACGCAGAGCGGTGATTCTAATTCAATGCCGAACACATACGTCCGAAAACATGTTCGTTTCATGCGAAAATAGAGCTGGAATATCGTTTTCAGATTGGTCAAATGTCAGCTTCCTCGGCGGCCATTACTATAATGATGGCCGCCAAGGAAATAACCATTTGACAAATCTAAAAACGGTATTCCAGCTCTATTTTCGCATGAAACGAACATGTTTTTGGACAAATGTGTTCGGAATTGAAATAGAATCACCGGTCTGCATTTTATTTCTGCGTCTTCGACGCCTGGGCTCGGATAATAATCGAAATGTGTCACCCCCGCCCCTTTTTCGGCAAAAAGGAGGTGGGCGATTAAGGATTGCCCTTAAGAAAACCTTTTCATCGTGATCGTTTTAATATGGCGAAACTTAGCATTGAGTGGGAGTGTAATGTTCGACCGGACGTGTATAGCCTATTTTGCTTATAACTATATAATATTACTAGAACTAACTATAACTCCATGGAATATGAGAACTTCGTTATGATGTACAACTCTGAGCATTTTATCCAATTTCAAACTCACTAGGAGTTGTCCAATTGAATATTCCTATCTGACCAACGTTAGAGACTTCAGACCTTACCGACATTACCCAATGAAATTCTCTTATGCTCAACGAATATTACCTTAAAAACTAATATGATCAAACTTACCATACAAGTATTACCATACCAATAATCATACCGTATTATCCACTCTTAAGATATTAATCATTTAACTAAAACTTATATAAACTAACATGAAAGATTTATAACCATTATATTATCCACTTTATAACCATTATATTATACTTTTCTTACTCTATACTATTTAATATCTGCGTCTTTTTTGCACACTTACCATACAAGTATTACCATACCAATAATCATACCGTATTATCCACTCTTAAGATATTAATCATTTAACTAAAAACTTATATAAACTAACATGAAAGATTTATAACCATTATATTATCCACTATATCATGTACTCATTATTACTTTTCTTTCAGAATTATCATCTACGAAATTAGCATATTAATTACTACACTTATACAAAATAACTACATTAATTATTGTCTTCAACGATAATCAAGTTATAGAAGTTATACCTTATAATACAACTTTGGATTCAGCTTGAAATACCTAATGTATACCTATTCAAACTCACACAGAAGATATCCTTCTAAGAAACACACACACACACACACGTGCACATACATTCTACTCTCCTGCACACTTAGGCTACGCCCAGACCTTATTTTACGATACGTAAAAACCCTGAAATTATATTACAATGCACATTAATAATGAGTTCATTTCCTTACTATATTATAACCATTAAAATAACTAATTACATCATACCAATATCAAGAGACTCGGTAGAGTCTCGCGCCAAGTACATTAAAAAGAATTTTTAACGCACGGCGCGAGACTCGACCCGAGTCTCTATACCCGCATGAGAGCTCTACAGCCTATACGGCGATTGTATTATCCTTATATTTTCTGACTCGAGTTACACACGAGATTCAAATATTTATCTCAGAATATGGCTTCAAATAGCTTTCATTTAAGCCCAATTTTTATGCAATCGGTGGACGGAGAGCTGAGATTTAATATTCCGATTTACCGAAATGCTCAATTCGATCAAGAATTTTCGTCCTCTTCGTCTCCATCGTCGTCGTCGTCGCCATCCAGCAGTGTTGCCAGTACCGCTCGGAACGAAGTAGCCAAGCCGTGGCGCGCGTATAACCCCGAAGTAGCCTATCAGGCGGGAAATTTTCAAATCAAGAGTCTCGCGCCAAGAACATTAAGAAGAATTTTTAACGCGCGGCGCGGGATTCGGTCGAGTCTCTATACCCGCATGAGAGCTCTACGGCCTATGTAGCGATTTTACACGGAGAAAAGATTATAGCGAAATTTCCCATGGATTTCCCATAGATAAATGAGGAAATTTGTACGTTTCCAACAGCGAGCGTCGTGGATCGAGTTTTAATCAAGTATAACTCGAAAACTATACATCATACAAAAAAATGCGGAGTATAAAAAAGTTTCAGCCTGAAGTAAACTTCAAAGTGATGACATACAAAAAATATTGGCGGTTCCGTAAAGTTGAAAAAAAAAAATTATACTACAATTAGTGTTAAAAATTTCTCAATAACCACGTCTTTTGGGGTTCAAAGTTTCAGAGAATATTCTTCTATTTAAAGCACTTGAGGCATATAAGGCCCACCTTATTTCAAATTGCTTTATATCATTTTTACTTAAAGATAATTATCTCATGAAGGTGGCAAGTGTTGCTTCTTATAATTTCAAACATACATTTCAATGAATAATATGTCTTTATGCCTCGTAATTTTGACTACAATATATAAAAAATAATGCTTAACAAGGCCTGGGTTGTTTCTCAAGGCCTAAGCCTTTTTCATCTTTTCGGAAAACCATGAAACCATTATAAATAATTTTCTAATTAGATTTAAAGTGTAAGCACTCATCAATTTATACTTATATTAGGTATATCATTTGTAAAAGAATGATATTTTCAAACAAGATTGACTTTGAAGAAGGAACAGGCTTTACTATGCGATGCACATAGGCCTTATTATCCGCACTTTTCAATATTGCTAATGTAATAAGAAGTATTAAGGATATAGTTTATACTGGATTGGTGTTAGCTGTGAATTTTCATTTTTTATGTTCCCTTTAAAAACTTATACATTCACACTATTGTAAGTCCAGTATTTTTGAGATAGGCTTCATTATACTCTAGGCCTGATTACCCTTCGGTACCTTAGTGTAAAAAGTACGTGCATAAATTTTATTATGGAGCCAGATTTAGCTTAGAAGATATGAATCTTTTACTGAATTTATTTCGAAATAAAACCAACAACAAAATCTTTGTATCACAAGGACTTCGTATCGACTGATAAAATATTTAAAAACCGTTAAATAAACAGAACTTTATAATCTGTACTTTCATTCCTTCAATTTCGCAGAGTGCTGAAAAAGTTGTATTTTTGGTTCGAAATGAATTCGGTAAAAAATTCATATCTCCTAGACGAAATCTAGCACCACGATAAAATTCATACCCATTCTTTTTACACTATAAAGGAATATTCTCTGAAATTTTGAGCATTAAAAAACGTGAAAAACGTATGGTTGTTGAGAAATTTTCAAAACTAATTTTATAATAATTTTCTTTCAACTTTCCGGAACCCCCATATTTTTTTGTATGTCATCGCCTAGTCATCACTTCAAACTGAAACTTTTTCATACCTAACATTTTTTGTGAGATGTATAGTTTTCGAGTTATGCTAAATTGAAACACGGATATTGTCGATTTCCGCATATATCGGATCAGCTGCTAACGTCTGAACGTTTTTTAATAAAAATCCACAAAAATTCATACGTACTCTTATCAAGTGCCACAAACCTTTTTTAAAGCTTGAACCAATTTTTAGAGGGTCAAAATTTATACAATTCATCATGAACAAGACTAAGTACGAATCGAGATGGTACAAAAAGTAATGAAATCCCCCCCCAAAAGCACCTCTGGTGCAAAAACCGTTCGCCAAGTACATTAATGTGATACTTCCCACAAAAATAGTTTGCAGCCATTTAATCTACAAAAGTATTGAAACCAATGGACGTTACCAAGTACAAATAAATTTGCTCCCAATTAATTTCTGAATGTGATCCAGTCTTAGTTTTCGGTAGGAATTTACGATTCGATATATATAATGTGGGTAACACGTAATAAAATGCGACATACGAACTCACAAGAAAAGATCAATCAAAATTAAAATTAGGAAAAAACAAAGAAAAGAAAAAAAAATTTGGAGGTAGTGGTACTTGGCGGGCATTTTTGTAAAAATTAGAAGAAAATATAAATGCCCGCCAAGTACCACTACCTCCAAATTTTTTTTTCTTACTCGTATACTAATACCATTGTACTTACATTATCGAGGAATTACTTTAATATGTACACGTACGCCCCAAATTAATATTATTCCAGCTTCTAAACTATTTTCGGTATAAAATACATATAACCATTATGAGACACTTATATTAGTACTTTGTGATACAAGTGCGAGAAAGCGACCATTATACGTAGGCCGTGAAGTTGGTCGGCTCGTGCGACCAACTTCACGACCTGCGTATGGTCGCTCTCTCGCACGAGTATCACATACTATTTTGTGTAATAACTGCATGAGAAGTGCACTCGAGTGCATGTATGGAAAAATGAAAAGCAATCATGCAATCCACACATACACACATGGGGTCCAGGGGCGGAGCCCCTGGGGGGGGGGGGGGGGGAGCCCCCCGAATAAAATACAAAAAAATATTCAAAGTTGCATTTCTCGAAAACCATTAAAAAAAAATAAAAAAAAATGGTAGATAATTGAGTGGAAAAAAACAGTTCAACAAAGACATAGAAAGATATTTATTCAATAACTGCACATCTATCTTCATGTGTATGGTTGCTCATTACGTATGTGACTGAGGAGCGTGCGAGAAGTAGCGAGAAGAAAGCACTAGTGCGAGAAGTAAAATCGGGCCGGTTTGCGCAAGCGCAGCATATTTATTGTATCCCTGGCTATAAAGCGCCACTTACGTCACTCTCGGCAGGCACGAGAAGTAGCACTTCTCATGCATGCGTTGCATAAAAAATATTATACTTGACATACACAAATCGTATTCATATCTCAAGCTATTCCTTATGAAATCTTATATACATTACTATATTAATAAACAGATATACTACGCACGATATTATTAATCACAAGTATTCTATATTACGATCAACCTTTGAATATTCATGTATGAAATCATTTGATACTGATAAATCATTAACTATCTTTGTTAATCTCCAAATATTATCCGTCATATAAATTCTGTTATACTATTCAACCAATTTTACATTATGCTATAACATTATAATCAGCTATCAATTATTCTCATAAAATATGTACTCAGAATTTATTACCAATATTATGACTAATATACAGGGTGAGTCACGAGAAACTCCGAGAACGGGAGGAGCCTCATTGCCGAATAAGCCCCCGCCCTTATACCAATCAAACAAATAGCAGGGAATGATAATAGGAACTGTGTAAGCATAACATCTATTGTTGATGCGTACAGTCTTCACAATTGGGCTATCCAACTTTGACACAACATGACAGTCATGTTTGATAACAAATTTAACGATGCTTATCAGCAACCATCTCTGCCAGTTGTATCAGAGCAGTCGACACAATCAGTACCCTTAACACATTCAGTGTAAAGTACAAAAGCAAAGTCGATTACTAGCTGATCTTGTTTTCATTATTATTCCTTGCTATGTACCTTGATTCTGATGTTATGCTTACACAGTTCCTATTATCATTACCTGCTGTTTGTTTGATTGGTTAAAAGGCGGGGGCTTAGTTTCTCGTGACTCACCCTGTATACTTATTTAGATTTTAGCAACTACCCTTATAAAAAACCGTAACAAATCACTATGAGATTGAACACCTTATGAATGACCATACTTCAAATATTCAAATAATCAAATCATTAAGGTACTGAATATCATGGTGCCCACTGATTGAGCAATAGCCGTAAATCAATTGCAGTTTATAAAATCGAGACCGATAGTAGCAAAAAATGATCACTCAGCAGTCGATAAAGACGATCAAGCTAGGCGATGCCTAGAAATCGCTCTGTAAAATAAACACTCACGAGTGTCAGACTTTCGAAATACGGTCCGTAATAACTTACGATTAGCCATCTTGCCGGCTAAACAAAGGCTCTTAGTCAAATTCATTATTTGACATATAATTAAAATAACTAAATCAAGTAAAATAGTATAGTATAACTCATGTAACCATATCTATACCTATGTTCAAACTCTCACTTGGAACCTTTAAAAATCAAATTCTCAAAAGTCATAAAAGTCATAAAAAAGTTATAAAAATAGTTTTACAAAAACGACAAGAACAATGAACAATACTCGAAAGCGCAGGCATGATGCAGATATACCGAGCAAATCTGAACCAGATTTTTACGACGACAACAAACATATTTTACCTAAAAGGCCAAACCGGCAATAAGGGAAAAACAATTACCAAACGTCAAATATTCAAGAACCTTCTTCAACACTCTGCGGACACGTGCCAACGCATTGGGCAACCAAAGACAAAGACGCAGCTATGAAAGAAAAGGATGGGTGCAGTTTCAAGAAATGCACCGGTGCACTACTACATGCACAAAGGAGGGAGGCCCTAGGACCCCTAAACCATTTTGAGTCCCCAAACATCGATGGGACCTCCACCGATCATAGGCGGAGAAGACTATCCCTATTACCTTACTCCACTTTGGGACCCCTGCACCTCTGATCATCCTATTTAAGCCCCCCCAAGCTGAATCTCGTCCTCACTTCGTTACAATTAGAACCTTACCTCATCACTATTAAAAAATCACTCAACCAGAACACTTCGGTCATTTATTCAACGATTTAAAAACCTATAATTGTTTCAACGATTCAACTCAAACTCTTTGACTTCAATTTAATGATTTTGCAAACTCAGAAAATTTTTCATAACTTCATTTTCATTTCACGACGGACTTAGACGATTTTACATAAATTTATTTGTACATTTTTAATCGCATTCAATTTTAATCTTCAATTTTAATTCAACTTCAATTTTTAAATTCTTATTTTTATTGGTCGATAGTG
The DNA here is from genome assembly GCA_949628255.1 of Macrophya alboannulata. Classification (NCBI taxonomy): domain Eukaryota; kingdom Metazoa; phylum Arthropoda; class Insecta; order Hymenoptera; family Tenthredinidae; genus Macrophya; species Macrophya alboannulata. The sequence continues at coordinate 6,120,019 of OX451213.1, forward strand.
AGAGTTTAAGCGCGAAACAATATTGTGAAATAACTGTTGAACCGTTGCAAAGTTAATAAACTATTGCTTAATCACATTTAAAATAACTTTATCAAGTCTATACTTATAACTTGAACTAAACAAACACCTGCTACTAGCCGCAGCCAGCAGCAGCCGGACAGCTTTCATCAATAACATCCAAGGTAGGAAAATTCACGATTATTTATCAGAGTTAATAATCCTTTCTCTACCTTCATTCTTTTCCAAGAGTTCCATTTCCAATTAATAATACGAAGGTCACGACGGAATTTCAACAATTCAATTTTATTCAAACTTTTCAATTTTATTTCAACTGTTAGATTTTTTAGTTTATAAAAATTAATACGTAACAAAAATTAAACTTATAAATATTTCTATTTTGTATTTTCCTTCTTTGTATACAGAACACTTCAAACTGAACGAAGATTCTGAGAGGTTTCTGGTATAATGTTTATGCTCTCTTTTGCTTAGACTAAACAAAGTTGCATAGGCAGGACCTATTGAGTGTGAGTCACTAAGGGCCTAGAGTGCAGTATTTCTTTATTAGTTAGTTAGTTCCTCTAAGGAATTGATACAGAGCGGATGTGTCTTTCGAGCGTATATAATAAAGAAAATCTTTTCACTTATTTGCCAATATGATTATTTAAAATACCCCATAATCCAATAGGTTATGGGCCCAGTTACCGCAGTACGCGAATTAATTATTTTTAGTTTTGTGTATTTAGTGTAAATAAGTGAAATAGAATTTAGTATAAATTTAAGTAACCGTGAAGAAGTGAAGTGATGGAGGAAATAAAAATCAGTAAAGAGTTCAAGCCATTCAATGGCGAAAAATACAGTGTCTGGAAGTTCAGAATCCGTGAATTACTGATTGGACTTGACGTAATCAGAGTCATCGACTCAGAGCCTGAAATTCCTGAGGCTAGAAAATGGCGAAAAGCTGAACGTATTGCAAGAAAGGCGGTTGTTCAGCATCTTGCAGATGCATATCTGGGTTTTGCCAAACCTGGTCTCACAGCAAAACAAATCCTCGAAAGTCTGGACACAATCTACGAACGCAAAAGTCTCCCCAGTCAACATTCCGTGCGAAAGAAAATACATTCATTAAAACTCCAAGGAGATACACCAATGATCAGTCATCTCACAGAATTTGATGATCTGGTTACAGAATTTATTGGTGCAGGTGGAAAAATGGATGAAGCGGACAAAGTGTCACTTTTATTCTTAACGATGCCCGACTCTTACGAAACTGTTATTACTGCCCTTGAGACAATTAATGAAGACCAGTTGACACTTGAATATGTCAAGAAACGTCTTTTGGATTATGAAATAAAATTAAAAGCTAAAAGTAGTGAGACAAGTGCCAAAGTGTTGCATGTCGTGAGTAACAAGAAAAAGGACAAAGACCATAAGACATCGCACTTTGGAAATGGAAATCTGAAGCGACGGAATTTTCATCGTGGATTCAAAAGGTTCAATCCCAAAAACAGAGGTTTCAAGGGAAAGTGTTTTCATTGTGGCAAACCAGGACACATAAAGAGTGAGTGCAGACACTTTCTGAGGGCTCTAATGGAAGAAAAGAAAAGAGCAGGACAGCAAAATGGAGAAGGATCAGGACAAGAGAGACAGAGAGCACCGAAGACTGTGCAGACTGCTCAACACGTGCGGTCCGGCAGTGATGCAGATGGTTTCTGTTTCATGGTTGGGAGCTACCTGTATCAAGCAGAAGACAAAAATAGAATCACATTCATTTTGGACTCAGGTGCATCTGATCACTTGATTAATCGGTGTGATTTGACGGATAACTTTATAAATTTGGAAACACCTATTAAGATTTCTGTTGCCAAAAATGGCCAGTACATAAGTGCAACGAAAAAGGGCGTACTAAATCTGACCACCGATAAGGGAATAGCAGGGACCCTGGAGGACGTTCTTTACAGCCCCGAGATTCCGCACAACCTGCTGTCGGTCACGAGGATGCGAGAGGCTGGCTTGACGATTATATTTGATGAGAAGGGAGTACAGATAAGTAAAAATGGTAGAACCTTGATAGAAGGTAAGCAGAAAAATAATTTATTTACCGTTGACTTCAAAGTCGATTCGAGAGAAGTAAACGGTGCTGCCCATGTTAGTATAAAAGATAATTATGAACTATGGCACCGACGATTAGGCCATATAGGGAAATCTAAATTCCTTCAAATGAAAACGAAAGAAATGGTTAAAGATTCTGAGTTAATAGAAAAGGTTATACCTAATGACAGTCTTTGCGAATCATGTATATTCGGCAAGCAGGCGTGTTTACCGTTCGGGAAAGAAAAAGATAGAGATCATGTAAAACGGCCATTGTTCATTGTACATTCGGATGTAGCAGGGCCGATCACTCCTCCTTCGGTAAATGGCAAAAATTATTTTGTATTGTTTGTTGATCAGAGAACCCATTATTGCGTTACATATCTTTTGACATATAAATCCGAGGTATTTTCAGCTTTTAAAGACTTTGTAGCTAAAAGTGAGAGTCATTTTAATTTGAGAGTCGTGAATTTATATAGCGATAATGGACGTGAATATCTATCAAATGAGATGAAAGAGTATTGTACGGAAAGAGGTATTAGTTACCATTTAACGGTTCCACGAACTCCCCAATTGAATGGTGTTTCAGAGCGTATGGTTCAAACCATAACAAATAAGGCTAGGTCAATGATAGCAGATGCGAAGTTGTCGCAAGTTTTCTGGGGTGATGCAGTTCTGACTGCCACTTATTTGATAAACTTATCCCCAACAAAAGCTCTAGAGGAGGATAAGACTCCATATGAAATGTGGCACGATAAGAAACCTCAAATTAAATATTTGAAAGTATTCGGTTCGACAGTATACGTTCATAACAAAACCAGAAAATCAAAATTCGAAGTAAAGTCCTGGAAAGGAATCCTGGTTGGGTACGAACCGAATGGCTACAGAGTTTGGGATGTGGAAACCGAAAAATATGTTGTCGTGAGGGACGTCATTGTAGACGAGACGAATGCCCCACACTCGAGGCCTGTGCTCAGGCTAGAGGGGGATGAAGGGGCCCATGGTCGGGGTGCCCGGATTGAAACTGAGTTCTTTGACGATAAGTCGAAATCAGTAACGTCTCGTGCATCTGATAATATAAAATCAGATGAAAGAAAGGGAATAAATAAGTCCAATGATTGTAATGATCAGGGTGGACCAAGCAAAATTCCAAAAATTAAACAATGAGCGTGAAACGACAACAGGCGTTAGTAAAAGTACAAAGGACTCTTCATCTGTTATTGATAATGAAATAGAAAAGCCAAGGAGAAGTGATCGGATAAAAGATTTAGCCCCTGTATCCTATAAAGAAAAGGATGATATTAATGATTATATCTTATGCGCTCAGTCCGTAGTATGTAAAGTCCCGCAGTCGTTTGCGGAGATAAAAGGGAGAGAAGATAGGGTTCATTGGGAACGAGCTATCCAAGAAGAAATAAATTCTCTTCTCGTAAATAAAACTTGGACATTAGTTACAAGGCCGGATGGTGTAAATATTGTAGATTGTAAATGGGTATTTACAACAAAGAATGATGAATTTGGAAAACCATTCAAACATAAAGCTCGGTTAGTAGCAAAAGGGTTTAGCCAGGAATGGTTGGTTGATTATAATGAAACATTTGCTCCTGTAGCTAGGATCACAAGCTTTCGGTTTATAATTGCCTTTGCAAATGAGCATAACTTGTTAATACATCATATGGATGTTAAGACAGCCTTTTTAAATGGTGAATTAAAAGAAGAAATTTATATGAGGGTACCAGAGGGAATAGACTCTGATGAAAATCAGGTGTGTCGACTGAATAAAGCCCTTTACGGGTTAAAGCAAGCAGCTCGGTGCTGGTTCGAAGTTTTTGAGAGAACTCTTAAAGAGAGAGACTTCCAAAATTCCTCAGTCGACAGATGTATTTATATTTTAGACAGAGGGAATATTTTGAAAAATATTTATGTAGTTTTGTACGTTGATGATCTCGTAATAGTTACTGCTAATATTGAGACAATGAATAAATTCAAAGAATATCTGATGAATAAATTCTCAATGGTAGATTTGAAAGAAATTAAGCTTTTCTTGGGAATAAGAGTTAATCGAGATAAAGATAAAATAACATTAGATCAAAGTGCTTACATCAGAACAGTACTTGCTAAATTTAGAATGAATGAGTGTAATGCAGTGAGTACACCTCTTGAGAGCAAAATTAACTTTGTAGCACTAAATTCCGATAATAAGTATGAAGCACCTTGTCGAAACTTAATCGGTTGTTTAATGTACATTATGGTTTGCACTAGACCAGATTTAAGTGCTGCAATAAGTATTTTGAGTAGATTCACAAATAAAAATAATGAGGAATTGTGGAGATGCCTCAAAAGGGTACTGAGATATTTAAAGGGCACGATTGATCTAAAATTGACGTATACTAGGAGTAACTCGAAAAACATTTTATGTGGCTATGTAGATTCAGATTGGGGCAGTGACGAGACTGATAGAAAAAGTACAACAGGTTTTTTGTTCAAGATGTATGAAAATAGTACAATTTGCTGGAATACCAAAAAGCAATTATCAGTAGCAGCTTCATCGACTGAAGCAGAGTATATGGCTCTCTATGAAGCAGTAAAAGAAGCATTGTGGTTGAGGTCGTTGGCAAATAGTATTAAAATTAATATTAATGGGCCAATAATAATTTGTGAAGACAACGCGGGTTGTATTAGTATCGCAAATGATCCAACGAACCACAAGAGAACGAAACATATTGATATTAAATATCATTTATGTAGAGAACGAATTGCAGAAGGTCTAATTGAATTAAAATTTGTTCCGACAGGTAAACAATTGGCAGACACTCTGACAAAGTCACTTCCAACAGTAAAATTTGTCGAACTGAGAGGACAAATTGGTTTGGAATAATCAACAAGCATAAAGGATACCTTGTTTTGCATTCGATGAACTATAAGAGAAAGTGTTTGTGGTATTATTAAAAATGTAATAGATTATAAGAAGTTAGTAGTGGTCTGGTTAGGTTTTTCTGGGTTTTCCCTAACTCTGCGCAACGAATGTTGGACCACAGTAAGTTTTCCCAAGATAAGAAAACGCGAGGAAGGCACATCAATAATTAGTTGAGTGAATGATTTAAATACATAGACAAAATGTACAATTGTGTGATGAAGCATGAAAAGAAGCCATGTATCGAGAAGTGTATGACTGAGAAAGACCCGATTAATTTTTGAGGTGGCGTGTTAGATTTTTTAGTTTATAAAAATTAATACGTAACAAAAATTAAACTTATAAATATTTCTATTTTGTATTTTCCTTCTTTGTATACAGAACACTTCAAACTGAACGAAGATTCTGAGAGGTTTCTGGTATAATGTTTATGCTCTCTTTTGCTTAGACTAAACAAAGTTGCATAGGCAGGACCTATTGAGTGTGAGTCACTAAGGGCCTAGAGTGCAGTATTTCTTTATTAGTTAGTTAGTTCCTCTAAGGAATTGATACAGAGCGGATGTGTCTTTCGAGCGTATATAATAAAGAAAATCTTTTCACTTATTTGCCAATATGATTATTTAAAATACCCCATAATCCAATATCAACATTTCCAATTATTTCAAACAATTCAATTATTTCAAATAAATATCCAAATATTCAATTCAAGTGATTTAAACATTTAAATCAACCCAAGCGGTTCAATCAATTTCAACAAATCAAAGCGATTCTTATGATATGAATAACAGTTAGACGAGAGCCAATGGAGTTAGATGTGAGATCCAGAAAGATAGACGATGACGACGAGAATATTCTCTCCCAAAAACCACTAGTTTGATACCTTCCATCGTACTCTAGTACTTAATCGATATTGGTCACCCACTAAACTACTGAGTGTACGTCTAGGATCGTTCGAAAAGACAAGTTCAGCTGCTAGTCTCTAGATTTGTCCACGAACGACCGTCCCGACGTCACAGGAGTGTCAGATATATTGTTGAATGTCGTTCCTCACAGGGTAAATGCGTCAATGAATAAACGTCAAATAAAGGTCATACCCAAACAACAGCAGCTTTCAGTTGACTATGAGGTAATTTTCATTGCCTTGATGATATTTTTTGATCTGTTTCGATTCATAAAATTATAAAAAGCGGTGTTCATTCGTTGGCTTGAGCCTTTATTATTGGCATATACTCGTACAGGGTGAGTTTTCTCTGGTATCGAACGAGGGAGGAGCGTATCATGGAAAACGCTCCGCCCATTTATATTCATACTTGTCATCGTCAATCGAGAAACCCCACTTTTATTCTCAAGTCCAGGACAGGTATGTTTCTATTTGGGACAGTAATAACAGAGTGAGGCTTCTTGATATGATGATAATAAGTATGAATTGCAACAGGAAAACTGAATTCTTTCTCGACGTCATTACTCGAATAGACTCCTCGAGCGCAAATCGAGATTTCCCTAATTTAATAATCCCTATTTGTGTTAAATAACTAACATAGTTATAAGCTTATTTGGCCATTTATTATCATTCGTCGAAATTCACCGAGACTGACTCTCATATTATTCAGCGTCGCTTGTTTTGACTTGCAAGGCAACAGTTAAGCCTATGCTATAGTGCGATAGAGATACATAGACAATACAAACGGTGCGACAAAGACACACGCCTAACGTGAAGACGGTAAGAACTGACTGTTCGTCCGTCTGTTGTCGAAACAGGACTGTTCGTCCGTCTGTCGTCGAAACAGGACTGTTCGTCCGTCTGTAGTCGAATTAAGTCTGCTCTCGAGGAGTCTCACGTTATTATTAACACTATATCAAGTAAAAAGCATTTCGTCAATATTTAATTTATCAATTATTTATTATCTTGTCATATTGTTATGTCGTGAATGTGAATTATATACATTTGGATCGACAAGAGTGAGTAATCAATTTATATATCTTTGCCTTTATTCATGCTATTGTCTTGCAATATTTCTTTTCTCTGGTCCTCCAACTGAAGTCACCTGTGATTGTCTCATTCTTTTCACGAAGCGTTCTCTTCAACGTCTGGTAGGGGAAGCGCGTCGGTTAGCGGCACATTAGGGGAAGTTACTAGAGAACAAGTTGTCGAAGATACGGGGGGGCAGGGGATTCTTTCCGGCCTAAATTTGAGCGGCAACTCTGCATCAGTAGATCCTAACGGAGATTCTCTCACACCTGGGTGGGGAAACTTGCCGACGGGAACTGGGAGGGGTGCACGCGGAATGACACCGATTCCAATGGAAAACCCAAGGTTATCACCATTGGCAGAAACATTAGAAAATATGAATTCCAGATTAACACGCGTCGAGACACTTGAGAGCAAATTAGATGAATTATTAAGAAATATGAGATTAATGAATAATCAAAATGATACGAATGAAATAATAAACTCGTCGCGACTTAGCCCTGCAATAGAAAGGGCGAGCGAGACGGGGGACGGATCGGTTCGAAATAGAGCTTCAAATGGTACAGTAGTGTTCAATGATGCTGTCCTTACGACTCACTATTTTTTTTTGGACAAAACTGAAACGAGTTTGCACTCTTCGCGAATTTCGTGTGCCTATGCTCAATGCGGCAGCGGCTGGCAGGTCTGGGGAAACCACGACGCGAGCCTCCCGCAGCTGTCATCCGATAACCTCGAAGTTTGCACAGCCCCGATTGTTTTGATGAAAAGATTTTCCGTTAAAATGCCTAACCCTAATATTTACGGCAGCATGGATGTTATTACTTCCATGCTGCCGTAAATTTTAGGGTTAGGCATTTTAACGGAAAATCTTTTCATCAAAACAATCGTGGCTATGCAAACTTCGAGGTTATCGGATGACAGCTGCGGGAGGCTCGCGTCGTGGTTTCCCCAGACCTGCCAGCCGCTGCCGCATTGAGCATATAGGCACACGAAATTCGCGAAGAGTGCAAACTCGTGTCAGTTTTGTCAGAAAAAAAATAGTGAGTCGTAAGGACAGCATCATTGAACACTACTGTACGTCTGAAAATGTGAACAATATAAACGTAGTAGGCGCTGGTACGTCGAACAGTCAAATAGATATATAGGGTTGACTGGGTCGTCTGGAACCCGGCAATCCAACAATTTAATAGAAAATAGAAACGTAAATCTTACGTCGCAAAATGACGAGATACGTGAATTAAATCATACTACATTAAGTTTTAACGGGCGAGGGTTACCCAGAGAAAGATTATTGAATCCCTCAGGTGCTTTTGTGAAATATCGTCGAGAATCAGCAACTGCCAATATAGCGGGTGTCAGATTGACGAATAGTTCAATCGGGCAGCCAAATAATTTTGTTCAAGAGCAAGATATTCCTAATAGATTACCGAACACTGTTCGGAACGAACCATTGAATGTTAGAGGGAACTCTCAAGCATTAAACAACACCGGACATTTTAACCTAGTTAGGCTAACAGTCACGCGCGTGCCGCCCGAAGGCGAGTTCCTGGAGGAAGAAAGCTATTTGACGGATGAAGAATATCGGCAGTTGGCCCGAAGTAAACACGAGTTAGCGCGTGCTGGTAATTTGCGTCCAGATCATCGTCCCAGACAGGAAGTTCGACAACCAATGCCTAGGAGGGGGGCATTAGCCTGGCAAAGTAGTGAATCCGATAGCGATGATAATACGCGACGTTTTAACGATTGGCTTGTTGATGGTTGACTGCGGGTAATTTTAAAGTGTATAAACTTAATTTATCTTTAATCAAGATGGGTGAGAGTAATTTTATGGAAGAATGATTTATACGGCGCTTATTTGCATTAAACAAACATGAAAGTTGATATTGTTCGCAGGTGTGTAATGTACAGTTCGGAACAGTAGAATGAAATAATTGGTACGTATACCTGTCCATTCTGGAAGAAGTTCACTCGATATAATAATTATAGTTTGCACTGAGCTGCAATGATGGACCGCAAGCCACGCGTAAACAAACTGTAACTTAGGTGTGACTACGGATAATAAAACTAAATACGGCGAAACTGCGATAAATAACAGCGTCTTAAAATAAACTGAACTTCAATTGTCTTTGCGGTAAACTGTTTTGACGTTATCACATTGAAGTTAGAAATGCAGTTACGTAACGCCAAAGTTAGTGAATTAGCACCCTGAAATATAATAATTGAATTGATTGTTATCTATGAGCAGCAGTGCTCGGCACTTTGGAATCTCCTAGCTTGCTCTTAGTAACGTGACTCAGAATCAAAAGGCAAACCTCACCTAAGGACATGGGGGGGGGGGGGGCAAAGCGGGTCCCTTAAGGAAAATAATCATAATATCATTAATTTTTTTTTACACGTTTTTTACTTCTTTTTAGACCCTTGATGAGTATTTAACGTTATTGTGCTGCATCCATTAAAATTAAAAAATCCAAAATTTGGGGCAAAGTTGGCCCCCCAAAAAAAATTTCATAATCGATATTTTTTATACTGTATTTTTATTTTTACAATTAATTATTAAATATTCAGAAATTACTTTTTTCGTGCCTCCATAAAGTCTCTCAATTTGAAGGGGCCCACTTTGCCCCCCCCCCCCCCCCCCCCCTATCTATTTTCTTTTCTTTTTCCTTTTCCTTGCTGTAATAATATCCCCGTCCTAGAGAGATCTAAAGTCACGTAGGGGCCGATAACGGCGTCTGCATTGTCTCAATAACCAACCTGCTGAGGAGCGCAGTGAGGCAGCGCTAACTCTGCTGACCCCTCATTACCACCCCTGCTGAAACGATCTCTTAGAACCTTATAAAAAAATATTCACACATGAAAATCTATGAGAAATTGACGTGTATTTAGCACAGAAAAACCTTATAGCTCCTTCATAGAATTTTTTTTATGAGCAAAGTTACTAACCAATCATTTTTTTTTTTGGATTTCCATAAAATCTCATAAAAATCTTATGAGCGATATAAAATTATTCACCATCTTTATGATATCTTATGATACATAAATGCTTATGTTATACAGCTAACGACTTCAATCAGATTAAATGAGGTTTAAGCATGAAGAATATTATAAGAATATATAAGAGTACATAAGAAGTTTAATAGTTTATGGACTTATAATCAGATTTATCCATTTGAAAGGTCTTGATGATATTATAAGATTATATGAGTATTAGCAACGAGTGCATTATGATGCATTTTACATAAGAAATTCCATAGTAATTTATAGGCCCTCATAGATCTCAATGAGAATGAAACAGTTTTTCAGCTAAATAATTCAAGGAGATTTCATCAGTGTCTTACATCGATATTTTTATTTAATTTCATATTGAAATTACACAGATACTTTATAGTTTATATGGTAACGATACATTTTATGAGATTAAATGATGTTTTAGCAATTTGAATCTATCGTAATTATATCAGTTTCATGCATTGACTTTTCTATACGATCTTACGAAGGAAGTGCTGGTATATATGGTTTATGCTTATAAATATATTCATAAAAACAGAGCTGTTTACAGAGCAAACAGCTAAAATACTGTTAACACGTGCATTTTCTAAAATTGAATCAATTTACCAGTATAAGAAAGTAAATGAAAACCGAATTTCAAAATTATCGCTGAAATCAGAATCGTGTAATACGTGAAGGGGCATGCTATGATGGCCGTGTTTGAAAATTGACTGGCAATGCTAAAAATCCATAGGGCCAGTCACATGCACTGTATACTGCGTTCAACGAGAGAACGGTACAGTTCCGCGCAGCTTTGAGCGGCCTGTCGGTCGGGTGGGGGTAGTGACGCATGCTACTCAGTATCGTAGCCTGGTCTGGCTAGCTGCCGAGCTCGTTCGTCCGCGTGGAGAGGGTATAGTGGGCGGCACGTTGAGTGGGATCTGACCGGACTCGACGCATTTGGTTTCGGAAGCGTACCGTTCTCTCGTTGAACGCAGTATAGATTTTCTGCCTCTATGTACAGGGTGTCCCATTTGAAACAGTACGGTTGAATAATTCGAAAAGTAATGGTTGTAGGGAAAAATGTTTCAGATAGAATTTGTCGGGTTCCGAGGGGGACAAATATTGGTGATATTGGCTCTTTGTAAGTGGAGGCGCCGAAGTGATATAAAGGTCAACTTGGTTTTTTCGAATGAAAACCTGTATTTTTCATTACGTAATTTTGTTTTACTTGAAAAATCAACTGACTTTTGCATGAAACATTTTTTTTTAGACAGCAATTTTTTATGATATTCAGCTGAATAACTAGAGTTTTTTCAACTTAAATGCAGAACTGAAAACGAAAAAATTCTTGAACAAAAAATCGTAGGATACGATCCCTCTGTTCTACCGCCAACCAAACAAGAATTGTTGCAGCAAATTAACCGCACATCATACATCTGCAGTATATGGTGTAATGCACACATGCGCAGCCCCGCCGAAAAAATTCCAGAAAATTGTGGATGGACATTAATTGATGGAAAATACGAGTACTATTGGTTCGATGGCCCCCACAGTCCATCTAGGTACTCTATTATTACTTTTATTACTTATTGATGATTATGCTGCAATTTGTTCATTTTTTCATTCATTTTATTACAGAGTCAGATGACATTTATTCTGGCAGTAACACAGAAAATGAAGATGAAGATGAGGAGAATGATTATCAAAGCGAAGATGACGCGCCAACATCGGAATCTGAGGAAGATGAGTTTTATTTTTTTGTTTTGTTTTGGCAGTTGTATACTTAATAATAAAAATAGTATTGATTCCGCTTACGAATACATGTGTCCGAAATTACCAAAACCGCAATTGTAAAATATTACGTTATTTTCAGTATTCTTGGAGGACTAGCGATACATACCCATTTTTTTGTAGGACACTGTTTTATTTGGGCAAAGAATACACTAACCTAACATGTATCTTTGACCTACAGTTATTGATGAAAAAAGTACTACCGTGGAATCGACAATTTCCAAGCGTAGGACTGGGAAAACGTACCACTCGATTTGTAGGACTATGTGGCCATTTCATTATACAAATATTTACTAAGTTGCAGAAAAAAAATCAGCTGGTTAGTAATAAATTTTATGACCTCGTTATTTCGACATATAGGAAGTGGAGGACGCTTCGGACAAACCATCCATTTTGTAGGACAAACGTTTTTTCGAATTTATTACAAAATTATCTTCACATTTAAATGAAAAACTAACTGTTAGTCAGACAATTTTGACACTCTACCAAATCGACGTGTTTTACACCTGCGCACTTCATTAGCTACCACTATCGAGAATTTTCGCAGAGGAAAACGTTGGGCGTCTCGTCAAACTGAAGCTACTCAAGGAGATTCAGCTTGTTAGTAATCAATAAAAAAATCAGGTGAGGGCTGCTGGACTATAATAGATTTGGCCAAGGTAGATAAAGAGTTTCCTAAAATAATTAGAGACTCTACAGTTTATATCAACCCGAAAACACTACCCACTAGATCTTATAAAAGTAAATTTAGCCTCGTGAATGAGAACCAAGGTACAAAAGCGAACCTTATAGCCTTGGAGACACTCGGTGAGCAGGAGAAAAAGATGGGTGTGTTAATAACCACTGTTAATCAATTCTGTAATGCAACCACGTCCGTAATGGATCAGCTTGGTGGTGTGCTACAGAGAATGGAAATGGTGCTTAGTACCGTCCAAACCCATGTTGAAAATCAAAGGCGTGAAAGAAAACTGCAGGCGAGAACCACAGAAAAACTGCAAAACCTGTTGGAAACTCAGTTAGAACGGTGGAAGGAGGGAATAGAGCAAGTAAACGACATTGTTAACAGATTGTTACAAACATATGATCTAGCAGATGCAGAAGATACTGAAGCTACAGTAGATCAGGTAACTATACTGCGTTCGAAGAGAGAACGGTGAAGCTCCGCGCAGCTTTGAGCGGCCTGTCGGTCGGGTGGGGTTAGTGACGCATGCTACTCAGTATCGTAGCCTGATCTGGCTAGCTGCCGAGCTCGTTCGTCCGCGTGGAGAGGGTAAAGTAGGCGGCGCGTTGGGTGGGAACTGACCGAACTGGACGCATTTGGTTTCGGAAGCGTACCGTTCTCTCGTTGAACGCAGTATAGAGCTGCTCAAGACCAAGGGTCGGCAGCGGGAAAGAGTTTAGATTTGCAGGCGGAAATTTCCAAATCAGTTAAGGGGGGAAACCCATGGAAACGGTCGGAGATGACGAGGAATTCCGGGATTTTTTTCTGAAGCAACTACTGGACCAATCGTTTTCAACTTTGGAGGTTATTTTATTGTACATTCGAAGACTTGAAAAACATTTTTTTTAATCGAAAATAAGTATTTGTCAGCTGACTGTAACCAATCGTTGTTGAACGAATTTTTTCCGCGACGTCACAAATGATGGTCCCGGAATAGCGGAATAGCTTGAAACAGCTATAAGGTACCAGACTTTGATTTTTCTTTGCCCGAAACTTTAAACGCGATTTACTCGAAACTACATTTTCGCAATTTGCGGCAGCGATAAAAAAAAATATTCATCCGATTCACTTCAACCGAATATTTTTAGACACATCATTGCAAACCCTTGTCGATGAACCTTCATTATCATAAAAAAAAAATTTTTTGCATAAAAAAAAATTTATGCAAATCCGAAAATCCGATCTTTTTTTTCTGAGTGCCGCCATTTTTACAATGTTCAACTTTTTTAACTTTTTTTTTTGTTTATCGACACCGTACTTTGATATAGAATGTAATGGTATTTGAATTTTTTGTTTCGGATAAAAAACAAAAAAACTACAGCTGCCGCAGCCCGTGTAGAAATTTCACTAGTTTTCCCGGATTCTGGTCAGAACCAGATCAGGAATGTCTTGGATTCACTGACCCAGACGATCTGGACAAAGCCAAACTTGATACTGACCAGATATCTTTTGGATTTTCTAACCACAACGATCTGGACACAGCCAAACTTGGTACTGATCAGATATTGTTCAGATTTTCTGACCGGGACGATCTGGACACGGCCAAACTTGGTACTGACCAGATATGTTTAACTGCACGTGGCTCTCATGCTATCTTATTTACGATTTTAACCCTAAATATGAGGGGTATATATGGAGAGCCTAATCCATGTACCAGCACGTCAGTCTAACCTCGACATTTGAAGTGATCAGAATAGCAACTTGTGAAGCGATCAGAACAGCAACTTGTGAAGTGATCAGAGCATCAACTTGTGAAGTAATTAGAACATCAACTTGTGAAGTAATCAGAACATCAACTTGTGAAGTAATTAGAACATCAACTTGTGAAGTAATTGGAACATCAACTTGTGAAGTAATTAGAACATCAACTTGTGAAAAAAATGGGTAAGTGGAATACATTTATTTTCTGTATCTAATTATAAGGATTCGCGAACATTTCTGTAACATCCTTTTGATTTCAATATCTATCCCTTAAGCCTTGCTTTGGAGCTATGTTCTCCGTAGATACCTTGTTGATTTACACATGCTTGTATCCAGTGTAACTAGTATTCACGCTTTTTTCTATGTCTAAAATGTTAAAGATAAATAAAATCTCTCATAGTCTACAGGAGTCTGATCTCACTTATTGCATTCCTTTCAGAAAGGGATTACTACATTCGTGCACGCATGGTTCGGATACCTATTGAATGGACAGAGCACGCAACGATGAGTGAAATCATCGAATCGATCTCCTACATCATAGATCTGTTGGAGGGCCGATCTGACATCGATAATGTCGACGTCTTCGTCTACTTTGATACAGTCTCGATGAAAGTGGAAGTGGGCGAAAATGGACTAATATGGTTCAAAAGATGCTGAAGAACCTACGAAAAGTTTAAACTTTAAAAAAATGTTAAGACTAAAAAAACTTTTCGAATATATATTCAAAATTATACTTTCAATCTATTATTCCAACGCATTTTGTGTACCCTATAACTCTCACCAAAAATCCTATTTCTTGACGTATTCATAGTATAATTTTAAAATTCTAAATAAGTAATCTCAAGAGGACGGTAGTTACTGATCCTCTTAAGCAACATGATCCACCACCATCGAGTTCTTTGCTCTACGGCACCAATTAGCCTAAGGTACCGAGTTATATATTTATCTATCTGATAACTGTCACTCATTATAGTGTAACTATTTTATATTATGTTTTATTTTCAATTTTTATTTCGTTGACTTTTTCAAATTTGTACGTCAGAAATAATTTTATTCTGTTGACCATCTATTTTGTTACTTATTGTATTTATATTTTTGTTTTTGTAATAAACAGCCTCTGATGAGGGCAGTACATCACTGCTGAAACGTCACGTGAAAAATGAATAAATTGACTCGGCTTGATTGATAAGACCTCCTCTTCTTAATTAACCACACCCGAGTGATAACTTCAATCGTGACTAAATAAGTATACTAATCTTCAGGTAAGTATATGTGATTATTTACATCTATTGTGGTAGTGTTTGAGTTAAATAATGAACACGTAGTTTATTAATAATCTGTTTCATTAAATCATACTCGTATACATATAGGTATATCACATAGGTATAGGTGTATCATATAGGTATATAAAGGTGTAGGTGTATCATGTAGGTATATCATATATGTAGGTGCATCACATAGGTATATCGTTGTTATAGGTATGTATAAAGACGTAGGTGTATCATATATCATGGTGTGTGTGTGTGTGTGTGTGTGTTTACATGTAGTTGAATTCAACTTGATTATATTGTCCACAAAGGTACTTCATATGTAAGCGGTTCTCATCAGCAGCTTGTCTCATTTTCTGCAGCAAGTCGTCGTCGTCCTTTAGAATCTTTGCCATTCGAGCCGGTAAGAAGATGCAAAATCTGTTGTCCACATCCACCACTATCCTGACTCCAAATTTGGTTTGAACTGTTCGAAGATCGGTAATGGGATAGTTTTCGAACATCTGCAGCTCACTTAGCTTCTTCGCTGGGAGGAATTCTTCCAAGCGACCCAATTTGTTGATTGCAGAGAGATCCATGTTTTCAGTTAAATCTTTGTTTCAAGTTTCTTCGTGAGACGGTCGATTTTTGATCTTGTGTGGATCAAGCTTTTCGTCTCGTTGATATTCTTTATTAGCAGCTCGAGTCACACTTTCAATTCACGGCGTTTGAGAGTGGTTTGAACCATTCGAGAAATTATTGTAGAATGAGATGTCCCGGAGCAAATTTTAACCCTTTTATATAGCTGACAACCCCACCACTAATACCTAAAAATCTAGAATCTTCCAGGGTCTTTCCGAGAGCTAATTTTTTGAGAAGGCCTATCATATTTTTGCAAAGTAACTCAATCCCTCAAAAACTTCCAACAGGATACCGACAAATTCCGAGAACCGTTTGTTTCCACGAATCATTAGCTAGGACTTGCATCTGCAGGTTTTTTGCGCAGGGGTATCAAATCTCACAGGGTGCCGAAAAATTCCAGAAACTTGGCCTTGAGGAAGCTTCTGGAAGCAAGGGTTAGAATCAGGGCGCGTGACGTCATATCATAGGTACGTGCCGTCAAATCAAGGGTATGTGCCGTCAAATTAAGGGTAGGTGCCGTCAAATTAAGGGTGTGTGACGTCATATTGAGGGAGTGTGCCGCCATTTTTAGGGTACGCGCCGCCATTTTTAAGGGTGTGTGACGTCATATTAAGGGTGCGTGACGTCATTTTGACAGGTCCGAACAAGCCAGCAGGCATCAGCGAGCATGACGTCATCCTATCAACCCCCTCCACCACCCTCACACAGACACGGCGGAGGCATGCATGCGTGTGTGCGTGTACGTGTGCACTAATACGCGGTGAGCCAGAACCCGCCTAGCCTATCTACTTACTCATATCATTCATGCTGTTGTTCAAGGCCTAGGACTTAATCCGGATGATGTGAATTTCAGTGCAACAACAATCCATCAAAAACGTATGAATTTAAGAGAGACAATGGCTAAAACCTTACTGGATAATTTTGATACGACACAAACTTGGACATTACATTGGGATGGAAAGCGACTTTGGGATCCTCAAAGTCTACAAATGTTCGAATGGCTACCTATTGTAGTATCAGGTGTAAGAATTGAACAACTTCTGGGCGTAGGAAAACTTGAATCTGCAACAGGATACAATCAAGCAAGTGAGATCATTAAATATTTGAACCACTGGAAAATCAGTGATCGTATTGAAGCCGTTTGTTTCGATACGACTAATGTAAATACAGGTAAGTTGATAAATAGTTATTTTGTTTTTGTTATCAGTTGAGCCTGATTTATTTATTATGAAATTATTATACTATAATCCAATAACAATATTTGAAGGTAAAGACAAAGGAACATGTACGTAACTTGACAAACGCTTGGATAAAAATTTGTTGTACTTCGCTTGTCGTCATCACGTTTGTGAACTTGTTCTTAGAAGTGTAGCAGAAGTCTATTGGCCAGTATCGTCGGGTCCAAACATCCCAATTTTTAAACGTTTTAAAGATTCTTGGAATAAAATTGATACGTCCGATTATGAAATAGGTATCGACAATAAAATGGTTGCAAAAACGTTAATCAATACGAAAACTGAAATATTAAATTTTGCTTATTGTCAATTACAGGTAATTATGAGTGTTTAATGGAAATAAAATACGTTATTCTCAAATTAATTAATAGTACACGGAGAGAAATCAGTGGCCCAACATACCATAATCGTGGCAACTTTTACCCAACTCGCAGGTGCGTATATGGATAGAATGTCTGTCCGGTAATTCTTACTCATTTCTCCTGGTCAGCAGAGAAATCGAAATCTGGTAAGCGGAGCAAGTTCCAATCGTCAGAATTTTCAAAATGTACGGCAAACTTCTCAATTAATACAGTTCATTTACTAATGAAGCGGTAACTAGTACTGTATATGAACGAATAATTTACTAGTGCCTGTAGTTGAATAACTTGTCGAAGAGTGGGTCGTCGGCAAGTTCCAAGAGTCAGAATTACCAAAAACTATAGTACATCAATCAGTTAATTTACTGGTGGGCGCGATAAGTGGTACTGGAAATCAATGATCAGTTTACTAGTGCCTGTAGGTCAGATACCTAATCGACTATATTCTTTCAACCAGAACATTTGATACAATTAACCATACGCACACTCTATCCATATAGGCACTTGCGCTACAGGTAAAACTTACCGGAATCACACTAAATATTAATTGTACTATGCGAGGTAGGTATATAAATAATAAGGCTGTATATATGGTTGATAATTTTATAAATTTATTTATAAAATGACAGATATTTACACGTAGGTATACTAGCACATTTATTTAAGTAATTAAACATTATTATTCATACACAAAATGTATGTGGATTATAATTAATCATTTATATTTTGTAACGTGTGGTTACGTACAGTTTTGAACCCTTTACAAGTAATAAATTGCACATGCGTGAATCAGGTAACATGTTAAACGATATCATACTTTTATTCAAATTCATATTCACGGAGTTGACTATTTCGTAACCCCAAAAATGACGGTCAAATGCACAATATTGTAAACAAACAACTAAAAAATAAGGGATGTCTCCAACCGTAAATATATCTGTGACTTTACCAAACACAGGATGCACCGAACTTTTATCGATGAGTAATATCGAATCTCTTGAATCCTTAGTACCTTGAACATCTATCCACGAGACGTGTTGTATTAAATTTTCCGGCACAATGCATGTAAAGTATTTACTGTAAGTAATCCCATCAATTGGTCGTACAGTACCGAGTTTTGTGGTTTGAGACAAATGACAATCACGAACAAAATTACAACTTTGCAATTGGTGTTTGATAGCAAGCGTGTGAATTATATTGACACGACTACAAGAAACGCTTGCTGTAAGTTTTGAGAGACGATGCCTACTTTTGTATCTTATGGTTGAATAATATATTGGAGGCCCTACTGCTCGGATTACCCATGGATAATGAGTTGCAAAGTGGAATTTAGGTGTAAGTGTTTTCCGAGGAAAAAGTCTACAGTACAGCTGATGATGTTCAGTGATTAAATTACCCAATATATCTATCTGTGCAGATGTTAATTGAGGAGCTGTTATTGAATCAATGATTTGTCTTAACAAAATATACAAATGCCAGAATTGATTATTTCTATCAAGCACTAATTCGCCTATCATAGAACCAAAATACCTTACAAAACACAAAGTTTCAGACCCAGACATTTTGAGACGAACTTCGTGCGCTTTATGCAAAATTATGGGAGGTGGTTTATTTGATAACTCTGAACGTCCGTAATCAAAGACCTGCATTCTAAAATTTAAAGTGTCGAGAGTGAATGCTTTTAACTCAAATATAAAATAATTAACCAATGCTGGCATTACGTATTTAAAAATGCCGTCAGAAAAATCATGTTACAGATCTACCGAAATATTATCACATACATGAAAATCTTCAAGTCTATTCCATATGGAACGCTTTTTTATTCCTGTTTGTTTCGTATCATTAAGTTCTAAATCAATTTCGTAATTATGCGGAGTCCGTATCAAACTGGGATCTTCTGCAGACAAGCCCTGACATTGCTCTTTTGATACTTTGCAGAACCTACAATAAAATCGACTTGAAAAGCTTTCAGTAAGACCTAACATACTATTCAACCCAAGATTGTCTCCTAAAAGTATACCGATACAGAAATATATGGTTTCTTCGCCATTCTCCGTCACAACAGTCACCCCTTCGTTTTTTAATAAATTCAATTCGTCAATTAATGGTTTGAAAACAGCATCGTTCCCATAATCTTTCCTATCTTGGGCAAAGAAAAGTAGTGACAAGTATATGCTTTCTAAAGACGACGCGTACTTTGGTGGCATACACGCAATGGATGTATAGACAGCACCTAATTTGTTAACCCCAGCATGTGACCCAAGTGGGTTGCCCGTTTCATATTCGTCAAAATAGATGTACAGTGGTAACACAGTTTTATTACCAAACTGTTTCAATTTTTCATGCCACAAGGTGCCTTGAACAAAATTGCTGAGTCTCGAATTATCGCTATATAGGTAGATCGTGCACGTATTGTTTAATTTCTTTTAGTAATCCAGGTATCTCCAAAACAGATGTTAATTGATGTCTAAGTGAGATTTTTTTACCAGTAACACGTACCGGCCTAACAATTCCTCTTCCACAATTTTTCTTTTCTGATACAACTTCAGAAATCGTGTATGTCTCAGGTGGAGTATACCTATATTTATTCTCCATCATTTGAAACCGCTTATACTCAGAAGATATGTCTTCAAAAGGATTTTTAATGGAATCTATGATATTATCGATTTGTTCGAGCATTTCAGTTGCCTGAAAGCTTTCCGGAGACCGAAGATTTGTGCTTAACTTTTCTTTTATTGATGGAATGACAGCATTTTCAAAAAACGATGATACGTTATCTGTTACAAGCTGGACTATTCTTTTGGGAACAAGTGGTTCATTATACAAAGTCATGATCAGAGATCCAGCTTCTAGTTGCAAGGTAATATTCATTACGATTTTTTTTGGATTATTCAAATCTGAATCTATTTCTGTAATAACTGCCGAGTCAGGTGCAGTATGTTGAAGTTGAGGAAATTCACTGTTACTACAAACAACGTCTTGGTTAACATAAATGATGTTATCGTTAGGAACAACAACTTCATTAGAATGAATAGAATTCAAATGTTTGCGGTAAGAATTTAGGGAATTATATTTACGTCCACATTTATCCAACGCCGGTTTAAGCCTCTGGGCGCCCATAGGCTTCAGATATCAAAGCGCCCCCTCGATACAACTCAAATAAAATTCCAAATACGCGAAAAATAAAAGTAATTGTTGAAATAAATGCAGCTGGTGTTCATAGTAACACGATAGGTTTTTAGTTTGGTTTATTGGTTTGGCTTTCTGGCCTTCAGTGCATTGTCGGATCGAAAAGCATTGTTCCGTGTGAGGCGGATGACAAGTTAGGTTAATCATTCATGAAATTCATCTCGACGATAATTCGAAAATTATGCAGAGGTAGTTTGTTATTAACAACAGTCAATTGTTTCCGATTTTTGGTTTGAGGATACAAGAAAAAAAAAAAATGTCATTCGCGGCGCCCCGCAATTTGCGGCGCCCTAGGCTATAGCCTAGTTAGCCTAGTGGGTAAACCGGCGTTGCATTTATCACCCATGCACTCATAATAATCGGTAGGTTTCAAATGATGGTCGTGTTTTAAATGTAGAATCGAATAATTAGATTTTTGGAACCGCAAATTACATTTGAAGCACTTCGTATCTAAGCTTTATGTAATAAAATATAATATCGCAGACCATAAAATTTTTATAATATCAAATGAACATTCTATTCGAACAACACCTCTTAAAATTCTCTATATAACTATATAAAAAACTACATATAAGTATATACCGAGAGTTTTCGGTGAATCCGCACGACCCCCTCCTAAGGCCAAACCAACACAGGCACACACCGCGTGTATGAGGCTTGTTCAGGAGGGGATAGGCTACTAGTAGCATTGCTTATCCCCTTCCGAACGAGCCTCACGCATACGGTGAGTGCTGTGTTGGTTTGGCCTTAGGAGGGGGTCGTGCGGATTCACCGAAAACTCTCGGTATATATATTAAAAAAAAGTTACCGTCTCTTTTTTATCATAAAAGCACAGTATAGATATGTTTATATAAAAGTTTTATCAAACTATATTTCAAACTAACGAAACAATATTAATTCTTTGGATTATCACTTTGTCTGACTAGACTTAGTATATAACTATTAAAATAATAAGTCTTAATGATCTCAGGAATCAGTACCGATTGAAAATATACGTATCTAACTTTCATGGTTCGCGAAGTAAGCATTAAGTGAACAAATTAGTTTGTTGACACACGCGTACTTTTTTGATTTACGATTTATTCCGTAAACATAATTCTCAATGAATGCCCAACAATGACTCGTTTCTGCTTGATACTTTGCATGTAATGCAAAGAACGATTTAAAGCAAGAGTCGACTGCTTTTATAGCGGAACATACATCATATTCAACAGTATTTATCGTAACGCGTGCGCTTACCAAATTGTCAATGAGACCAATCAATGTGGGAAATGGTTGAATAGTTTGTGCGCTTGCTACCAGTCTTTCTGTTCCAGCCTGCAAGATTGGTTGAAGATTCTCCAGGGTCTGAAATTTTATAAATGTAAAATAATTTGTTGGACACGTGAATAATTTATTGATAATTACTGGATTCTTTTGATCGAACCTCATTTTTTGCTATTTGTAATTCGATATAAATAATATACACAGCATTATTTATTTATAATTGTTCAGTTAGGAATCACATAAAACTTCTATATTTACTTCAACATGCAAGATGAATAAATTTTGTATCTCAACTCTTGAAGGCTTTCGATTGCCTGTTAATTTTTTCACAGTCACTGAACCGAGTAGCAGTGGTAAAAGTAAAAACCCCAGTACCTCTATATTACCTGTAATTGAATTAGTACACGAATCATAATATCATACATTACACAAGATTTACTGTCATAGTGCAATATATTAATAATCTCGGTATACCTCGATCAATCATCTCACGATGCGTGTGTGAAAAATTCAGCACTTCTGGGCTGGTTGATTTTTTTGCAACGTAGAAAAGCCCTTCAGCAGTACGGCTCCATGTCGTGAAAAGCTTGTCTTTACAACCTGGGTACAAGCTGTCGAAGTCCATATCAAGCTACAATTATTGTGTAAATTGATTTATGTTACTTTGATTATGCGGGTGTAACTATATAAATGAATTATTTTATAAACAACTATTTCTCACCAATATGTATCCACCTGCGCGTTTCAAGGCTTTGAATTTTTCGAAGTAAATCTGAATACCCACGGTCTCGATGATATCGAACCGATGAGATGGGGTTGTGCTCCATTTGCTGACTACTTCTTCACGAAGCTCATCGTTATTTTCAAGCCATCTTATCTGGTCGATAATTCCAAGTGGTGGGCTGATATTTGATGCTGTATAAAGTTTGAAATATGCCATATATATATATATATATGTATATGGGGTAGTCCATGCCGTTTCGACCAACCCATGACCCCGACCCCCTCCGATTTTGAAATAAATTTTTTATATGATTTGCCGGTCTTCAAAATGCAATGTCAATTTTTTCAGATTTTTATTATTTTTGGTTATTTTTTTTCAAATTTCCAAAGTCAACAAAAAAACGCCATGTTTTAAAAATCTGAAAAAATTCAATAAACCTCTATGAAATAAGATAATTTTTTCCATATTAATTTTATAGTGGTGTTCTCGAGGGGACACCCGGGGCAGGACTAAGCCAAGAAAAAAAGTCCAAGTCGGCCCTTCTTATTTTTTCCAGACGTCAATTTTTGTGCCCAAAATAGTACCGCATAGTTGAAAGTAAATTCCTTTTTTTTTTACGTTCATTCAGAAAAAATTTTTTTTTTTAAAAGTTAAAAAAAAGAAAAACAAAAAAAAAATTAATTTTATTTTCAACTATGCGGTATTATTTTAGGCACAAAAATTGACGTTTGAGAAAAAAAAGACAGCATCCGACTTGGACTTTTTCCCTTGGCTTAGTCCCGTCCCGGGTGTCCCCTCGAGAACACCACTATAAAATTAATATGGAAAAAATTATCTGATTTCGTAAAATTTTATTGAATTTTTGCAGATTTTTAAAATGTGGCGTTTTTTTTTGACTTTGGAAATTTAAAAAAAAATAACTGAAAATAATAAAAATCTGAAAAAAATTGACGTTGCATTTTGAAGACCGGCAAATCGTATAAAAAATGTATTCCAAAATCGGACGGGGTCAGGGTCATGGGTTGGTCGAAACGGCATGGACTACCCCATATATATATGTGTACCAAAAATACTGTTCGGTATTGCAATGAAAATTCAGCAAATAATAATAGTGAGTAACAAATTGGAGTAATAATCACAGGATACGCATGAACTGGCAATTCGTTCGATGAATGGTGTTCGTAAAATCAGTTGTAGGCATATATGGGGAATTCCACGTCAACTCGATGAATCAAAAACAGTCACCCTCTTCGTTTTTTTCAGCAAATTTTTATATGATAGTTCTTGGTTTAAAACTCGTCTCTGATTTTTTTCAAATTTTTTTATCCAACCGTTTTTGAGTTATGAATTTTTGAAAACTCGAAACAGCGCCGTGATCGATTTTTTTGAAAAAATTCTCAAAAATACTATGGCCAACGACGAACATTTTTCGGTTTTGGAAAAAGTGGACAGATTTTTTTTTAATTTTTTTAATTCTTTTTTTGCCATCACAAACATTACTGCATTCAAAAATTTATTTAGTCATTCATTTTAGATAGTCAACAGTGAAGGAAAACGAAAACCAGTCCAATAATGGAACAAAATTGTGTTGATTTAATTTTTGTTCAAATAATTTTCTGTGGTACATTTTTTCCAGGAACAGTGTTCTTCTTCTCAATAAAATATGATCAACAAATATTCTATAGCATGTTCGTTTTGCTACACAGAACCATGGGTACAGTCAGAGGCAATAGAATATAGAAGCTTCCATTGGTTTTTCGAAATGAAAAAATCCTCGAATACGTGGTAGGTACTTGGCAGGCTGATTTTTAGAAAAACTATGAGAAAATACAAATTAAAACTCGTTAATGTTCTCTTATGCCCGGTTACATAAACGTGGGGTGCCCCTCGATCACGGGGCAAATTCTGCCCCGAGAGTTATCTGTCAAATGTTTCATAGTAATTGTGTCCGCTCTATGGCAGCAGAACTGCGCCTATGTTCAATTGTCCACACGTCTGACAATCACCGCGCGGATTTTGTGAAAACAACGCTGAATTAACACATTTTACTGGGAAAACAAAAATAAAAAATCTCCACCGTTCACGATCAGATGGGTCATAAAAATTCAAGCTTTGGACGTAAAATATAGGTGAATTTTTTCAAAATTTTCGAAGGATATGGGGAATTCTCCGTCAGAACGTACGGGAATAATAATTCGAAATTTTGATTTCATCGAAATTTGTATGGGTGATTACACCTAATGAGAGGAGCTTTCATGATTTTTTTCGTTCAGCTGTTCTTGAGATATGAATTTTTGAATTTTTTTTTTCGAAAATTCATAACTTCTTGTAAAATTGACCAAATCGGGTGTTTTTTTTTTGGAAAATTTTTGTTTTAACTATACTTTGAGAAAAAAAAAATACAAAAACCGTGATTTTTGTCAATTGCGGAATGATTTTTTTATTTATAGCTCAAACTTCACGATTTCGAGAGGTTGCACACTTTTTTTTTTTTTTGAAAACATTTTCATAAAAAACATTGTTTTTTCTACAAATTATGCCGTCGGATTTATCGTGGGGTCACATCTCATTCTATTTTTTTATTTCTGATTCAAAATCTTTTTGCGTAAATTTAATCGTTCTAAATTTCTAAAAAGATTCAAAATAGCAATTCCGTTGATTCTGGAAGCCTATGGCTTCGCTTTGAATATAAAAATATGAAATTATTGGTCCCGATATCGTAATTGATGACTACATAAATTCTAATAATTCTATATTTTTATATTCAAAGTGAAGCCATAGGCTTCCAGAATCAACGAAATTGCTATTTTGAAGCTTTTTAGAAATTTAGAGCAATTAACTTGACGCAAAAAGATTTCGAATCAGAAATAAAAAAATAGAATGAGATGTGACCCCACGATAAATCCGACGGCATAATTTGTAGAAGATAAAACAATGTTTTTTATGAGAATTTTTTCAGAAAAAAAAAAGTGTCCAACCTCTCGAAATCGTGAAGTTTGAGCTACGAATGGAAAAATCATACCGCAATTGACAAAAATCACGTTTTTTGTATTTTTTTTTCTCAAAGTATAGTTAAGAACAAAAATTTTCCGAAAAAAAAACACCTGATTTGGTCAATTTTTCAAATTATGTTATTATGTTAAGTTATGAATTTTCGAAAAAAAAAAATTCGAAAATTCATATCTCAAGAACAGATGAACGAAAAAAATCGAAAAAAATCATGAAAGCTCCTCTCATAAGGTGTATTGAGCCATAAAAATTTCGATGAAATCAAAATTTCGAATTATTATTCCCGTACGCTCTGACGGAGAATTCCCCCTATATTTTATTCGTAGGTGCTATTATTTATTAAAAAAAAATCGTTCACTGAAAAATACAAAAAAAAATCAGAGACGATCTTTTATCATAGTACTACAACATATTAAGAAATTAAGCGAAAAAAAAATGTCGAGGTCAAATGTGAGCGAGAATGGATGGAAAGCCTCATATGTTAATTCAGCGTTGTTTCTACAAAATTCGCGCGGTGATTGTCAGACGTGTGATTAATTGATCATAGGCGCAGTTCTACTGCCATAGAGTGGACACAATTGCTATGAAACATTTGACAGATAACTCTCGGGGCAGAATTTGCCCCGTGATCGAGGGGTACCCCACGTTTATGCAACCGGGCATTAGTAATCTAAAAATTAGCCCGCCAAGTACCACGTATTCGAAAATTTTTTCTCTTCGAAAAACCAATGGAAGCTTCTATATTCTATTGCCTCTGACTACAGTATCCATGGTTCTGTGTAGCAAAACGAACATGCTATAGAATATTTGTTGATCATATTTTATTGAGAAGAAGAACACTGTTCCTGGAAAAAATGTACCACAGAAAATTATTTGAACAAAAATTAAATCAACACAATTTTGTTCCATTATTGGACTGGTTTTCGTTTTCCTTCACTGTTGACTATCTAAAATGAATCACTAGATAAATTTTTGAATAAAATAATGTTTGTGATGGCAAAAAAAAAAAAATTGGAAAAATGAAAAAAAAATCGAAAAAAATAGAAAAAAAAAATCTGTCCACTTTTTTTAAAACCGAAAAATGTTCATCGTTGGCCATAGTATTTTTGAGAATTTTTTCAAAAAAATCGATCACAGCGCTGTTTCGAGTTTTCAAAAATTCATAACTCAAAAACGGTTGGATAAAAAGATTTGAAAAAAATCAGAGACGAGTTTTAAACCAAGAACTATCATATGAAAATTCGCTGAAAAAATCGAAGAGGGTGACTGTTTTTGGTTCATCGAGTTGACGTGGAATTCCCCATATACATTATACATTTCGATTGAAAATCTGGATTTCTATCAAGATCTGCCTCGTAAATTGAATATTTATTAACAGATAATATATTTTGAAAATAGAATAAGGTAAAGTGACCGATGATAGGCGAACGCAAACTTTAGTTCACAAAATAACCCTGCACAAGTTGAGTAGTACAAAAATGAAATTTACCAGGACACTTTTTCTTCTTAGTTTCTAGTAGCCCAATTTTTCTATAAGTCTTGCGCATATTATTGTATTTTTCATACAAGACACCACCTGCTGATTGTCCTTGACCATTCATGCCTGTCGATCCATTATACGGCCTATACCAAAGCTCAACATTGCTGGTTGGAATTAAAATGACTAAATCGTGAGCCCAGTCCAGGAATGAACTCCTTGAAATTCTGTCACAAAATGTAAAAATAATGAAAACGATGTAATTGAAATGTATAATGAGGCCATAATGATAGGATAGTCCTGTTCTGTTAGGGTGATATAGGATAGTGCAGTGTAAAAATACCTTTTATCAGGATTATCTTTTAATTCGCTCTCGATTATTATCCGCGATATCAAGGATTGATCAATCTTTTTCAAGTTGTAGTACGTATATAAAAATTCTCGGCCTCTTATGTCGTCGATTAATAATTCCTTCAGATTACTTCTAAATCTTTGGGCTGCTGATTTTAAATAATCCCAAACGTTTGGGCTAGTTTTGATGTGTTGTCTCGGTTGAGATTCATTTACTTGCGATGAAACTATATTTTCCCTTGTATTTAAGTTCGTAATTTCTAAGACATCAAGAATTTGTGCACGGTCTGTTTCCAGCACTGCCGGTTTGGGAAGAATATACTGACCTAGTGTAACATGAAAGTTCAGAAGCTATGATTACAAGAAAACAACGCGGATAATTACGAAATGAATTAATAATAATTTCACTTACCAGATCCTAGCTGCATGAAAGATTGCACAAAACACGGAGCGCCATTCTCCTGGTTCTCTACAGTGAGGTCACTCGTTAATTCCACCGAATTCATGGTGCTAACACCTCAAACCGGGCACTCCTACTCGTAGAATTGTAAACTTTCTGCCAATTCAACCACCCTCTTGGGTAAATTTCGCGCCAACGAGCGAAACTAGCAACTCTTACTAGAGTAACGCGTAGGCTGGACCGATGCTACGGTATTCGTACCAGGTTCCCGGCCAATCAAACAACAAAGTATGGTATTTTTCCCGCCAGTGCGCGGAACAATCTCAAACTAAAAACATAGCCAGAGTAGCGCGTAGGCTACACTGATGCTGTGATATTCGTACCAGGTTTGCCCGCAAATTAAACCACAAACTATGGTATTTTGCCCACCACTGCGCGGAACAAGCTTGAACTAGTAAGCATAGCCACAGTAGTGCACACGCTACACCGATGCTACAGTAGTCTAACAGACGTAATTGGTACGATTCCCCATGCTGTGTGACAGACACTACCTATCTAGGTAGTGCTGCATACGCTTCTCCCTGACTGGTGAATTTGACCATAGTAATATACAAACAATACCAGAATACCGGTAAAATCTACCGTAATGGCATCAGAAATTATGACCTGAATTTTATTGTAGTTCTTGCTTTCTCACGGATAATGTAAGCTGTACACATCTGTGCCTATAGCCAAAACTGCAGTACCTATTACCGTAAAATTTGTACTGGAGCACTACTGTAATTTAAACCGAGGGATTTTTCTCCGTGTATACGCATCTCGTGCCCTGTTTTGCGCACTCGTTACGTAATGTACTATTGTACTATATTACTGTTCTAGATGTTTCAACCTCGTGACGATTATAGAGAACTCCTTGAATTAGTCATCATATTTTTAGGTGAATCTCCACCTCGAGGTATCTTTTTCAAAGCACCTCAAAGCACCAAGAGCAATGCACGACACTAGGTCGCTATCTTAAGCCATCTATACATTGAAAATATTTATGTTCAAAAAGCAAATGAAAATGCTTTTGGTAGAAATTAATTCGATTCGTCAAATCTGTATTTTCATCGTTTCCATTTATATAAAAATGTGGTTTACAGCTCCGAACGCCATAGGAGCTCCTTATCAGGATTTAATAACAATGCGAGAATTATTAAAATATAAACAAATTAATCAGAAAATCTCTACAGCCGCTTCAAATAAATTCGCTAGACATTCATGGTATCTGTCTGAAGAGCTCTCAATTCTAGCATTTTCCGATTCTCAAGTACTCGTAAACCTCCCACACAGCACAGAATATTTATGAAAAATTGACGAAATATTTATAATAAAGGTTTCAATATTGTTCAAATATTTATCATGAATAATTCATAAATATTGATATGTCCACGATTTTGAAGGATCGAAAAGATTTTATCAAATATTTCATAAACATTTTCAATAAATTTTGCTGATAATTATTGCATAAATAAGTATGTAGAATATTTTATAAAATATCGTTAAAAACTTTATCGAAACCTTCACATAATATTTATTAATGATTCGTCATGTACACGGGGAGAATTATCTTTTAAAAATCACCGTGTATGTCACTACAAGTGTGGTTCCACTAGAGCATTTTGTGAAATATTACCAAGTAACCAGTATCAGTCAAATATACCTATATCTTGATTCTATTCTGAATTCCAGTACATCACAATAGATTTTTGTAACACTGCTTGGTAATAATTAATATTTTACCAAATGTTGGGGTGCTCCGCACTTGCAGTGACTTACACGGTAGTTTTCAATAGAGAATTTTCTTCGTGTAAAGGTAGTAGTCGAAATTTAGAATTTGATTGTCGTTTCATACATTTTGGGTAACTGGTCAAAAATAACGCAGCAGTTTTTAAATCAGTTACCCAATCTGAATGAAACTGTTGAGTCTGATTCCATTTTCTCAGCTATGCCATTTCTGCCTCACCCTTTGTATTTACATTTCATTTTGGCGATCGATCAATTACTTTTACCTTGTCAATGAATTAAGGTAACAATTTCTGTGACCTCTCAATTTGAAGCTTATGCTCGGTACTCTCGTTTTCTTTTCCGAAAACTTGTACAGGGACATTATTTTATGAATTAATCATATCAATCGCACTTCTAATATTACTCGATTCATCTCGAATGATCAAATCAAGAGATTGTATCGTGGGAAACAAATCCAATGGAATAGTACTAAAAAACACCTCAGTGACGAGCCTGATCTATGATCGGCATGGTGTGGCTTTTTCGTGGTAGTAGAATACGTAACGGAATAGACTTGAGGTAAAGAAGTTACTTGTGGGGTTTGTACTTGCAACTTTTCAGTCCTTTCAACTGAGAAACATTTATCTTCACGCTGCGCTCCGTATATCGCAATAGCTTTTGTCGCTAACGATCAAGCATGATATATTCACCGAAATCTTTATTGTAATCTTGAAGGTAAAATTATTATGAATATTTCTTGAACATCTATAGATTATTTCGGTAGCGATTTGAAAATAGCCTTATCAAACTTCGTAAAGTTCGGAACATTATCTACTCATAAAGATTATTCAAATATGACTTAAATA
This sequence comes from Macrophya alboannulata, assembly GCA_949628255.1. NCBI lineage: Eukaryota > Metazoa > Arthropoda > Insecta > Hymenoptera > Tenthredinidae > Macrophya > Macrophya alboannulata. Next base: position 6,150,726 of record OX451213.1, read on the forward strand.
CGAGGAGAAATATTTAGGCTCCATGTTTTGAAAATATTTCAGGTATTATTTTATAAATCTTTACGAAATGGATTGAAAATCAGCTTGTGAAACTAAAAGTACTTGTTTTCAGGAAGATTGCTTATATGACACATAAATATTTATCCACATATTTATGTAAATCATTACGAAAATGTTTGAGGAGATATTTACATAATGTTGCACAAATATCATCGAAAAAATGTATGAATATTCTTTTTTAAACCTTGAAATATGCATTCCATAGTTATTCACAGAATATTTATCAGCATTATATTTGATCAATATTTACAAATATTTTTCGAAAATATTGTGTGCTATGTGGGCTAAAATTGAAAATGGTTAAAAGTTTAAATGAAAACAGGCAAACTATGAAATGTGCTAAAAGATATATTATGACTCAAAAAATTCGCAGTAGATTTTTATCAAAAGATATTAGTGACTTTCTTACTGAAAAATCATTAAATATTTTTAAACAATTCAAATTAGAGACGAACTTTCTGCAAAAACATCCTGAAGAATGGGATACTGATGAAAGCTACATTAACTGTCGAAATATATTTAGTAATCTGAAAGTAGTTAATGATATGGCGGAGAGAGCAGTTGCTTTGGTTCAACAATACAGTAATACATTAGTAAAGGATGATACTCAAAGACAATACTTATTGCAAGTAGTACAACATCATCGAGCAATATATCCCACTTGCAAAAAATCAAACGATACAGATTTTGAATCTACATTGACAGGATAATAGTTTGTAAATAATATCGATTTTGTTCAAATTTAGTCAAAGAAGCGAATGTAAATTAATTACTCAACTTAAAATTGTAATTGTAATTGTACAAAAATACTAAAATAGTGATAAATAATCTTGTTCTTTTCTAAAAACAATAATAAAAAATAAAAATAAGAAAAATAAAGTTATTTCTGTATTATTCAGAGCCGTACAAAATATGATCAACTTTGGGAGCCTATAACTCTGAAACCGTTAGACTGACGAAAATTTTATATCAGAACAATTTTGTAGAGAATTGAATTTCCTACAAAAGTTACCTCTGAAAAAAATTTTATCATTGTTCGTTAGAGAGAAAAAAATTTTTTTGCAGAAAAAAATTTTTTCCCCGTGTTATTTAAATGGAAAAGGGGACCCCCGTTTGAGGCGGGTTGTAACGTGGCAAAATAAAAACATAAAATTTATTAATTTAAAGGCCCCATCCGCGCGCACCCTAAAGCCCCCCGCACACGGTGCTTGTTTTCATAATTTTTACGTGCTGGATTGCTTGCGTGCCTATGACAAAACACATCAAGCAAGCAAACCAGCACGTAAAAATCATGAAAACAAGCACCGTGTGCGGGGGGGCTTTAGTGAGCGCGGCTGGGTACCTCGCTAAAGGTGCTCGCACATGAAACGGCGTTGACGGAGAGCCGGAGACGGAACACGGACAAGTCGTTTGCGCGCAAACACAGAGCGCCGACCAACCGCGCGCGATATCCCGAGCCGCTTCGAACGTACCGCCAGGATACCTTGCTGTCCGTGTTTTCCGTGTCGAGCTTGACTTTGCGGCGTTGCCACGCCGCGCTCGAATAGCACGTTTTCAGCGGTAACAGACAAGTGAGACCTCGTGTACTTAGTCCGGGTGTTTATTTTAGCAGAGCAGAGATATCAACGAACACAAAATATATCCAAAAGATCGAAGAGATTCGTTGAATACGATTGAGAAAAGGTAAGTAGATGATAAACAAAACGTTTTTCTAGTATATTAGTCTTTATTAGTAATCATTAATAGGCATATTCTCCCTATGTGAAATTATTTTGACACATAACCTCTCTGAAATGGTGAATGCATAAATTTCTGATTTCTTTCTTCTGATTAATGTTGTTACTCTCCGATTCTTATTTTTATTCATTTTTTTCGTTTCATTCATTCTAAATATATTGTACAGTCTTTAGCAATCCATCATCGACGAATATACATAATATATGATCGCATGATGCACAATTTTGTGTAGTCTCTACAGGTGCATTGAATTTCGAGAAAATCAGAATTTTAAATTTATATGTTCTTGTTGGTGTTCAATACTCACTTTGAATTACATATCATATATATTGCCATAGTAATATCGTTCGGCTTTCCAAACGATATTATTTTTCTATTCGATTTTTTTTTTCAGAAAATGGATGATGAGGACCTTCTTCTCACATCAATATGGATGGCAAGCTTTATTTTATTGCGGCGGGCAGGACACTTGCGTCGAAGGGTATATCGACGCTGGTGGGTCAGGCCGTTGAACCAAGAAAGACTACATCAGGGCGATTATTATCAACTTTTCAGGCAATTGCAATTTGACAGCACAATGTTGCATCGCTATATCAGAATGGATTTACAGACATTTCACCAATTGCTCGGGATGGTTCATCCATATCTTTTAAAGAAAAGTCCCCGCGCTCTTCCTCCAGAGCACCGACTTTTGTTGGCGTTGAGGTATGTTACGCCTTTGCAGGAATCTGCTGTGGACGCCAGGCGCCACAGCTTTTTATACATTTATTCAACCAAAGACAATAATTGCTCGATTGGGAAACTTATTACATAATAGAAATAGAACTAAACATTTAATACGATAGATGGATCAAATACAACGGAATGAAGCTGTTATGTAGTTTCTTTGTTGTAGGTACTTTGCTACAGGAGATGTAATACTTTCCATATCATTAGCCTATAGGATTGGAGAATCCACAGCAAGAAGCATTATAAAAGAAGTATCCGAAGTTTTGGCCCAAGTCCTTGCACCTATCTACCTCACACAACCAAACGAACAGGAGTGGCAAAGAATTTGTGTTCAATTTTTGGAACAATGGAATTTCCCGAATTGTTGTGGAGCAATTGATGGCAAGCATGTCCTTATTCAAGCTCCAGCGAACTCTGGGAGCTTATATTACAACTATAAAAAGTCATTCAGTATCGTATTGCTTGCCGTGTGTGATGCAAATTATAAATTTACGTTAGTCCATGTCGGAGAAATGGGGAGCCAAAATGATGCTGGTATATTCGCTGACAGCCCAATGGGACAGGCTTTGAAAAACGGACAACTTGGATTACCTAACGGAATGGCTATGCTTCCTGGAAGTCAGCAAAGAACACCAAGTTTCTTCGTGGGTGATGAAGCTTTTGGGCTCTCCAAGAATATCATGAGACCCTATGGTGGACAGAACTTATCGGAAGATAAGCGAATCTTCAACTACCGTTTGTCCAGAGCACGCCGAACGATTGAAAATGCGTTCGGCATTCTATCAGCTCGTTGGCGTATATATCGCAGACCTATAAATTTACAAGTTGACTGCGTTGATGCCATTATCTTGAGCACAATATGCTTGCATAACTTTTTAAAAACCAGAGATGAACTCGAAAACCCTCCAAGGGTTTTGTACTGTCCTCCAAGATTCGTAGACTGGGAAGCAGAGCCTGGAGTTTATAATGGCGGGCAATGGAGACAAATGGAAAATGAAGGACTAAGAGACATACCAATGCATCGTATTCAGAGGGAAGCGCAGAATGCCATACGTATAAGAGACACAATAAAAGACTACTTGTTAACGCCCGAGGGGCAAGTACCTTGGCAGTACCACTACGTTCAAGCGACTGGACACATATGATGTTATGCAAATAAATGTGAAACATCTCGAATATCATGGCTTGCTTGAATAAAAAATTTCCGAATGTAATCGAATCCTCTATTTTCACGCAGGGGAAGATAATGAAAGCGTTCCATCATAGCTGACCATCCAAGTTTCATACATTTGATGAAATCGCTAATATATTTCTACAATAGATATAACAAACTTTTTAAGAAACGTTGAAAACTTTGCTTTGGTAACTTTGTTTTGTTATAGCTGTACCAGAAAATCTCACAAAACTTCTATCACAAAACAAAACTTGTGAGTTTGCGGAGTACAAAGTGGAGAAATGATCGAAAAAATTACATGAAATGAGTAAAACACAAGTTGTGAAAAATTTTGAAATTGCAAAAAAAATTTTCCACTTGGAACTGTTAAGGTTTCAAATGTTATTTTGGTCGCAGAATTTTCGTGAATTTGTGGTAGAAATTGTGGTTTTCTCAAACTAAGCTTGCAAACTTTTAATATCCCAAATATCATAACACTTGAACATGACTGTTCTAATCGTACATTTGTTAGTTTTGATAATTTTTAATAAATTCTATTATATCAGTATTCTTCACCATAGCCACTTCATTTTTTACGTAGTAATTATCTGTAATGAAGTTATAATTAATATATTAAACGCAGAAACATATTTTCAAATCATATATTAAACGTACCATATAACAATTGACAAAATACGTATCGGCTTTTCTTCCAAAACACCACAACTTTGACATTTAATATTCATTCAATAATTGTTTCAGACAAAGTACTCATCAGCTATGAAATACAGATGCAGGGACGGTTAAAAATTATACGCTTAACGCTACTTATAATGACATATGTATAGTTTTGGAAAATCAAAAATATTTAAATGTAACAAGACTTATTACGGATAAAACATATAGTCTGTAAAAACTTCGAACAGGTATCAAATATTTATTTGTAATACAAAAAGTGATTAAAAAAAAAATTATTTAATAATGGAATTCTGTTGACTTTCCTGCCTCTTGAAATGAGAAAGTGTTCTTTTATTTATTTCAATCACAGACACAGAATAGCTTAAAAGTCGACGTTTTGAAAATTCCGAATATACATAATAACACTAAGATTATATATTTCCGAATACACATAATACCTTATTTGTTTATGACTTTAGAATATACATAATAACACTAAGATTATATATTTCCGAATATTAATAATACCTTATTTTTTTATGACTTTAGTTAGTTCAGTCTTTTAAATTGTTCATCACAATCGACAATACAACCGCAGAAAAGCTATTTTTCATACAAGACTTGCAAAATTTTCGCCTTCTTGGCAATTTTCTTTTCATCATCACAGTTGGCCAATTCCGCAAGTATTAAACTTACGAAAGCTTCATCGTTATTAGTGGTTACTGGTTTTGTTCTAGTCTCCATCACTTTGGTACGATTAATCAAATGCTCTTCTATTACAGACGATAAACGTAAAAATGAAGTTTCTACAGGATCATTTTTGTCTTGTTTTTTCAATTTTTTATTATAGCAAGTGCTGGGCTCAGCGAAAGAGTGCGATCCCAAGACGGACGTAGATGTAGATGTTAAACTTTGTGGCTTAGGTGTGATACGATTGTTCGAGATATTCGATCTCGATGGAATAGCGCAAGACGGTGGTTTATCGATGTGAGAGCAGTCACGTGTTAAATCAAATTGCTCATTTATTGGCCATCCCAGTACTGGTGAAGACGGAGAGGATATTGGCGATTCTGAGGCATAGGTAGATGCACTTATGCTAGCAGATGGAGATGCGCTGTAATAACTGGGTGTTGGCGTACGTGGTGGTGTAGGCATTGTCAAAGGTGGAGGTGGAGTTGACGTGTCAGAACCGGGTAGAGATGATAGTATCGTTTGCAGTGGTGCTGAAACTGGTGTGATGGTTGTCGCTGGTGAAATTGGCGTCGATGTAGTGAGCAAATGTGTGATTGGCGTCATTGCAGATCCAAGTGCTGCTGGCACTGACATGGGTGGGTGTGGGCGCGTTAGCATTGCCATGGATGAAACCGACACAGGTGTGTTTGAGACGGGGTGTAAATCGACCACAGATGTAGTCTCAATGGGTGGAGTTGTATGGGAACCGGTATAGGAGAGCAACGGAGTTGATATTACAGGTGAAAGTTCTGTCATAGGTGGGAATGTAGCTGCTGGTGTTGAGTCTGGAGGTGGTATTAACGGACTGGTATCAGCAACTCGAGTAGTTATCAGATCTACTGATGATCTAGCATTTGAAAATGATGTTGGGATACAAGCAGGCATGTATTGTCTACACCATTCAATATCATTAGTTCTGTCCGGAGGAGTTGGTGCGTAATTGATTGTCGACCCTGTATTGGAACGATGCATGACCTGATTTTTTTGCATATGCGCTACATTGCTGAATGTCCTGAAAAACATGGATTCTACAATTTCAGCTTCACAGCTATAGAAAGAAACTAGAAACCAATGCCAAATTAAACTTGCACATTGCTTCCTCATAATCTTCCCTGAAAAACAACTTGATCTTGAAGTAGAACTGCTCGAAACAACAAGGGATTCCGTCAGATGGAAGCTCCGTTTTTACAAAAGAAATTAGAATGTTAATTTGGTTTCACTTTATTGACTTTATTTATAATATAGAAATACAAATAATTTGTTAGGACCGAAATAAGATATTGCATTTTGAATAATTTTAATTGTCCAAACCGATCTTTCATTTGACGAAATCTTCAAAAATGAGTGGAATCTAAGAATTAATCAATGGGCAAAAAAAAGCTGCATTATTTTCTGAATATAATTAATCATCATCAATGGTAAATATAACTTCCAATCAGTTGAATGCAGTTTGGCCAACGACTCAATTTTTCAATAATCTGAAGTGAAGCAAGGATTCATAAGAACTAAAACTTAAATTAATATTGACCCTGAAAATTAAAAATCGCGAAATTTTCACCAGAATTCAGAGTCTTCACCTTGACATATTCCCATTCACTGTGGCACCATATATTGCACTATGGGCATGTAGCTCTCATTTTGACTCGCTTGTACAGAAAATTTTGTAAATGAGAGGTATTTAGTAGGGAGCAACGTGAAAATTTCTGATTTGCGGCTGGTTTCAATCTACGTATAAGATTCATCACAAATGTACCTTCTTTTTTTGTAATGAGGCTCCAAAAATTTCATATCCTGATATAGGGAAAAGCCTCGCCGCTGCGAAAGTCCACTCCCACTCCTTGACTCGTCTTCTCGTCGCCTGTTTTCGCGTGCAAAACTTTCACGTAACTGACCCCATCGTTTCGAACACTCTGACGCTAGCATAATGTTGATGGTTACAAGAATACCAATTACTTATAATACTATTCATCATTATCTGTCATCAGTATTTCAGAACGATTGTCAAAATTTGACAAGCTTTTGAATCACTTGTGAATTTTTTTAAATAATAACGGACACTACGCTTACGCATATTGCAATTTTTTTTCAAATGCAGTTTATGAGCCCTTTGCTTTTAATTTTCAATTGTGCCTATAGTATATCTCAGTGTCACCGCTGTGTACTCACGTAGCATATTCATTACTCGGCCGATAGCATTCCAAGCACCCTCACGAAAGTTCAGATTTCGGTACTCCTGAAGTTGCTTATTGTATAAGCAAGGAAATTGGGCTACCAATTCTATTAAAAGTGGATCGCCTTGTTTTTCTTCTCCAGTCGAGTCGCCAGGATTCTGGTCCATATTTTCAAAATTCTGTTTCTGTTACGAAGATGTAGTGAAGAATGAGTATTAAACACCAACAAGAACATATAAATTTAAAATTCTGATTTTCTCGAAATTCAATGCACCTGTAGAGACTACACAAAATTGTGCATCATGCGATCATATATTATGTATATTCGTCGATGATGGATTGCTAAAGACTGTACAATATATTTAGAATGAATGAAACGAAAAAAATGAATAAAAATAAGAATCGGAGAGTAACAACATTAATCAGAAGAAAGAAATCAGAAATTTATGCATTCACCATTTCAGAGAGGTTATGTGTCAAAATAATTTCACATAGGGAGAATATGCCTATTAATGATTACTAATAAAGACTAATATACTAGAAAAACGTTTTGTTTATCATCTACTTACCTTTTCTCAATCGTATTCAACGAATCTCTTCGATCTTTTGGATATATTTTGTGTTCGTTGATATCTCTGCTCTGCTAAAATAAACACCCGGACTAAGTACACGAGGTCTCACTTGTCTGTTACCGCTAAAAACGTGCTATTCGAGCGCGGCGTGGCAACGCCGCAAAGTCAAGCTCGACACGGAAAACACGGACAGCAAGGTATCCTGGCGGTACGTTCGAAGCGGCTCAGGATATCGCGCGCGGTTGGTCGGCGCTCTGTGTTTGCGCGCAAACGACTTGTCCGTGTTCCGTCTCCGGCTCTCCGTCAACGCCGTTTCATGTGCGAGCACCTTAAGCGCTAGCGCCATCCCACGGCGCGGGGACATAGCCTCACGGCTAACCACTACGACGGGTCCCTCGTCAAATCTCTCTCACTATTAAAGTACATAAAGAAGTTAAATATCAAACCGGAAGAAAATCATTTTATTCAGAAACTACTACTTGCTTGCATATATGTGTATCTGAGTGAGAAGCTAGCGGGACGCTTCGGCCATCGCTTGTCTGGTGCACTCCGATATATGTATTTCATTTTTATTATTTCATCGCTTTTGATTCCATGCCTGAGCTAGCGGGACGCTTCGGCCATCGCTCGTCTTTGATATTGCTTTCTACAAGCATCAAGAGACTCTAATTACTCGGTGTAGTAAAGAATTATCCCGTTCATATTAACTCAAAATTCATAATTTCTCAGTTAGATCTAAGATCATTTACGCTTTGCCATACTTTCAATAAGAAATATTCCGTTACGAATCGTTAGGGTGTATCAACCTTAGAATTAAACTGCTCGCGATAATAAGAATAATTATCTATTAAATAATATTTGTCTGTTCGCACTTTACCTTCAATAAGAAATATTACGGTACGAATCGTTAGGGTGTATTAACCTTAGAATTATAATATCATATATCATATAATATCTCGCAGTAAGAAAAACCATTATCAATCGTATAATATCTGTCTATTAAACATTACAAATACACTAGATAGAAGTAAGAAAAACATTTGTCAAATCATATCAGCACACTAAAGAGAATTAAGAAAAACATTTGTCACATCATATTAACCATTTCCAATATCCTGAATAAACTTATCAATTGCATTAAAGTGTCTGACCTAAACTACCTCCCTTGTTTCGTAATTTCACATTTCAGTATTATTATTTTACTTTTATAAAGTAGGCCCGAGGTGTATTCCTAGCTCCCTGAGAAAAAGAAATCTTGCTTAATTAATATTAGACTTTAAAGAAGCATTGAATTAATAGATAAGTTACAGGGTCTATACTTGAAATGAAAAATTTTTCCAATTGAGGGAATTTTTTTTATACCCAAAGAAAGCTCTTGAGACCCTAAGCAAAAGAAAAATTTTCAAAAAAAAACACCCTAATGTATATGTATGCATGTGTGTCATCATTTTTTTCCGACGATATCTAGGGAACAAATGATCGGATTTTGATGAATTCGGTATCAATCGACGCGGATTCCCCGAACTTAGAACTGATCAGATTCTGGATTTCATCGGTCCTGTAGTTTTTGAGATATTCGAGGAACATAATTTTGAAAAAATAATTAAATCGACGATATCTCCAGAAAGGATCGTGATTCCAATGAAAATTAGTGTATCGAAGTTTTCTGGATCGTTGATCACGAAAACAAAGACAGATTTTTTTTAATACCTCCCATCCGAAACTTGCCTACCAATGATTATTTTAGGAAATGTTCATACATGTTTTTTTTTTTATTTCCTTGAAAGGTTTGGGCGAGAAGTTTTAGGACTGGCCCATCGTGGTCAGCCGATTTACTTGCTTGTTTTTAACGATATTCCAAGTAAAATGTGTGTATATGGGGCTTTCCATCCATTCGCACCCACATTTGACCTCGACATTTTTTTTCGCTTAATTTTGTAATATGTTGTAGTACTATGATAAAAGATCGTCTGTGATTTTTTTTTTTAAATTTTCCAGCGAACGTTTATTTTTTTATAAATAATAACACCTTCGAATAGAATATTCGAAAATCCTTCAAAAATTTTGAAAAAATTCACCGATATTCTACGTCCAAAACTTGAATTTTTATGACCCATACGATCGTGGATGGTGGAGATCTTCTATTTTTATTTATTTTTTCTATTTTTTTTTTTTTTTTTTAATTTTGAACAGATTTTTATTTTTCAATTCTATCGGTCGTTTGTTAGTTGGTGATTGTTGGATGAGTGAAATGGTTTGTGGAATTTTAGTTTCTGTTTATCCATAATAAATGGTTGCTTAAAAGCGAATTTTAATTTTCAATTTTTCGAGCTCGTCCGAGGGTCTAATCGCTGCACAATCGGTGCATAAGTATCCGTTTGGGCAACTAGGGGCTAGATTATAAGTATTCACGTTTAAAAAAATCATAACTCAGTTTTATTAATTTCCCTAGCACTACCTGAGTCCAACTCCAATTCTTTCTATTAATCATTGACTGCCTCGCACTCAATATTGACTATCAAAATGCCGTGCTTGCTAAATTTCCTGTTTCAAGCAAATCCTGATCCAACAAATGCATCGATTGTGCAGCGATTAGACTCTCTGACGAGCGCAAAAAAGTAAAAATTTAATATCGCTTTTATGCAACCATTCATTTTTAATAAAAAAACAAAATATAATCTAACAAAACGGTTTCACTCCATCACCAACAAACGATCGACAGAATAGGAAAAGAAAATTGAAAAAAAATCAAAACGTTGAAAAAAGAAATGGAAAAAATAAATAAAAATATAGAAGATCTCCACCATCCACAATCAGATGGGTCATAAAAATTCAAGTTTTTGACGTAGAATATCAGTGAATTTTTTCAAAATTTTTGAAGGGTATATTCTATTCTAAGGTGTTATTATTTATCAAAAAAAAAAAAATCGTTCGCTGAAAAATTAAAAAAAAAAAATCACAGACGATCTTTTATCATAGTACTACAACATATGAAAAAATTAAGCGACAAAAAAAAATGTCGAGGTCAAATGTGACCGAGAATGGATGGAAAGCCTCATATGTTAATTCAGCGTTGTTTTAAAAAAATCCGCACGGTGTTTATCAGACATGTGTACAATTGATCATAGGCGCAGTTATGCTGCCATAGAGCGGACACAATTGCTATGAAACATTTGACAGATAACTCTCGGGGCAGAATTTGCCCCGTGATCGAGGGGCACCCCACGTTTATGCAACCGGGCATTAGTGTTGCTTCTACAGAAACAGATTGTCTAGCTCCGGTTACTGATACTGTTGACCGAACATGTAGTGTTGATGACCTATCAGCCACTGGCGAGGCAGCTGCCATGTCTTTTCATCCCAGTCACTTTGAACACTCAACCATCTCAGATCATAACAGTTCTTTGATGAATAGTGATGATTCTTGGCATTATGAAGATGATCTTAGTAGCGGCCAACCTAATACTTCATTACTAAATAATTTTCTCTTGAAATTAGAATCGACTGGAGTTCCGAAGAAAACAATTCAAACTGTTATGGAATCTACTGCAAATTTATTAAGTGACGTAATGGATGATATTTTGGATATAACCTAAGCAGAAACTAAAGCTACAAATAGCTTGTTGGAAACTTATATAAAAAATCAAAATATTGCGATTGAGAAACTCAAGAGTACTTATAAACGGCATAAAATTAATTCAAATTCAAAACATTTCGTTCAGCCAGTTCAGTTATCAATAGGGATGCGCCATGATCAAGTGTACAACAAGTCTCTGAATATCTATAAAACTGTTGCAGTACCCTGTACTATGATGTTTGTTTCAATATTGGAGACCCTCAAGTCTATCTTGTCTATTAAATCCGTGCGAGAAGAAGTAAGAGCTGTCAAATCAGGAAGCTCACAAATGTTGGAAGATATAACCAATGGTACATGCTATCAAACTAACTCTCTCTTCTGATCGTCTAAGTATGGGCTACAACTGCAAATGTATTTTGACGATTTCGAGACAGTCAATCCTCTTGGCAGTAAAATCGGTGCCCATAAGCTGGGTGGCATATATCTTGTTCTTTGCAATCTTCCACCTCATCTTAATGCAAATTTGCAATACATTCATTTAGTATCACTGTTTTACACTATTGACATGAAAGATTTCGGCATGAACACCGTTTTAAAACCCATTGTTAAAGATATAAAAATATGAGAATCTAAATAGGTATCCAAGTAGGCAATAAAGTCATTCGCGGTACGATTACAGCACTAAGTTTTGATAACTTGGGTGCAAGTATGCTTTATGGGATAGTAGAATCATTTTCTGCTACACACTATTGTAGGATTTGCATAGCAAACAAAGAAGAAGCTTGAATTATGACAAAAGCGAATCCAAATTATTTTCGCTTATCTAGTAGATATGAAACCTATACGAATGCGAATCCGCAAGCTCCTCATGTACTGGGAATCAAATATCCCACTGTGCTCAATGAATTGAAATATTTCAACGTGTTTGATTATCCATCTGTGGATATAGGGCATGATATATTAGAAGGTGTAGTTCAACTTGAAGTAAAGCTTTTTGTCCATGAGATTACAAACAATCTAAAATTTATTACGATTTTTGAATTAAATGGCAGAATCAAGACCTTTGACTATGGTGTGACGTCACGGGTCAGCCGATAGGCTCCCAGGCAGTGGCGGATTTACCAGCAGGCTTAGTAGGCTGGAGCCTAGGGTGGCGGCAAAGTTGGCTCAACAAATTTTTTGTGCCTTACAGAAATGAAAAAAAAAACCTTATTATATACACGGAGAAAAGAAGTCTCGAAAATTCAACAAAATTACAATATTTTAGTACTATACAATATACCGAATACTCCAACGTCTGTATATGAAAAATTACTAAACGCTTTCTAAAGTATGCTTTTGTGAATATGAATTTTTTAAATATTCCAATAGCGTTTCAATATTACAATTTAAATTCAGTAATTTTGACCCATTGTTTTTAATAATTATTACTATGGTTCTTTCTCTGTGTACCTAAATGTTATTAGGTCCACTCACACAATTCGCTAAAGCGCGAAGGTATGCTCTATTAGCGCCTAAGAATCAAGCTCTTGGTGTTTCGTTACATTATATCGTAATTAACAGGTAAAATATACGTATAAATAATGCAAAAAGCATCTTATTAGAAAGAAAAATGATCACTGGACTTACCAAAATTTTTTTTAATCGATCAATTGCTTTTTTAAATGAAAAAGGTAATTTTAACGGCTTATAATGTGGATTTTTTTAAACAAACATCAATTTTTTGTAATGAACTTATTTTAATTTTACATGTCTTAAGTGCGAATTTTCATGAAGATATTTATAATAATAAGTTTATTAACTTTATATATGCGTTATTTTTTTTTGTGAATTAATTTTTTTAATTTACAAATTTTAATTTTTCTTTTTTGCAAAATGTTTTTTTTTTTTTAATTTGTGATGTCCGTATGGGGTAACAACGAGAATGTTGTTGCCGTATGGATATATATTAAGGGGTTCGCTCCCGCTTTACGTACGGGCGCACAACTAAAGGAAGTGGTATGGCAGGTGATTTAATGATTGGTAGTGAGTAAATGATACTTTATGTTTATTGATAACAATTAAACTCGTACTCGTGAATGGTTAGTGAAGAGTAATGAATGGGTGATTGGAAAAGAAGGGTTTTGAGTTAGGAAATAGAGTGTCGTTCGTAGAGAAGTTTGGTGATGATGATTAGGAATAAGGAAGATTGGTTTAAAGTTAAGTGAATAGGTTGATGGTTGACGTAGAAGGAAGAAGTGGTTAGGTAGATGCTTGCCGAAGAAGTGTCGTGGTGAGGAATTATAGGAACAAGGTAAACTAGGGATTTAGGTAAGGTGGGAGGCCACGTGTAGCTGAGGATGCATCAGGCCACCGGATGCATACTCAGCGGATTATCTAGTTGCTTGGAGGCTAGAGGAAATTATAGATAGGGTGACCGGATGTAGGTGAAAGATGAGGAAGGTGAAGTCTGGGACGTAACACCCCCCCCCCCCCGTTAAAGGGATCATAGGGGTGCAACACCTATGCGACCAAGGAAGTATGTGTGAAACGTGGATGTAGATTAGTATGAATTAAATGATACAGATTTCCTTATATACTAACATTACAAGAGTTATAGTTCTAGATTATGTACTAGATGAATGTAACACCTGTGAAGCGTGAATTGTGTAGTGAATGGACCAAGTAGTGTGGCATAAGCCTTTATTAGGTCCGATAGTACATATGGTAAAGTGTATGATATGGCGTGATTGTGAATTATTCCTAAATCTAGAGGAGAAAAGGTAACAAGAGTAGTTGAAAGTTTTTACGGTACACTCGCCCAACCAGGGTATTCCCGAAATGTACAAGACATTATTGAGCGGGTGCATCGCTACATTTACGATCTTCTATGTTCTAAAGGTTACTTAATTATTAGAAATTCCTTGATATACTTGACCTAACCAGGTCATTAAAATTCGAACTTTTAAAAGTAGGCTTAAATAATATTGAAGTTGAAGGTATGTTTTAATTCTAATGATTCTACCCTTATATTAGCCTACCCTGTTTTGGATCTTGTAACATACCTATATTCTTATTTTGTTACACTAGATTAGGATTACTCTCGGAGTGTTTGGCACTGTCTAGCGTCCACTAACCTAGGCGATACCATTGATAGATTGCAAGAGGCGTTTTCTGAACCTTATTTGAAAGAAGTTTGCAATTTCTGTGCGTTCCAACGGGTGTGTTCGGGCTAGGGTTAAGGCCAAAGGTTGAGGTTTTAGGGACTTTGTGTGTTGTATTTCCCTGGTTGTTATGGGTTCTGTAGCGGGAAGGGGTGGTGGCAGTGTTTCTGTGGGAAAATTACGTATTGAATCTCGAGTTCTTGTATTAAAGTGTGGGTGTACTATTTCAAGCTCTATTGGCGACTTGTAAGGGGTGTTTCTGGTACGCCTGTTGTGTTTGCGTCTCTTACACGAACAAGATTTTACAATCTTAAAAATTGCACTGAACGCGGAGAATCTATATAGGAGATACACTATTCCTAACGAGCCTAGTCCTATTCCGGCAAACGCGAGGGCGCTTTTCAACTACTTGTTTCCTGTTTATCGCGGTGGTGTGTAGAGATTTCTGTCGCCTGTTTGATTATCTCTTTTAGGGCTATCCCGTTAGCTTTTAAATCGTTCGAGTTAAGATGTAAAGGTTTATAGGTGTGGAAGATTGGGACAGATGATAGGTTAGTCGAATGGTTCTTGCTTAGGTCACTGTAAATTTCCGTTAGATTTAGTGTAAATTCTGGAACGAATGCTCGGTATTCCGAGGAAGTGGAGGTGTTTGTTGTTGATAGTGTTAAGGATTGTGAGGACGCTTTACATTGATCGTTAAGGCGTAATATTCCGGTTCCTTCTAGTGTAACGCGGTCAGGGTTAGGATTCGTGCATGTTATATGCAGGATTTCGGGTTCGGCTAAGGAGGAGATCCACATGGTTGGCGTGTGTAATGCTGAACAATATGGTCCGTCAAAAGATGTTGGTCTAATGTTGCAAGTGTTTAAATCTATAGGCGGCTTATTCAGGAATAGCGCGATTTCGCATGTTTGATGAGCGTTTGTGCGGTATGTCGGTTGATGCTGTTCGCATATATAAATTTCCTGTGACATCTTACAGCATGTGAGGTCTGACGCTGTTATCTGTAAGTAGGAGCTACGGTCTGAATTTATCGCGAGATAGTCTTCACTTGGTATTATGTATGCAAATTTGTTTTGTGAGTTGTCGAAGTTTTGTTTAACGGGTATCGGAAGCAAATGGTAAAGGTGGAATGTGGTTCCAGTTAGGATTGGTATTGTGAGTACGTATATTATGTTAGGCTCACTGTACACGATGTTTAGTTCTGATAGTCTGATCAGCTCTTCCGCGTATCCGTTTCGTAAGGGTGTGGGGAACTGTAGGAGTGGTTTCAGGGTTTGGATATATTCTAGGCTAGTGATGAGTTGTTCAGAAGTTAATAGCTTTGGGTGTAGGATTCCCTGTTTTGCGAATAGGATTGCATCTATTATGTTGTTTAAGTCTATTTCGTATTCGTTAGTCATTTTGTCCAATTTATTGAGGTGTTTCAGTAATTCTATCATTAGTAGATTTTTATCTGTTTGCGACTTTAGTGTTGCCGTTATTCCATTATAGAATTTTATCTGTTCGTCCATTTCTTCTGTATGACTGCTAATATTATCTATTTCTTCCTGTTGCGTGCCTAGCATCGACTGTACAATGTGTGTCTGGTTGGCTAACAGTGTTGCTACGTGGTTCGTATCGTTAAATAATCTGTCAATTTGTTTATTGTAATATTCCCCGTCGCTGGCTGTTAGAGTTCCGTATAATGTTTTTTGTATGGATCCCGTAAAGTCGTACCAACCCCGCTTGGTGCGCGTGTGTGCAAGTTGTGCTAATCTACTGTGTGTTTGATCTGTTTCTTGGTATCCTAACAGGTTTTCAATTTGGTCTTCGTACTTCGATATGGTTATCAATCGGTTGCTTGCTAGATTAACGACGTCTTGTACATCACATGCTTTCCCTACCTCGTTACAGCGTTTATTGATTAGGTTGCAGTATTTCTGTAGTTTGTCTGATTCGTCCGTGAATTTCCGTATGTTCAAGAAGTTTACCAATTTCCATTTATCGGTGAATGTGCGTAAGTTTTCCTGCTGCTCGTAATAGATGCCTGGGTTTTCCTTGAATCTTGAGACATCGTACGGTTTGTCGGTCGCGACTGGACTCGCTAGGCCGGCCCTGTAAGTTATAGAGTTCAGTTCCCGTGGGCTGTTTTAGCGGTTCGGTGGGGACCTAACGCGGTTACGTCTCTACAGGTTTCCGATTCCTTTCGCGTTAATCGCGTTTTTATCGCTCTACGCTCTGAAGCTGATTCAGCGGTTTATAAACCATGAGGGCGTTCGCACATCCCTGGCTTAGCGCGCAGCCGAGTCTTCACTCGTTCGATGTTCGACCTTATTGCGAGTGGGATTGCTGTGTAAGGAAGAACGAAAAGTTTCGAAAAGAAATGTCCGGGAACGATGAAGCAGTCCGCGTGGGGGTATTAGTGGCGTCTTTCGACTGGCCGGGTGTGAGGGGCATGACGCCCGAAGCCTTCAAGGGGTGGTTCGAGGGGCAGTGGCGGCGGGTATACTGTGGAAAAGGGTTCGTTTCCTTCCTCAAGTCTGGGGAGGCGGTCTGCCCGGGGTGCTACTTCCAGTGGTGAGTTAGTTACCCGTCGGCGGGAGGTTAATATTGGTACTTCTTTATCTCTGTCTATTCCTCACGTTAGGGTGGCTGTCGAGTTTGTGCGAGGGATGTCTGAGGTGCACCGCACGGCGGTGCACATGGCTGGTCCCAAGACCTCCTGTTATTGATGTGGCCAACTTATCGTGGTCATGGGGCCACCCGACGATTGTGAAGAGTGTACCCGGCTGAAGGAAGTTGTGAAGTACGTCGCGGAGGCGTACTACTCAGGCAAATATTAGCAGGGGAGAGAGAGACTGCCATGCCGTTATTCTAATTAGTTCTTTATTTGGTGTAACAATATAGATATATATCGAATCTAGTTACGATAACTGTGTGTTCATTTCCCGATTCCCTCAGTTTGATGTGTAATCTATATCAGGGGTTACCGGTTTCCGCAGCCAGCTTTAGTTTGTTCAGGTGGACAAGTTTGGTTTTGTTGGGTGTTAAGTAGATCTCAGCGTTTATCCCATCGATTATTCTTTCGATTACGTACGGCCCTTTATCGTGGTCCTCGAATTTTGTGCGGCCTTCATTTAGTAAGAATACTTTCTGTCCGGCTTCGAATAGATGTTTGTTGAGTTTATTGTCGTAATATGTTTTCGATTTCATCTTCGCGTCTTTTAGGTTCCGAGCTGCCCGTTTACGTCCGTTAGGTTTGTTAGTAGGTCGGGGATGATCGAGTCATATGCGTTGGTTGTAGCTATGGTCGATCTTTAGATCCGACGGCAGGCGGGCTTGCTTACCGAAGATAAGCTGGTGCAGTGTATAGTTCGTGCCTTCGTGTACCGCGGTGTTGTAACAGAAAACCGTGAAACGTATGTACTTATCCCAGTCTTTACCGGCTTTCGTGTAATGTTTCAAGTGTTCGATTAATACAAGATGGCTACGTTCTAACGAGCCGTTTGATTGCGGTCGGTACGCGGTAGTCCTTACTTGTTTGATTTTGAATGATTTGCAAATTTGTCTAATCGTTGTACTCATAAAATTTCGTCCCTGGTCCGTTAAAATTATTCGCGGTGCTCCGTAGCGTGTTATGTGTTCATTCGTGAACGCCGTGCCTACCGTCTGAGCCGTCGCGTTGGGTATAGGTATCGCGTTTAAGAATTTCGTTAGATTACATTGGATCGTTAATAAATATTGGTTGTTTAATTCCGTGGTTGGTAGTGGGCCTACGATGTCGAGGGCGACTCTATCGAACGCGTCTGCTGGGGTATCTGTAATTACCATGGGTAGTTTGGTTTTCACCCTGACTAGCTTTTTCCTTTGGCAACTATCGCAGGATTTGATGAATTCCTGCACCTGAGTTTTTAAATTGGGCCAATAATAGTGTTCTCTGATTCTATTGTAAGTTTTCGCTACGCCTTGATGACCACCTAGTAGTGATTCGTGATATTCCTTGATTATGTTTTTGCGTTCTGATTCGTCAGGTGTGACAGTTTCGTTAGCGCAAAGCTTAATTGTTATGTCCGTATTCCCAAAAATGTAGTAAAATAGTCTCCTGACAGTAGTCCATCGGAGGACTTCTAACCCCGGGTTTGTTTTGGGAAAAGAAAATGTGTTGATATTGTACGTGTGCAGGAGCTGCTTTAATCTAGTCAAAGTGTAGTAGAGGTCTTCTAGATCAATTCTGTCTTTGTGTTGAGTTTTGACTACTAAGGTTATGATGTATTTATTTCCGGCTTTTGATAAGGCAATTCCGCGCTTGTTGGGTGTATTGATAGTGAAGGTTCCCTTTCGCAGCAAGTCCCTTTCTATCAGCTGTTTGGCTAACTCGTCGTTCCATGCGTATTCCGCAGGTACGCAATGTACAATGTTCGCCTTTTTCATAAATATTCCGTCTCTAGATTCCACTACATTATCCACGGGTGCTATAGTCTCTAGGTTATTAGTGAATTCCTTGAAAGTGAGTGTGTCTCTGTCTTGCTCTTGCGGCAAGTCTGAGGTGTATGTTGGTTGCTGCTCGTATAACCTAATCTCGAAGGGAGGTGTAAATGTTTTTTTTATTATTTCTTCAATTCGTTTCCAGTTCAAGTTATCTTCTTTGCTATCTAGTTCTGTCATAGCTAAATTGTGTATGTTTCGTAGTGTTTTCAAACATTTTTCCAATGCCTCGTAGGTTGTTCTATCTTTGTCTTTTTCCTTTGTTATCAAGTAAAATACAAATCTATTTCCATCATACAGGACTCCTACTCCGCCTATCTGGGTATTAAAACTCTTTAACCTCTCTATCTGACCGAATCTTAGCTTGAATTGTTCGCCTATTCCCTTTTCCATTACGTAGTCTTGGTGCTGTGCAGTGTACTAGCGAATATTTCGCGGGCGCTTAGAATATGTTTTCAACAGCAGGTCGTATATCGGTTGATTTGTAGTGTTTGAGCGTCCCCGTGCCCGTACTTTCGTCGTGTGTGGAGTCAATGCTATCTGCCGCACTTGAGCTAGCTGTGTTTTGTGCCGGCGGCTGTATAGGTTCGCTTTCTGATAGAGTAAGATCTGAGTAAATAAGAACATGTGGTCTGCGGAGTCGGGTTCGCGAGATACGGCCGGTTAAAAAATCCCGTCAAGCGCCGGCATGTAGGCACCGAGTACACAGGGATCATCGGTTAGGAGTCTTGTTGACGAGCGCGCGAGACACTGATGCGGTAATAATAACACTTTCCAATCTACGAATTTCAAATGTAAACACTCTTGGCATCGAATTTTCGCTAAACACAACGCGCGCTCATCAACAAGACTCCTAACCGATGATTCCTGTGCACTCGGTTGCCTACATGCCCCCGCTTAGCGGCATTTTTTAACCGGCCGTATCTCGCGAACGCGACTCCGTAGACCACATGTTCTTCGGGTTAATTTACTCAGCTCGACCCCCTCTATTACTAATATCATTTTAAGTACTTAATTCTGGTACACCCTGTATATGTATATATCGCACCTAAAGCGCGGAAAACGTGGACGTTTCTGCATAAGTAGGGCGGACTAAGCTCGGTCTCCTTCCCTCTAGCCGCCATAGTCTATGGATTACAGGAAACAATCTATCCAATCGAACTAGTCTTCTGTGTGGCCATTCACTCCTATAGGCTTCGGTGAAACTCGTTGAGCATAATACTTTGAGGGCTCCCTAGATGGCGCTGCAAGTCAACACTTTGATTGGCCAATCGCACTGATATACAGGGTGTCGCGAAATTCGCGCACTCGCTACATACCAGCGGATTCCTTGCGAAAAATGAGGACGAAAGTTACCTATGCAAAGAAGTCCGCGAGTACTTAGTTTTCTTGTAAAATGAACTCATTAACGAACCAATCAGCGTTTGGCTTTAGAAATGAACGGCTAAAATCCGCATCACCGTCCGCCCCATTACTGATCGTAAGACAATAATGTGTTGAGTTCCCCGCTCGGCCCGTCTTGTTTGTAGTAGTGGGGCGGACGGTGATGCGGATTTTAATTCATATTTATTAAAGCTAAGCGCTGATTGGTTGGTAATAAGTTCATTTTACAAGAAAACCAAGTCCTCGCGGACTTTCCTGCATAGGTAACTCGTCCTCATCTTTCGCAAGGAATCCGCTGGTATGTAGCGAGTGCACGAATTTCGCGACACCCTGTATATATGTATCAGTGGCCAATCGTTATGACGCATGTCGCAACGCGCTCTGTGTCACTGACAATGAGCCCAAACCTTCAATAAGTAACGTTGGAAGTTATACTTATATCACAACCCATCTGTGGTCAGAAGTGTGCATTACTCGTCGTTTTAATATTTTATCTGTGCTCATCGTGGTCGATCTTAGCCATGCACAGATAAATTATCAAATGCTAAAACGACGAGTAACGCATACTTCCGAACACATAGGTTATGTTTTAGGTAAGGCTTCCAACGTTATCATGCCCGTATTCAACCTAGAGAACCGTGTCTGCGGCGACAGTGGGGGGAGTTCAGTAACACGAGGGCTCCCTAGATGGCGCTGATCGGCGAAATAAGCCCCTATCGACCTAACACAGAGTGATCCATCTATTTATATATCATCTGTGTGTGTATGGGTGACGTCAGCACGTACAAAATGAGGCAGTGGATATAAATATTCTCCAATTGATTCAAGTTCACGGTTAAAAAAAAAGGTCAAGATAATCTCTTTCAGCGACTAAGCTCGGCCCAGTTGAAAAAAAAAATAAATTACACGTATCTACGTCCGTATAGAGTCCCATTGTGGACTCACCATGAAGTGATCTACCGTTAAAAAAATTTTTAACCCATCATTCGGTGGTGATGGAGGAAAAGCGGACACGGAAAAGTAGTTCATCTCGATTTCTACGTAAGGATCAAGAGCAGCAGGAGGTGAAGAAAGAGTCTGCACCACGACCGAAACCTGTCGAAACGGGTAGCATTCCAAGAATCCACATGCGTGGTCCGCTGCCGTATATCCAGATCCAGTCACCGAAGGACAGCTCAGTTCTCAGATATAACTCCACTTTAATGAACGAGGATGTGGAGTTGGAAATCAGTTCAACATAATCATTCACTATCTAACGTACGTATAAAGAACAAAATACAATCGAATTGAAATCTTCTCCTTTTTTGGTGTCAGTTGATTTTATCCTATTTATAAAGATGCGGGTATGAGCCTTATCATACTATGAGGTGAGGTAGTGCGTACTGATCCTACTCCGCGCGATCTGTACGCAGGATCTGTGGACAATGGCATTTCTTCGTATCCGCATTGAACTAACATGTTTCGATGTACCTATGTGTATTGGGAATTTTACGTTTAATTTCGTTAAGGAGCTCTTTTTCGATGTGAAATTCTCCAGGGGTGTAGGGATGCTTCCAGGACCAAAAATACTTAATTCTAATCTATTTCAAATATTCCTTCCACTGTTTCACCAATCACATGATCAATATGGCGGTGCGCGATGTCAATCCACCCACTGTCAGAACGTGGTCAGAACCAGTATCGATCTCTCGATATCGATCGCGGGATTGATACGTAATACGTGTATTACGTGACACGAGCGTTTGTTATGAAAACAGCAGTGCATTAGCGTCGGTCGGACCGAAGCGTTCACAAAGCGGTATGTGTTGATCGTATATTGACTTTTTTTTTACTGGTTAGAGTGAAGAACTTGTCTAAATTACAAAAATGGCAAACAGAGTAAGGGCCTTCGACTACGATTACTTTCTAAACAACATAGGAGCTCTAATCAACCTACGAAAATTCTTGCGCCAAAATGAAGATAAGCCATTGGACCTCCAAGACGATAATGAATTAAGGAGAATAGTCCGAGAAGGACTGCAGTTGACTGCGGACTATTCCTATCGAGTAAGACAAACCCTGAAGGATTATCTTCTTGTAATTGGTATAGACGTGGTACCCAGAGCACCGATATATTTTCTCAACTGTATGGCGGCATTAGCGGTCTATAATCTCAAGTAAGTATCCTCTAGGAAGGTTTACACTATAAAAAAACTGCAAAAATCCGTGACAATTTTACAATATATATGTATGTCACGTTTCTGATTTCATTTTCAGGATTCAAAATGTTCTGCAAAAAGAGACGTACATCAAATTACCATTAGGTCCGTCAAAGAAGTTGTATGAGAGCTTGATGTCCGAAGAGAATCTCTGTCCGGATGGACCGTCCTTATATCGAAATCTCTGCGATAGGGTATCGTACACGGTTTCTGAGGAGGTCGTGAAGTTGAAGAATCCCAAATTACCGGGACGAAACCGTGAAAAACTTCTGGAATTTCTCCGTACATGCATGTAAGTAATCCATACATTTAGGTATATCTGAGCGAGTTTGAGGTTGGAAACTAGATCAACCGATTCAATCATGTAATTCAGTGACACCTACTATCAAACTCGAGTGTTCACAAGTCTCAGGTCGTTTGGCCGGCGACAAAATATATTCGTACCGATCCCGCGGTCTGAATTGGTACGGTACTATAGTAGTTGTCTCTAGAATACATGATCGAATCGGTTCACTCGATTCTTCGTAATAATTTATCTCCACGCTGTCCTGCAGCGTAGAATTTAGTCAACGAAGAAATAATTTATCTCCCTGCTGTCCTATAGCGTAGAATTCAGTCGACGAAGAAATAATTTATCTCCCCGCTGCCCTATAGAATCGAGTGATCCGATTTCCTCATATATTCCATAGACAACTACTGTCGAATTGGAGTGTTCACCAGAGTCTCTGGGCATCTGGCCAAAAGATAGATATATTTGTACCGATCCCGGTCGGACGTCGAAATCGAAAGAAACGTTCAGATCGGCATGAATGTCGATGTAGGGGATGGTAATTTCATATTAAAGTTTGACAATAATATTATTAATTATAATTTTACCTTATTATATTAATATGAATTTCATATTAAATTAGGTACTACGATCAGACAGGACGTCAACATTGAAGACAGTGTACAGATCGGTGAGAACGTAGAGGTTCGAGATGGTTCAACGATCGGGCAAAATGTTTCACTAGAAACCGATGCGGCCATTGGATCGGACGTCGAAATCGAAAGAAACGTTCAGATCGGCATGGATGTCGATGTAGGGCATGGTAGTTAAACAATAATATTATTAATTATAATTATACCTTATTATATTAATATGAATTTCATATAAAATTAGGTACTACGATCAGACAGGACGTCAACATTGAAGACAATGTACAGATCGGTAAGAACGTAGAGGTTGGAGATGGTACCACGATCGGGCCTAACGTCGCGATCGGAAGCAACGTGCAGATCGGCGGGAACGTTGATGTAGGAGAAAACATCCAGATTGCCCGGAACGTTCAAGTAGGACCAGACGTTCGAATACCTAATGACTCATTGATCGACGCAGATGTACGAATCGAACCCAACATCGATAACGTGGCCAATGTTCCCGGTGATATCAGTCCAGCGATAACTGTAAGAAAAAATCGTTTCGGAGATTTCCAGAAGGATGAAATTGTATTTTGCCAATGGAGGAAGGATCCGTTTTCGCCAGCTTTAGTCAAAAACGTCCTATCCAAAAAACACGTTAGTGTACGGTTTTTTCCACTACCACAGAATCTGAAACCCATTCTAATTAAAACCCCGATAAAGCTCTGTAAACTGACTGATATAAAAGTACAAAAATATTATAATGAAATTAAAAGTCAGCCCAAATTCGCATCGCGACTGGAAGATTTCATCGCGGCAGTGAAATCTTTGGAAGAGTATTCGGGAATAACGTATTTACATCAACTTTGAATCTTTGAATCGATACGGCAGTGCATCAGTGTGATTTCGTATAACTTGCCTTCACTTACCTAGTCTTTGAGAGATCCTCTGAAAAAAGTATTATAGATAAAAATACAAATATATATATATATATATATATAATATATATATATATATATATATATATATATATATATATATATATATATATATATATATATATATATATATATATATATATATATATATATATATATATATATAAATGAAAAAAAAAGTAATATATTATAATACAGCATAATTGAAAGTACTAATTGAAAGTACGATATAACGGGCGATTCCACGTCAACTGTGATACTTCTGTCCCTCATAGTCAGCGATTTCGATGAAATCGCTGAATATGAGGGACAGGAGTGTCAGTTGACGTGGAATCGCCCTAACTGTAGAGCATTTATATCCAGATCGCTAAGAAAAAATGTAAAAACCGTCCAAAATTTGTGCCTTTGTTTTATATTTTTTATTCGAATTTGATGAGTATACGGGAGTAATCCCTTTCACAAATAATATATAACGAAAAAATGTCCAAATTTTGTGCCTTCGTTTTATATTTTTTGTAATCCCTTTTACAAATAATAAATTATGTAAAAATGTCCAAATTTTGTGCCTTTGTTTTATATTTTTTATTTTATTTCAATAAGTATACGGGAGTAATCCCTTTTAAAAATAATATATTATGTACACCCAGGGACATGGTATCTGACGCGCCTGACTTCAGGCAACTGAACATACCCCTAAAATCTGAAATGTCATTGGTCAGATGACCCGTAACCTTAGTAACGCGCTATTATTTGAGGGGTATGTTCGGTTGCCTGAAGTTGGGCGCTTCAGATACCATGACCCTGGGTGTACAATGCGTAAGACAGTAAGATAGACCGAAAAACGGTACGGTAGAAATAGTACGGTACGGATCCCGTTGGCGGAATTCGTACGACACAGCCACCCCTGGACCAAACGACCTGAAACTTTTGCAAACACTCTGGCTCGCCTTTAATCATCATTAGAATTTATTTTTCAATCGGTCCTTTGACCTTAAAATGAAATTTGAAATTTTTTTGAAGGGATTTGTACCGTACAAATCCCGTCGACGGAATTCATACGAACACAGCCACCCCTTGACCAAACGACCTGAGACTTTCGCAAACACTCTGGCTCGCCTCTCATTATCATTAGAAATTATTTTTGAGTCGGTCCTTTGACCTTGAAATGAAATTTGAAATTTTTCGGATAATCGTCTGAGACTCCGTCCATCGGTGGAGGGTATTCTCATCCGAGAGTCATTGATCGAGAAAATTATCAATTTTTTTCCGAGATCAAAGGACCGATTGAGAAATGAATTCTAATGATAATTACAGGCGAGTCAGAGTGTTTGCGAAAGTCTCAGGTCGTTTGGTCAAAGGATGGCTATATGTTCGTACAAATTCCGCTGAAGGGATTCGTACCGTACAAATCCCGTTGACGGAATTCATAACAGCACACACGTCGCAGTAATCTCGCTGCAATGCTGCTGCAACGTAACTGAGGGGTTGTAAGATTGCAGCAACGTTGCTGAAATATTACGTGTTATATAAGTAGAAAAATGATTCGCAAAATACGTGAAATTACTAACAATACAAAGCAAAAACAACTAACAAAAAAAGAAAACCGAATGTGCCCGCCAAGTACGTAGCTCTTGGAATGATGTTTCGATATTCTCACACGAAACTCTGACTTCACGACGTAGACTTGCTGAGAGATCGCAGGGGTACGTTCGGTGCTTTGCTATTTTCTTGATTTTACGACAGAGACTGGCGAAACGTTCTGCTTATGAATCAATTGTGATTTTTGTGTAGGTACTTGGCGGCTTTTTTTACATCTACGATGTTTTTGCGTGGGATTTGGTTTACTGGGATTCCTTCGCAGTTGAAAACCACCCCCTCTAATTCTTTTAACGTATTACGATTTATTGATTTTGTCTAAACCTACCTCCAAAAACTTGAAAGCAAGAGAAATAAAAGCTCACCAATCACTGCATTTCAGACATTGGATCGAGCGAAGGGAAGAACCAGTATATCTTATTCATAACTAAAGTTATGTAGGGATTGGAACAGCGACTCGCCTTTCCAGAGTTATACATATCTATAATACCTGGAAGAGGAGTCGTCAACTAATGAAATATTATACATAAAATATTATAAACAATAAAAGAATCAAGTGCAGCCGTAAGGTAATCAAAATTTAATAATGAATTGAAATTTAGCACTATTTGCATCGTATAACAATTATACATTTAAAATAACGGCGACCACCATCGTCAGTGTTGTAAGCAGTACTGTCCAGCTCATACTCATTAAACAGGATGCTCATCTTCTGTAAAGAATACTGGCGAGCAGAATAGCCAAAACAATTATATGACAAGATATGGGGCACGCGGCTAAAAGATAACCACGTGCGAGATTACAATTAGGAGCTTCCCTCCATATCCCCACTTTGGAGGATATAAATTGGGCTCCCAGGAACATCGTTCGCGGCAAAAAAGGTATCAACAGCCAGACAAGTCAGTCGCGACAACGTTTTAAGACATACAAACTACATTTAATAAAACTTATAGTTATATCAATATACATATATCGTCAAAATCTTTTTAAATAAATAATTAAACATATTATATTATAAATTCGGAGTTCTATTTCTCGATCCTACCAACCGACGTAAGTAAACCATATCCGACTCGGCTCCAAGGATCACCCCCATAGTAGTCTACATTCCCTTTCTAAATACCCTACTACTCCTATTGTTCTGAGATTATTAAGCACGTAGGCTAAGAGATCAGATCTCCAGCCACACGGGCAACATAAGCAATAAGCCTTTCCGGCTAGCGCTCATAGGGTGCCATACAGGCTCAATCACTAGCCACACGGCAATATAAACAACAAGCCTCCTTGGCTAGTGTTTATAACCTGCTTTACGGGCTTGATCAAGTTCCTCATCCCCTATCACCATACAGGCGTGTGCCACTACAGGAACACGCCCTAACCTAATATTTCCCGTACATGTAGATGAACCAGGCGAGTGTTAGGAAAGCAAGAGGAAGGAACAGGCGAGCAGGAAAGGCGGTGCGAGAGAGGATAGCGCGAGCTAAGCTAAGAGACGCATTGAGACTCAACACCGGCTCGGCTCACGCTTCCCCTCCCGATACCCCTAGCCTTTTGCACACGACCCACACCACGTGTGAAAACAATCTTGTAGAAAGTGAGAGAGAAACAATTCAACTTTCAACCGAGTGGTCACCCAGGAGCCCATCACCGGAAACCGTTGATGCTCGGGCATACTCCCCGGTAACAGACAATTCACCTAGAAGCCCGTCTCCAGGACCCTGAGATCATATCGGTCACGACCAGACACCGATCCACACCACTACGGAACATAGATTGATTATAAAAACGGGATCTGTGTAGTAAACACAGTAGAAACGAACCGATCTACTCGATATTACGAGCTTCCGGAGGATCACCCGGCGTTCCATTATTGACCAGCCTCACCCGCTACGCCCAAGTTCGTAGAGATCATCGATCTTGAATAATCGTAAGTGTTTTATAAAGCATTCCACAATCCATATTAAAAGATACGAATGAGGCCTCCCTTCCTCTAAACGAAAACAATACTACCTCGTCATTAGCTCATCTGGCTCGTGACAACCCTCTACCACGGACCCCTGTTCAGACGACAGCAGGGACACGGTATTTCTTCAACAGAAATCCACAGAACTGAATTCTACCCAGCAGACCTTCGTACAACACTCCATCGAGTACCAGGGAGAGAGGTGCATGGTCAGTACCATCGAGTCTACCATTACTCAACGCATTTTCGACACCGCACATGCAGCTAGCCTACCTCAACCCAATACGCCCAAGATAGTCGAAATAGTTGAACTCGATTAAACATCAAACTGTAAGTTAAACGACGAGATAACCCCCACTACAGTAAACAACAAATTGTATAGAGAAGCAATAGGTTCATTACAATATTTGGCAGGTGTAACTCGACCTGACATTTCTTTCGCTGTGAATGTACTTAGTCGCCATCAGGTTAACCCAACAAGTCTGGAATGGAAAATGGTACAACGAGTGTTCCAATACCTAACAGGCACTAAGCACTATTCTTTGACGTATAAAGCAAATTTAGATGGGATGCAAGCTTATTCAGATGCTAGCCTATCTGATTGTAAAAATTCCTTGATGACGTGTGGGTATGTCATACAACTATTCGTAGAAACCATAGCTTGGAGAACGCACAAACAACAGAGTGTTGCACTCTTTACGTGCCAGCAGGCCTATTCTGTAACCCAATACGACAGTTGACGCTAAACGCTTTGTACCGACTTTCGTCGCTTGCAGTAGCGACGTCGTGAGGCTTGGTCTATTCTGTACCTATGGCTTTCGGACGATATTCGTTCCACAGTCGTGCGCGTATATGCAGTTTGTACTAACTCCCTCCAACCAATCAAATCGCTGCTTTCATAGAGAAAATAAAAGTGACTTTAAGAACTACACCAAACTACAGCCGCAAGTCACAAACAAAGAAGAAATCTCCCTCGTTCCGTTCATGGCTCATAACCTAAAGAAATAAAAAATAACATTCAGAATGTCCAAGTAAGTAATAAACAAAATCAGTTATGAAATCGCATATAATATTATTGATATGGCACTAGCATTTATCGCCTTCCAAAATGTGAATAAATTTCACAGCCCTAACCAAAGAAAGCAACGACAAGGAAGAGCTAACCAACGGCAGATCGATGCCTTGATTGATTATTTAGAAAAAAATCCTAACGTAGCTACTGGGAAGTTTAATTCATTACACGGGAAATCAGATTATGATACTAGTTGGGCTGAACTTTCAAGAGATCTCAATAATTTAGCTACTGACGGGAAAACCAAAGATGTCAAATCCTGGAAAACTGTAAGTCGTATATTCAACATTTATTATGTAAACCTACATATTTTTTTTTCTGACAGACTTGGAGGGACATTAAATCAAAAGTATCAGATAAGGTTCAGAAACTCCGTAAAGCAAGAGCACAAACAGGCAATAATCCTATAGATGACTTTTTGACTGAGCAAGAGAAACGTGTGTTGGGAATTATAGGGTACGAATATGTTGAGGGCATTGGGACAGTTCCAGACAGTTTTCCAGAAGAATTTGAGGTGATTAATCTACCTTAGGCACTATTCCTCATTTGTACTGTGTCATTAACATCTCGTGATTGATTCAGAACGTTATGGACGAACTTTTTGAAGGTCACGAGAATATATTGGAAGAGCCACCTGTTAATATTAATGTAGCTTCTGCAACAAGTACATTGATTGTTCCTAACAGTAACAATCGCAGTAAGTTGACTATTGAACGAAATAAATAAAATTCATGTATGGACTACAACTTTTGATTTCTGATCACATTGAATTCCAGATCAAGACCCCAAAGATTTTGTTCGGAATGAAACGGCCTTGCTAAGAAAAAGAAGTATAGCGAAACCACTAGCAAGAAGCGCTACATCCATACCAAAAGAGCGTGATACTCAAAAAATAATTAATCCGAATGAGAATGACGAAATTGAAGATTCTACCGATAGTTAGTATATTGTAATATATTTGACATGTAATTTTATCGTGAATGATCTTCCAATGGTACTATTTTCGATTTAGATGAAAATGAGCCTGATGAGATAAATCCACAGCAACGTACTAGACCTAAGAGTGAGTATTTATCGATAGATCATTTTGTTCATTAAGTATTTCCGAATCAGTGATGGATACGTATATAAGTTATTTCAGGAGTACGTAGAGAGAGACTTGGAGTTCAATTTGCGGATGCCAGAGAAGTTTTCCAAAGAATTGCGGAAAATCAAACAAAAGCAATGGTGGTATGTTAATGTTTGTCAAACTTCCAATCCTACTTAATGTATTAAATTAATACTAATATCATATATTGTTGTTTAAGATGATGGGTGAAGCCATGAAACGAATGGCGGAAGCCACTATTAGAGTGTCGCACGCAATTGAAAAACTCGCTGCAGTTGAGGAAAAACAAACCGAAATGTTTAGCTTGTTGACATAAACTGTGATACCGGACATGCTGAAATACTTATATTAAGTAATTTTTTATTAAAACACTACCAATTACTCTTAAGTTTCAATTACAAATAATACTATGCAATAATTAAGTGATAAAAACTTATTTTAAAGTACTTCTAATAACGTTTTTAAGGCGAAGTGTAACGTTTGAATACATCGAAAACGGGAATGGTGAATTCTCCGAAAGTACTGGATGAATCGCAATGAAATTTTGGGGCATTACGCATTGTTCTAGTAGAAAGGGCCTGATTATTTTACTTTTTCGAAATTGTAAAAATTTCTGTTTTTTTTTTCATTGCAAAATTTCGAAAAAGTAAAATAATCAGGCCCTTTCTACTAGAATAATGTGTAATCCCCCAAAATTTCATTGCGATTCATCCAGTAGTTTCGGAGAATTCACCATTCCCGTTTTCGAGGCCTTGAAACGTTACAGTTCGCCTTAAGGGGAAATGAAAGGTAAACTAGAGTCATCTAGCAGATTTCTCACCGTACTAACACACTATTTCAACGAAAGCATGTCCGAAGAGCGTCACTTTTTGGATTTTTGAAAATCGAAGAGCATCATGCCCTTCGTTCAATTTTCATTTATCGCTGATATTAATTTCACATTAATCGGACATGCTTTCGTTGAGAAAAGGGGGTTGAAAAATATCAAGTAGAAGAATCGTGTTTTAGTACGGTATGTTGTATAACGGTGATATTTTTCAAACCCCCTTTTCTCAACGAAAGCATGTCCGATTGATGTGAAATTAATATCAGCGATGAATGGAAATTAAACGAAGGGCATGATGCTTTTCGATTTTCAAAAATCCAAAAAATGACGCTCTTCGGGCATGCTTTCGTTGAATTTTGTTTTAGTACGGTGAGAAATCCGCTAGATAACACCAGATTGACTTTCATTTCCCCTTAAGTGATGATTCAAAAAATTTGTTCCAGTATAATTTAATTCATAATTTTAAGTTGCTATGCCAAAAATTTGTTATTGCTTTGAAGACTATATTGTTGAACATACATAGATATATAAACTATATAATAAGTAAACGTGTGATATATGTATGTATACTGTATAACTATCACTACCGATTATTTACTGCAATTTAGCAAATGCAGCATAAGAATCTAATTAAGCTTATAACAAACACTCTGTAAAATTCAGCTCGAATTAGACAACACAGTATTATTTTTATTTCTATACATACATACACGAGACTGAAGTATTTTTATAAATAAATTTATTACAAAAATTATTAATTTACAAGTCATATGTACAATTCATTTTTCAAAAAAAAAACCTTATATCAGTCTAGACCCGATCGTATTTCTCAGTGTTATAAATTTAAGAATACGTTGTGAGGCTATAGCCATTACGTTTTCGTTGAGATATCTTGACACGTAATCAATTATGATTAGCCCAAGCACAAGGAAAATTTCCAAATCGATCTTCCATAATTTGTTTCTGGATTCGCTCTGCTAAAGCACGAGGTCCTCTTGGTCTACGTAATTGTTCTTCATTTTCGTTATTTACGTTTACGTTGACAGGTTCAGGTATCTCCTGTTGTATATTTTGGATGGGTAGGCGATGATCTATACGCATGTTATGAAGTACGGCGCATGCATTAACAATTTGTCCAGCCAAACCTGGCTCGTACATCAACACACGTTGATATGATAAGCACCTCCACATACCTTTAAACACTCCGAAAAAACGTTCAACGACATTTCTAGCCTTGCATAATTGTTCATTGTATTGAAACTGACGGCTCCACTCTTGATAATGTGGTAGTGGAGTCATCATCCATGGCTCTAATGGGTAACCAGCATCACCAATAAGCCACGTTCGTCTCTCCCCGCGATTGTAATGGTACTCCATTGCACGTCGAATCGGTGATGCGCTCCAAATATATGCATCATTTCGGGCTCCTGGATATCGTGCATTTATATTCAAAATTTTAAGATCCGGGTCAACTATAGCTTGTACATTTAGAGAATGGTTCCCATGATGGTTCACATAAGCTTCTTCGTGTTCATGAGGTGCAAGAATATTTATATATGTGCAATCAATAGCGCCAATAGCTCCGACAAAAGGTTGACGGGCATGAGCAAACTTTTCACGAGCGTTTTGTCTTTGTTCTGCGGTCATTGGAAACTTTACCCAGCGGCGCAATAGATGTTCATTTATTAATGATGTAACAGTACGTACACAACGACTCACTGTTGGTTGACTAACAAATATATGTCCTCCGACAGATCGTTGATAGCTGCCAGTAGCATAGAAATTTATTGCGACTAAAACTTGTATTTCTGGACTCAATCCTGTTATACGATCTCGTTGTAACATTACTCGGAATGTGTTTGTGATCATCATAACAATTTCAGGACTGACACGATACAGATCCATGAAAGTATCGAGAGGAAGCTCGAAAGGGTTGTCAGCATCTCGTAAACGTCTAATCTCCAGCCGATGTTCCATACGTTGAATTCTTTCGCGGAGCACGAGTACTTCCCACGCTAGATAACCTTCCATAATGAGTCTGTAAAAGAAGCGTGAAGAATTTGAGATTTTTAAAAAGTTTACTACATAATTTTGACGTATGTAAGAGTTGTGTGTTTAAAGACATAGTAAATAATCTAAATTTCATATAATTTACGTTGCTCCGTAACCTAGAATATGTGAAACGTGCTTGAGAATTTACATGAACTTACATAGTTTGTATGTGCTATGATTGTTAGTAGTGCCTTCGTCTACAATGCATATCAGAAATTCATTCATATTCGTAATAATATATTAGATATGTTATACTTACTTTCCATGCAAATTTGTCACTTCATTAATAATCAAATATTACTATTATATTTTGATCGTCCCGTTGCTACACACAACGACCCCTTGTAAATTCACTTCGCGCTTGCGCACTGACTAACCTTGTATTATATCGAGCCTCGTTGGAGTCTACCGAGGGCTTGCTGTGCCCACGATAGTGAACGACCGAAAATATTATTTTACCGACGATCTCGAGCGACATCTGTCGTTAGTACAAGTTACAGAATACTGCTTGACGCTTTCTACCGTTACCGAATAGACCGACGTCGTTATAAATGTACAGAATAGACCTGCAGGCTGAATATGTCGCTATGAGCGAAACTAGCCAAGAGATAATGTCTTTTCGCAACTCCATCAGTTTCATATTGAAAGAAAAACTGTACCCAATCAATCTATTGTGCGATAATCTAGCTGCTCGTGCATGTGCTGAAATTGATGGTGGAAGTCGACTGAGACACATGGTAGAGAGACGCGAGCACTATGTTAAAGAGTGCGTCAAGAAAGGATTTGTTAAGGTCTCGTGGGTCAAATCTAATGATCAGCTGGCTGATATATTTACAAAGGCCTTAACCTTTGTGACTCATAAAAAATTGACCCTAAGACTACTTAACATAAATAAATACTGAAATTATGTGTTTATTATGTTACAGATGAATAATGGTTGGCATCGGAAAAGTTCGACCATGAACAACCTGAAGACGGACAGTAGCTGGATTAGCTGAACTAATGGCTAGACCAAGAGTATTCATTTAAGACTGAAGACAGAGTTTATATTTAGTTACGAAAAGAATTTGGTTGATGTAGTAAGCTAATTGCAGGTGTTCCTATGTTTAAACGCATGAGTGTGTCGTCATCGAGTGGCAGTGTGAATATATAGAGCAATACGCGACGCTCTCATGTATGAGTGTGAATGTAAGTGAGCAGTGCCTCACCAGGCGCACAGTGCCGCCTCCTACTGGCGTGTGTAAAAGTCCTGCGCCTTATTCTCACTGAGCTCACGCATCTTGTAAGGAGAAGTCACGAGTATTAATAAAATAACCTTTTGTTCCTTGATACGCCTTCGTTATTCTCTGCCTATACCATAGATATAAGGTACTAGGTTGGACAAGTTAAAAAAACTTAGTGGTATACGGCAATATGTCACACCATAATAGTGACATCCGATGCTGCCACCTATAATTCATGGAAAAACAGAACACTTGTCGATATCGGAAAGGTATTTACCCGGGGGCTGAAATTAAACAAATTTTCTGTCGGTCTAAACAGACTTACGAAACGTTCACGTCATGCTACGGCTGTGCATCACTTTACATACATTGTAACATCCTACGAATGCAATGGTTTCTACTAATTGGCGGCTCATCCTTTTTTTTATTTTTATGGAGCGGAATCACTAGGGTAGCGTGGTCCCAAACCGACCGGTGGTCCCATCCCGATCTCTCCATGTTTTTCAGTATTTATGCTGCCACGGAAACTGTCGGTGGTACCATTTGAAAGCTCTCACAACACCGACAATTTGGAGGTAAAAAGCCATTTTGTTCTCTCATTTTATTCTATGGTTTCGTGCCGTATTTTGTTTTGAAAGCCGTGAAGTTAATTTTGGAGCTGCACGGAATTTCAGTTTGAAGTGTTTTATTGTGTCGTGAAAAATCCAAAGGTATAATAGGTTGTCTTGATTGCTCATGGCCTAGACTTGAACACGCACTATCAGATTTAGATCACTTTCATCGTTGAGAGTAAACGGCGAGTCATTGTTTGAAAAAAATTCGTGGTGGTCCTAAACCGACCGCCAAGGGGTGGTCCTAAACCGACCGCCAAGGGGTGGTCCGAAACCGACCCCTATGTTCTTGTGCACTACAGATTTTCTAGCTTGTTTTTGACAGTCAAACTGTGATTTAATGACTTCCGACGGTAATTACACATAGTTTTTTAGAAATGGGGCGATCGTTCACACGTAAAAAGCCAAAACGAGTTCCGGCAATTTTGCGGCGAGCAGTTGCTGCAATGGCATTAGGATTTTCGCTTCCTGAAAAAAGGCCTTCAAATGATCTAAAATAAATTCAAAGATTATTCCCAAATCGTATTGTTTTGCTACTATGTTGCAAAATAACTTCAAAATTTTAGCCGCTCCCCTTGATTCGCTGCAAAAAAATAGGGGGTCGGGTTCGGACCACGATTTTTGAGAACGACCAATATGCAGACTTTCACTACGGCCTCGGTATCTTGAACAAACGGTACCCGAAACCTCGTCAAGCTGCCTAAAACTTCAAATAACGTTCCCTTCAAAGAATCAAAATGTTTTTTCAGCAAAAAAATCAATTTGAGGCACTTTTATCGCCTTTGCTACTTAGGCGGTCGGTTTGGGACCACGCTACCGTATACTTCTTCGAAAAATCAGTTTTCTTTATTCAATTGTTCAACTCTCATGTATGGGATGTTCCACGCCGATCCGTACGAATAAGAACCTTCGAATTTTCGATCCCTCGACTCAAGAATCGCTCGAATCATGAAGTTGCGCAATTTTCACGTATTTAATTGAGAATTCGAACTTTTGAAGACTGTATGGAATGTTTTGAACGGTTTGACGTCGAGATCTCCATCAAACCTCTGTCTAAAACTAATTCAACGTAATCTTTAATGGAATTTTAAAAACCTGACCGAACAATAATCCTTCCGCTGTGATTCGTCGAAGATGAAAAATAACTTAAGAATGAGAATGTAATTTGAGAAAAGATTCTTAAAAAGGAAAAAATCTCCGAAGCTGAAGCCTCGCCTCCTGTCTCTATCTTGATTAACGAACTCGATCTTAATTATTTATACCTGTAATTTAATGTTGAAAATAGAGCTCCGCTTGGCGAATGCAGCGCTGTTACGCCGCCACAATACCGACCATAGAAAAGTAAGAAAAAATTTTA
The DNA here is from genome assembly GCA_949628255.1 of Macrophya alboannulata. Taxonomy (NCBI): domain Eukaryota; kingdom Metazoa; phylum Arthropoda; class Insecta; order Hymenoptera; family Tenthredinidae; genus Macrophya; species Macrophya alboannulata. Next base: position 6,186,972 of record OX451213.1, read on the forward strand.
TACTATTGAATATTAATTCAAAATTCTTTTAAAATTATGATATTATCTAGACACTTGAGAGAATAGAAATCCGTCGAGAAAAAAGATAAAGATCGAGATAAAAGATCGTTAAGCATGAAAAGAAGTACTATAATTTAAATGAATGCATATATTTTCAAAACTATTATAGATATCGATTTAGTTGAATATTAATTTGGAACATATTTTATCTTTTGATAAAATCGTCTCGAAAGTCAATTGCTGTAATAGTTTACAAGATATAAACTATTACAGGTTGAATATAAGAAAAAAAAGTTTCATTTTTCAGAAACAAATGCATGTAACTGACGATCGATAATAGCAACGAGCTTGGTCGACTATTCATTTCAAAGATCAAAAAATTGAAAAAATTTTCTTCCACATTTTGACATATATCGTTGTTTATGTTTTGTTCTAAAAATCTAAGGAATTTTTTAAACATATCCGGTGATTGTTAGTAACAAATCGCTCACTTAATAAACAACTAAATTATCAACAAGAATGCTCATTCATTTTTTTGTGTAAAGAATTGTAAATGATTAATTAGCAAAAAAAATTTTCTTAATAAATCATTCTTACAACCCGAGAATATAGAAATTAATTATGAGTCATCAAAAAATTTTTTTAGCAATAAATTTTTGTTCTTAAAATCATAATATTCCCTAGCAAATGAAATAACAAAAGATAAAATTCTCACAAATATGTAACTTCGACGCCATTTGTTTAAAATTTTCCAAACAAATGGCTCAAAAAATTAAAAACAAACGTTTTTGAATACTTTTCATTGAATAAAAACACTAATAATAATATAATTCGATTCAAAAACAATTTTAACCACTTTTTTTGATTTTTTGTTAGCTTAGATCATTTATAACTAATAGGTTATAACAATTGAAGATCATGTAATGTTATGATCTTGTTAAGTATAGTTGTCAAAAGGTCTCCACGAAGCGAAATAATTTTAGCAGCTTTCCTTAAAAAATTACGCGATTTTCCATATAGACGGAAATTCCAAAACAAATGGATTTGTATTATTAACATGTTCAACTGTTGAGAAATCGATGAAAATTTTTTTTATCGACGGAATTTTATTCTCGTAAGTGTCTAGATAATATCATAATGCATTTAAATTTATAGATTGATATTAAATTGTAGACAAAAAAAAATTAAATGTGGAGCTCTACTTTCAACATTAAATTATAAGTATAAATAATTGAGATATGAGTTCCGAAAGTCAAGACTTTTCGTGATGACTTCAAGACGGCGATTTTACCAACGCTATCACCCAACTCACAGATCCAGAATCGCCATCTCTACACCAACAGTCACCACGTTACGGATATGCCAAGAATAATCACTTTCATTGTACTCACCATAATTTCCAGAACGTAAGCTAACTTAACATACATATACCATTTAAGATAAGTCGTAAACCCTGCCTAAAACCATGGCTAACTCAGACGTAACATTCCTCCCGTTGAAAGTTGCGACTACACTCATCCCAACTTTTGACGGATCGAATATTACAGTAAAATCTTTCCTTAAGAAAGTTGAAAATGCAAGAATATTAATAGATCCACGAGATACGCTCCTATTCGTAGCACTAGTACGATCAAAAATCGAAGGCCGTGCAGAGAGAGCACTCTCGCGAGATAGCCTCCAGACATTACAATCTATTATAGACATCTTAAAACGCACGTTTGAACCGAAACAAAGACTATCAGACGTGCAATGTGCCATAGCGTGTGCACGCCAAGAGAAAAACGAGACCGCATTAGAGTACGGAACTAGGATAGAAGAACTTGTAGATACGGCTATCGACATCATAGATTCAAAAGAAACCGTCGAACACGCGCCTATACTAATAAAAAATGTTGAAGAAAACGCCTCACGCGCATTCGTAAAAGGTCTGTGTGGCGCGCTAGAACAAAGGGTGTTAAACGAGAAGCCAAACACGCTGCGAGCGGCGGTCGATAAGGCGGTGAGCGCGGAAAGAATAGTATTAGAAAGGCAAAAACTAAGAGCGCAGACACCAAACAACACGAAACTGGACCGAAACGGCTCAAAAACGAATGAACTAGCTCAAAACCATGGTACCAATAACGACCCGAAACAAACACCGTCTCACGACCCGTCGCTAAACTGTAGGTTCTGCAAGCGTGTTGGGCACTCAATAGATAACTGTAGATCACGAGAGCGTACCAACAATCTATGCTGTACATATTGTAAACGTAAAGGTCATACAATCGAGAGGTGCCGCACGCGAAATTACCAAAACCAACAGACACCCCAAGATCCTTCATTTAACCAACCGAACATCCCAAGATACGTCCAACAACCTCAGTCACACAACAGACCTCAACATAACAACTCTGGCCAACGACCAAACCGACCCAACAACGAAAACCATAATAAACAAAACTTAGAACAGCCAAGATACGGACGCGTCAACTTCACAAACACAAATTCCGCGAACACCGACAACCCCCAAGAAAACTACGAGCAATCCTACGGCTTTCCATTAGAATCACAACCTTTAAACGAGTAACGGGATCACCACACGGACGCGCCGATATCCCGAACTCTAGTAAAGCGTCCGAATATGTAAAAAAGAGCCTTTTAGATTCACCAACAATTACAATCCAATCACCACAAATCATCGGCGAAACCGGAACACTAATAGTAGACACTGGTGCGAACCTAAACCTAATTAAAGAGAAGGTTATCACCTCGAACACTTGTCTCGAATCAAGAGATAAACGTTACATCTCCGGAATAACGGAAGGGTACACAGAAACACTAGGTAGCATTAATTTAGAATTTGCCGGCACTCGCCACGAATTCCACTTAGTAAGCGATGAATTCCCTATCCGAGAAGACGGCATTTTAAGCGCCGATTTTCTACGACTCGAGGAAGCAACAATCTGTTTTAAAAACAACCAACTCCATTCCCGAAACACGGGCGTTATCCCACTTCTTTACAAATCCTCGAACAATAATATAAATACAGCTCACATTCTCACAACGTCGGTAACACAAACACCTAAAATTCATCTACACACACCTCAACTTAAAAAACAGATAAACACACTCTTGGTTGACACCGGAGCTAACATAAACATCATAAAAGTTGACACAGTCAAACCGAACACACACTGTACCCCGACAGACAAGACCCAGATAACCGGCATAACAGGCGGTACTATCGAAACTCTCGGAAGTCTCAAGTTACAAATCGGCAACAGTTGGCACGTCTTCCATCTAGTCGATAATTCCTTCCCAATAAAAGAGGACGGTATTTTGGGAATGAAATTCCTATACAACGAAAACGCCACGAACAATTTTAACTGACCAAGGTCAAAATTTCATGAGTAACACGATCAAACAAATTAGCAAACTTTTCAAAATTAAACAAATTCGAACCACTGCCTATTACCCGCAATCAAATGGATCCTTGGAAAGGAGCCATCTGGTACGCATAGAACATATCAAACATTATACAAAGAACGGTAAGGACTGGGATGAATACATACGATTCGCGATATTCTGTTACAATACTGCCAAACACGAAAGCACTGGCTTTACTCCGCATCAGTTAATTTTCGGTCAAGAAGCACGATTACCATCAGATATAACCCCAACAATCGGGATGACCAGTACTTACAACACATTCATTCTTGATTTACTAACGAACCTTACAGACATTCGTAAGAGAGCCGTGCAAAATATAAAAGAAGCAAAATTAAAATCAAAATCTTACTACGATAGGAATATCAACCCACAACTTTTTGAACCAGGACAAAAGGTCTTCTTATTAAACGAAACACGAACAAAATTTGAAGATCACTACAAAGGTCCCTACATCATTAAACGAATAATTGATAACATGAATGCAGAAATCTACATTATGCAGAATAAGACAAAAATAGTTCACTTAAACAAATTAAAATTAGCACACACACGGGACTAACAAGACAAATAATTACAGATACGGCACGGCACTCGAAAACGATGGGAACCAACCGTACACCTTGATACCGTTCACAATAAACCCTGGAATTCACTACGAACAACTAGAAGACTTACGAACATCAAACAATAAATGGAAATTAATAAACTTCTTGAATATAAAACAGTTTATAGACATATCCGACAAACTAGGAAGATACTGCGACCTAATTGATAAAGGTTGTAACACGACAGGAACGGAATGCATTGTACAAGACACAATAAATATATCAAAGAACCGACTATTAACCATAAAAGAATACCAAAACCAAATAGAGGACCTAATAGGATACCAAGAAACAGATAGACTACACGAGAAACTAGCAGAACTAACCCATACACGCGTCAAACGAGGATGGTTTAACTTCGTTGGCAGCATTCACAAGACACTCTACGGAACGCTAACAGAAGCAGATGGTGAATATATTAACACACAAATCAATAGACTATTCAATGACACAAATCATATAGCCACATTGTAAGCAAATCAAACGCACATCATACAATCAATGCTGAGCACGCAACAGAAAGAAATTAACAATATAGAAAAACACATCATGGAACTAGACGACCAAGTAGTATCCTTCACGTTTACTATATCAAACATGCAAAAATACTTAACACGTAATACAATGACCATAACATTACTGCATCACCTCAACAAACTAGACAAGATGCTAAATGAATATGAACTAGACCTAAACAGTGTAATCGACGCTATTTTATTTGCAAAACAAGGAATTGTACACCCCAAACTGTTATCACCCAAACAATTGATTAACAGCCTGCAACACATACAAGCCTTAGAACCGCTTCTACAATTTCCTACCCCCTTAAGAAATAAATACGCCGAAGAACTAATCAGACTATCAGAACTCGATGTTATCTATAGCGACCCAAACATAATCTATGCTCTATCAATCCCGCTACTAGGTGACGACACATTCGACTTGTATCATTTACTTCTAATTCCAGTCAGACAAAACTTTGACAGAAAAACGAATACCTTTGCTTGCATAGCTCCCAGCAACGACTACATAGCAATATCAATTGACAGAAGTTCCTATTTCCATCTATCAAACGCAGACCTCACACAATGCAAATTCTCGCAAAACTCATACATTTGTAAACAAACTCAACCAATTTACCACAACAATAATCATAAATCTTGTGAAATGCAACTATTCTTAGGTAACATGCTTAACCAACTAGACACATGTAACATCAGGATAAACTCATTCAGTGGATCATATTGGTCTGAATTAAAATCACCTAATTCCTGGATCTACTCCTTGCCAAACCCAGAAACTATTCATATCCTGTGCCCCAATACGCCTACAACACGTGTCACTCTTTCCAACTCCGGAATACTGAAGCTGAGAAGTGGATGTTCAGGACGCTCAGAAATTATAAGCCTCAGTGCGTCTAACACCATGACATCAACAGAAACACACTCATACGTTCCCGAATTTACTCTAAACCTTACCAAAATATATCAAGACCTCAATGAGAACCATACTGTGAATTTATCCACAATCTCCACATTCCACCAATACAAAACGGCACTCCTAGACGCCGATGACATAAAATCTAATAGCCTAGCACTGGAAGACATAATTAAACAGGCGAAAGAAATCAGTACACACAAACGAGCGCAGCAAAGCACTGACAGTCTAACGACCGGCCTTTCTTATGCCGCCGTTGGCCTAGGAATTATAGCAGCCTTATTTGTAGCGTATAAATTCTCACTATTTGGAAAAATATTAACGATCTTCTCTTGCCTAAAGAAGACAAGACGCGGTAACAAACGCTTAAAAACGTCCAAGTACGAAAGACCTATCCAATTGAGCATTATTCATCCACACACGAACGAAGACAACCACAAGCCAGCATACACCACTCCTCAAAAGAAACTACCACCCCCACTTCCACCAATGAACCCGACTATACACAAAACCAAAAACCAAAAACCCTACCCCCTACACAGGGCCGCAACAAACTCGCACCCGCTAGAACCAATAAAATATTACGATTGAACACATAGGGGTTGTCGCTACGCTCATTTAACCTTAATGATAACATTATTACGTCACCAGACAATTTACATAACATAAGCTAGATTTTAAGTCATACCTATATTATGTTAACCATAACATCCGAAATTACGGAAACTTACGATACACAACCTTTTATACCATTACCAATATTTTGACATTGTAATCACTTACTGAAACATAAACCTTTATGATATATAAGCTAGATTTTAAGTCATACCTATATTATGTTAACCATAAGATCCGGAATCTACGGAAACCTACGATACACAACCTTTTATACCATTACCAATGTTTTGAAATTATAATCACTCACTTAAATACAAACCTTTGTAACATTAGCATTAAGATTACAACATTACTAACATTTATATAATATTGAACAAATACTATTTGTAAACTTACAACATAAGCTAAAACTTCAATTAACATTTAAATAAATCCACTAACAGGAAGCATATCTCTCAAAATTCGAGCGATATGTTTCCTCTAACGGGGGGGGGGGGGGGGGTGTGACGTCCGGGTGTCACCACCCGCACGTTCTCCCTTCAAGTACATCCCTACCTTTACCTTGACTTCAATCCTCTAACTATTCACACGATTCTCTCCTTTACTGCAAATCTCTACTCTTATCTTCTACCTGATACCTGGCCGTCCACGTCCAACTCTCCATCTTCAAGAAGACACTCGTTGCACACGGCACCGCCAAATGCAACGAGTCAGCTAATCCTTTACCCTCACTCGACCTAATCATAGTCCTACTACTCACTTCTAAACCAACCTCCTAACGACTAACATAAAATAACCGAACCTATTCTACATCCGGAATATAATAAATCAAGTTTAGTTCATTAAATCAACTGTACGTTCATTACAATTACCTACATCCCCTCAGTCATAGCTTGAACAGGGACTAGACCCGAATTTAGATATAACACCTTCACACGTTTTGTAAAAGATATATATCTGTCCTTGTTAATCGGTAAAAGAGTGATTAGCCCTTCGAAAGATGTTGCTAACATTTTAATCAAAAAGTGCGAGTCATAAACCGATAAGTTATGAAAGACCACAGGAATGCGAATCTTTGTAGTTTGAATTGCAACCTTCATGCGTTGCACCACGATATTTGCCTGTGAAGTGACAATGGTCGCGATGTTTCACGTCTTGAGGTGCGAATGGTTTTTCACAAATGTGACAAATCTTAGCTGATTGAAATGCTTGTTTCTGACAATGACTCAACGATTCCATCGGGATAACACTTGAAATCAAGTTCTAAAGAATGAGCAAATTTCTCCAACTCGGTTACAAACCATTCTATACAATCCTTTCCACGGTTGATTCAAAATTTGAAAACTGAATCGTTAAAGGTACAATGTAAATAGTAAGCAATACTGTATGGAACATGTTTTTCATATACCCCTCTATTCTCAGACTCAGATGTATCGTCAACCGGTTGTAAGAGACATTGGAGATCAGCGTAAATACAAAACGGAACATTTTCTTTATGTTTAAAGTTTTTGAATTTCAAGATTTTATCCTTTTCGTCCGGTAATATTACTTTGCATTTATTTAAATTCCCACAATCAAACCTGTGTCTGGTCAATTTTCGGTCTGAAAACGAGTCAAACATCTATCGCACAACCAGCTACGATGATCATGCTTTGAGATTTCTGAACCTAATAGCCGAGATAAATTTTTGATCCACGTAAAATGATTTATTGTATTGTTAACGTCATCAATTTTGTTCGGCTCCATATTAGTTCCTAACATAAGAAGATGTATGGTAGACTTATTTGATTTTTCTCGACTTAAATAAACGGGTACTATTTCACGTTCCTCTATACTGTAAACATTAATCGACAAACCGTTCAATTTTTCAAATTTTGAAATTTTATCAAGACTCGTGGGAAAATTCAAACCTTCATACCTTAACACGTACCCCGGGTGAGATTCTACATGGCCAGCCTACATGCCACATTAATGCCACATGGCATGAGCATGGCAATAGTATCTGCAGACCATGTTGAATGCTGAGGTTCGAAAACTATGTGGCGGCAATATGGCTTCAATCTGGGTTTTTGTTATTGCAATAATCAGGCCAACCGACATGGCTTAGTAATGTTGATCTGGGGTGGTAACTATATGGATATCCAATGTAGTTCACGAATGTGTATGTCAAGTCAAGCCGCGACCTAGCATATACCTGGCTGCCACCTCGCGATGCCACATAGCTTTGATGTGAGCCAGCCTGGCGCTGCCATATCTTGATGTAACCTGGCATTTACCTAGCTGCCACCTGGCGATGCCACATAGCTTTAATGTGAACCAACCTGGCAGTGCCATGTCTCGATATAACCTGGCATTTACCTCGCTGCCACCTCACGATGCCACATAGCTTTAATGTGGGCCAACCTGGCACTGCCGTGTCTTGATGTAACCTGGCATTTACCTAGCTGCCACCTCGCGATGCCACGTAGCTTCAATGTAGGCCAAGCCGGCACTTGCATGTCTTGATCTAATCTGTCATTTACCTTACTGCCACCTCGCGATGCCACATAGCTTCAATGTGAGCCAACCTGTCAGTACAATATCTTGATGTAACCTGGCATTTACTTTGCTGCCACTTCACGATGCCACATAGCTTCAATGTGGGCCAACCTGGCGCTGCCATGTCTTCATATGAATTGGCACCTACTTAGCTGCCACCTCGTGATGCCACATGGCTTTAATGTGGGCCAACCCGGCACTGCCATGTCTTAATGTAAACTGGCATCTACCTGGCTGCCAGCTCGCGATGCCACATGGCTTTAACCCTAGGAGTACACCATCGGGTCTCACAGACCCGGCCAAAATATGCAAACCTCGCGTTTTTCCTATTGCGTGAAACATTTCTATCTGCTCCAGCAGCTTTCTTAGACAAAATATGAACCGAAAACATATCTGGTCTTCACAGGTGCTTTCTTGACAGTCTGCTCTCTTACTTCGAACAAAAATCATCTGAATAAACGCATTTTCGAGGAAACTACATATAATACGAAAGTTGACTGGGTCTCACGGACCCAGTGTGTATAACTAAGTAGCAAAAAATATGTGTGTACTCCTAGGGTTAATGCGGGCCAACCTGGCAATGCCATGTCTGGATGTAACCTGGCATCTACGTGGCCCTTACATCGAGCAGCCACATTATCTGGTACCACACAACGTCGATAGATGGCTGGCCGTGCTCGCAGGTAAACTTGCACCCAGTTGGCTAGACCTACGTGTCTCCAGCCGCTTAATATCATTTTCAATTACTGAGTATAAATCATACTGTTTACTAGCCTGACCTTTTCACAACTCTTTTTTTTGAATGGAAGATGCAGTCAGACCAGTGCAGTATATATAATTATATTCATCAGCCACAGTAGTGCTGTATGAATGCCTTTTCGAATGAAAATGAATACTTGGCACCAATATGGCTTACCCATATAATCATACATGTGGCAGCTAGATAACAGCGGTAATTCAGCAATAGGTGGCCGCTATGTCGTCGGTTGTCGGTTTTATCTTGGCTTGTACTCGGCAACGACGACCAACACACCTGGCCGCTAGGTGGTAACAACGTAGCGAACCTTCATGGTTTCTTCATGGTTTTGACCAGACAGCTGAGTGTCAAAATTACCGGCGACTCGTTGGCATTCATATAGCAGCGAGGCAGCGCAGACACGTCGATGCCAGGACGATACCACCATAATGCTGTGTGATATCGCTACCTAGCTGCTAGGTCGGAACCATGAACAAACCATGTTGATTGACCAGCTAGCTGCCATAAAGGAGCTTCATGTGTTGGTATGTTGCCAAGTGATAGCCAAGATAAAGCCACCCAAAGCCAACATGGCGGCCACATTGCTGAAGTAGGATGGCCATATAGCGGCTGTATGGTTGCCACTATAAATTGTTACCCGGTACTGAGCTAAAATGTGGGTAAGAATTCGTTCTACTGAAATGGCTACCTGCCGGGAAAAGGGCTGCTGTGACTGACTAGAGAAAACGGTAGGGATCGTCGTTCGTAACATTTACCACCGCCTTTTTATCTTGTATACAGGGTGAGTCACGGTAAACTGTGATAATGGGAGGAGCTTGGTCGATGAATTAAGCCCTGCAGCTCGATGAAAAATAATCTCACAGAAATTAACAAGAGACAAAAGTTGTGGTAGATTTCACGAGCTAAAGAATGCTGTTTGAAAAATTGAATTACGCGCATGGGGTATCGAGCTGCAGGGCCTAATTTATCGACCAAGCTTCTCCCATTCTCGGAGTTTCTCGTGACTCACCCTGTATACTTCGGTAACCGTGTGTAAGTAGATATATCTCCTCGCAGTGGTACATATTTGTTGATGTTCACGGACAGATTAATAATTTTGGACAATGAACATCCCGAATGCTTTCCCTGGAAATCTTCGACCTTGACTAATAATTTCTCCATAACATTTTCGTCCAACCATTCATCAATATTCGTCGCTGGTAGAATAGCTCCGTTTTTGGTATTGAAGAACTTCATCTCTTCGATAATTTTTCACCGCCCTTCAGAGTATTGAATTTACAGGACAAGACTACGTTTACTTTCAAGTTTCTTTGTTTCCGGAGAATATTCACCAATCTGGAGATGATGATAAGTATTTTCGAGTCATCCAGAAAATGTTTCAGATCTTTGGGTTGTGAATTCGTTATGACCCACATTCTTATTCTTCCATTGAAAGCTCACTCCAGATCTTCCCACTTTACTCTATCACTTCTCCGCAATCTCCTTACACCTTTCCCTCTTTTTCGACATTGCTCAAAACGTGCCTTTCAGTGACCTTAAAATTCTTATTGTGGTCAAAATTCTTGTTTTTTCCCCGACCGATTTTCGCAAGATTTTATTCAAAGTCTAATATTTTGAGTCCCGAATCTTATCAATTTCTGTATCTCAGTAATTGATGATTTCTCTTTCAGAATTTCATAAGCATTTTGCATAATGTGAAGGCAACATTTCCAACTGAGCCTGGATACCAACGATAAACAGACTCCCAGACTAAGGCTGTTTATGCCTGGGTCCCAGAAATGCTGGACACTTGAGAACTAGACTAAACAGGAGAGGAGTCTGAGGATATCGAGAGGGAAGTGCATCAGTTCCCGCTGGACCTTCGTCGAGAAAAGAATAATCTTACCATTGCATTTCAACATTATATACATTCATCACATTCATCCAGTTTATATTTTATATCTCTATATCCATATTATAAAATACAGCGTAGTTTTAAATAAAAAGTTCACTACAGATCAGAAGTGGGATAACTATCGTGCGTGCTGTTGAAACAAAAGTGAAGAAGTTTACAGGACTATCTGAAATAATCTACCGGAGAGTGATAATGTCATCACGCAAATCTCATCGAGGCAGGGAAGAACGACGTTCGCAAAGTCGGAATCGCCACCGCTCGCGTAGTCATCATCGCGACAGCGAATACAGCGAAAAGGGGCGAAGATCAAGGTATGAGTCGAGGCAAACTTATCTCGAATAGTTGGACGGAAGTCAGACGACTAGCAGAGGATCTGAAGGCCATAGTTCGGCGAGTCGTGAGTCGGATTTTGCTAAACTGGCTGAAATTTTGTCGGAAGTTGTGCGGTCGGGTTCGAAGAGATCAAACTATGTAAATGAGAAAATATTACCGGAATTTGATCCTGAGTTGAGAAAACTTACTGCTAGCGATTGGGTAGAAAAGGTCAACACGTGTGGTCAGATGTATGATTGGGACGACAAAACTAAGTTGTATCTTGCCACATTAAAACTAAAGGGGAATGCCAAACTTTGGCATGATGGATTACAGCATTCGTTGTTGAGTTGGGAGGTATTCTCTTTGGCAATAACCAGGCAATTTCCAGGGGAGGAAAGTTTTGGAAAATTAATAGAAAACGCGGTTACCTATAAAAGTTCACCTGGTCAAGATCTCCAGACATACTGCTTTGCTAAGTTGGGAAAAATTAATAAATTAAAATTAGATCTGTCAGAGGAGAAATTAGCGGAAATGGTTGCGCAGGGCATTCACGACGAGTCCATTCGCACGATTGTGTTAGCAGCTCGTAGTAAGACCGTGGCGGATTTAAATAAGTGTTTAGGCGTGTTTCCGAGTTCAAGTAAATTAACGGTTGAAAAGGAATCTAGAAACACAAAAGATCTCAAACGTTCGTATGAGGGACGGGAAAGATCGAAGCCCAGTTTCAAGGACGGATGCTATAAGTGCGGGAAAAAGGGACACATGAAGCGGGATTGTCCCGAGCTTGAGGGAATCGATTTCTCAAAGGGTAAGGAGATTTCAAAAATTCGAACTAAGGGTCAGGAAAAGGACAAAAATACAAAAAAATGTGCGTATTGCGGTATTATAGGGCATGTAGAGGATCAATGTTTTAAAAAACGCAACAGTATGAAAAAGGAGGCAAGGCAATGACTAACCGCCCGGGAGGAGCAATCCATATCAGTTTTAGAAGTAGAAGCCTCGAAAATAAACAAGCCACTTAAAACGTGCATCATAAACGGCAAGGAAAAACTATGCACAGTGGATTTAGGCAGCGACTGCTCCATCACTAGAGAAAGCGAGGCCAGAGTATTGAATTTAATATTTAGAGACACAAACGAAATATTGACCGGGTTTAATCACGCGGTAGTCAACCCACTTGCATGTGCAAAAGTCAAAATAAACATCGATGGTATCGAATTCAAAATAAGAGTCCTAATTGTGCCAGATGATCAGTTGTCGAAGAAGGTATTAATTGGGCGTAATGTATTACAGCCGGGAATCCGTGTAACAGCCGACGCCTTAGGTTTAAGATTCTCCAAGGCGTCTGATGAGGACTTATCGGGTCTAGCAAATAAAATCATGAGGGTCGAGAATGTAGACACCCTGGAAGCAATCGATGGAAATAAGGTACATAGCGAGGACCTAGATGAGAGAGAGCGAAGTAGATTGATGAGTCTATTGAACCGATTTCGACGTAATGTAGCTCTTAATCTCGAAGAGTTAGGACGGTCAAACATCGGGGAGATGAAAATCGAATTGCTGAAAGATGATCCGGTATATCAGAGGCCTTATAGAATGTCGAAAGATGAGCGGGAAAAATTAAACAATTTAATTGCAAAACTTGAGGCTAGTGGAATCGTACGCGAAAGCACTTCACCATATGCGAGCCCAGCCTTCTTAGTTTCAAAAAAAAATGGGGAGGGACGCATGGTCGTTGATTTTCGACATTTGAATAAAATCACGAAGATAATCAAATATCCTTTGCCATTGATTGATGATCAGATTGATAGATTAGGAAATAAGGAATATTTCATATCGTTAGACCTGAAATCCGGTTTCTACCAAATTCCTATGCATCCCGAGTCCATAGAGAAAACGGCTTTTATTACCCCCGATGGTCATTGGGAATTTCTAAGAATGGCAATGGGATTGGCTAATTCGCCCGCCGTATTTCAAAAAACTATTAATCAAGCACTTAAGGGGACCAAAGCCACGGTTTACATTGATGATGTACTATTGGCCGTTCACAATGTCGAGGAAGGTTTTAAAGAGTTAGAACTAGTTTTGCAAGCCTTTGAAAAATACAACCTGACATTGAATTTAGAGAAATGTAGATTTTTTAATAGGAAAATAGAATATTTATGCAGGGAAGTCACCGTAGCAGGGGTACGGCCAGGCGAGCATAAAATTCGTGCGGTTATCGAGTCTCCCGACCCAACAAACGTTAAGCAGGTGCGACAATTCTTAGGTCTTGCAGGGTATTTTCGGAAGTTTGTGCAAAATTTTGCCCGGAAGGTAGCTCCACTAACAAACCTCCTGAGGAAAAATGTTTCATGGCATTGGGGAGCAGAGCAATCCAAAGCGGTACAGGAAATAAAGAGAATTTTGTCCACGCGACCAGTTTTGGCAATTTTTGACCCGACGTTAGAAACTGAGGTCCACACGGATGCTAGCGCTATCGGGTTAGGAGCAATATTAATTCAGAAGGATTCAAAAGGAAAAAGGGTTGTCGCGTACTATAGTCGGAAGACTAGCCCCGAAGAACAAAAATACCATTCATACGATTTAGAAACCCTAGCGGTATTTGTTGCTCTCAAGGTATTTCGCGTATACTTGTTGGGAATTAAATTCGCTATTGTTACGGACTGTATTGCTATTCGGGCAACGGCTAGTAAGAAAGACATTCAACCTAGGGTTGCTCGTTGGTGGGTTTACTTCCAGGATTATAACTTCGACATCATATATCGCCCTGGAGCACAAGTTGCCCATGTTGATTATCTGAGTAGGAACCCTGTAGATTGTTTGTCAATTGATATAACATCTGCAGAATGGATAAAGGTGGCGCAAATGCAAGATCACGATATTGAGGCGATAAGGAAGATACTAGAAGCAGGTGATAGGCATGCAGAGGTAAAGCAGTATTTCGAGAGATATGATCTGAAGGGGGGGGTAGTCTTCCGAAGAACCGAAGATGGAAATAAATGGGTAGTACCTCGTATGTCTCGTTGGAATATCGTCAAAATGTGCCACGATGATCAGGGACATTTTGCCGTGGAAAAGACTCTCGAGAAAATCCGCGAAAATTATTGGTTTGGGGGAATGAGACGATTCGTTACCAAATATGTCAAGGCCTGTTTGAATTGCCTGTATTATAAAGCAACAGCTGGGCGGAAACCAGGTTTCCTTCATCCGATCGATAAAGTTTCAGTCCCTTTTCATACATTGCATCTCGATCATGTTGGTCCGTTTATACGTACACGTAGCAAGAACACTCAAATATTGACGATTATTGACGGATTTACCAAATTTTGTATCCTCGAACCTGTACACAGCACAAAGACAAAATGCGTCATTAAGGCGCTCGACCAGTTATTCGCACTTTTCGGAGTTCCGACGCGAATAATAACCGACAAAGGGAGTGCATTTACTTCCCATGCGTTTCGAGCCTTCTGTCAGGAGTACGGAGTTAAGCACATTGTAAATGCCGTCGCAACACCAAGGGCTAATGGCCAGTGCGAGAGATTGAATCGGACCGTATTAAATTCATTGGCGGCAACCTGTGCTGGAGAACCAGAAGACTCCTGGGATAACCATGTCAAACGGGTGCAGAGTGCAATAAATTGCACTACCAACAGAACGACTAAGAGGAGTCCGTCTCAGCTTCTTCTGGGTTATAAGCCCAGGGGGGTGGCTGATGCAGCCCTGTCCAGGGAGGTTCAGGCAACTCTTGATAGTTTAGATCTTAAGGAATTAAGGAGAGAAGCTAAACGATCCACAGATCTTGAGCAAGCCGAACAGAAGAGACGGTTTGATGCTCGACGATTCAAACCACCGCGGTACGAGGTGGGTGATGTGGTGATGGTAGCAGATAGCCAAGCGGCGACTGGAGAGAGCAGAAAATTGGCGGCCAAGGCAAAAGGACCGTTCAAGGTGACTGCAGTTTTACCCAATGATCGCTACGAAGTCCACGATTTGAGGGACTTGAAGAAGTCGCCCAACCAGCGGAGCGTAGTAGCAGTGGACAGTCTTCAAAAGTGGGTCACTTTCGACGCCATGGAGTAGACTGGTAAGTTTGGTTGTACTGGTCAAGAAGCAGCCTTTGACAAAGCTGATGACCGAAGCCAAGTCTGTCGTGCTCAGGTATGATCCCTGGTCAGGATCATACGGGATCTGAGACTTCTAGGCGGAGGCTGGGAACCGTTCGAAGTCGGAGTCAGGGTAGTCTTGGACTGAGTTGTCGCTGGTCACGCGCTCAGTTGACTAGGGCCCCTGGCAAGGCTGGTGACCAGGTTTATTTCCCGAATTTCTTGTTCCCGAACTAACATATCTGTGGTAGTCTCTGGGATGCGATTGATGCCCTTGTGGAACCGATCACTCCAGTTGGGAGCATTTGTTGAATCACAGAAACTATCCACCTTGTGCATCTAAACGTTTGTAAAATTTGTACCTTTGTTTTAGAAACGTAACCCTACGAATTGGGGTCGAGGTCGACCATATGGTCAGGGAGGCCGATTGAAGGCAACATTTCCAACTGAGCCTGGATACCAACGATAAACAGACTCCCAGACTAAGGCTGTTTATGCCTGGGTCCCAGAAATGCTGGACACTTGAGAACTAGACTAAACAGGAGAGGAGTCTGAGGATATCGAGAGGGAAGTGCATCAGTTCCCGCTGGACCTTCGTCGAGAAAAGAATAATCTTACCATTGCATTTTAACATTATATACATTCATCACATTCATCCAGTTTATATTTTATATCTCTATATCCATATTATAAAATACAGCGTAGTTTTAAATAAAAAGTTCACTACAAATGTTAATAAGTTTAAGACATCTAGCTGCGTCCATTTTTCATGCCCACTAATAACAATTGTATGCTGAGAAAGTTTAAACTTGAATGATGCGCTAATATTGCCGGGACCAGCTTCACCGATGATTCTAAGAATCTTGTCATATGATACCTATACTTCGTTTGCATGAGGAACCTTTTTCACCTAATTCTTCAAAACTAAGACTTATGGCAAGTAAAGTAATAACGGAAGCAAACGATAGAATTTGTTTCTTCCGAATAACTCTTCTTCTAAATGATAAGTTTGTCATTATACCTGAATTTTGTTGAAAAATTTTGTAAAAGATATTCTACAATATTCGTGAAGCGACACTTGACTCATGATGCAACCACCATGGAAGTTTCCAGCGTCCATTTCCTATCGTATCAGTTACATCGATAAGTATGGGCGAACGTTCGAGAGTTTTACACTACGGTATTTAGTTACATCTACGAGTCGTGTCACCAGACCGGGATCGTTCGCGAAATTGCAGGTCTCTGTCATGTTATCTTACTTACGATTTATACCCTAAACATGAGGGATATATATATGGAGTCTGATCCCAGCACGTCAGTCTAACTCAGAATCTCAAACCCTACACATCAGTCAACCTGTCATCACTGAACCTCAGTGCAAAATTTGTTATGTGTGTGTTAAGTGAGAAAAACATAGGTGAGTGTAACATACTGTGATTAATACCAAAAAGTTGATAAAGACTATAGAATTTTGTTTCAAGTCGTCATGAATTATAATACCGTGTGTTTGCTTGGAGGCTTCTCAGTAACTCCAGTTGCGGCACGTCAGACAGGTACAGTCATCCACGGCGTGGGTAGCCACGCTGCGCTGTATTATCGGTATGGCGCGCCATTGAACGACGCCGTTGAAGTATTGAACTCCACAGCTTATGATCACGTGGGTCGAACCTAGACTGTGATCTACTATACCATACATAATAGTCGAGCAGTGAGCCATACCGATAATACAGCGTAACGTGGTTACCCAGGCCGTGGATGACTGTACCTGTCTGACGTGCCGCAACTGGAGTTACTGAGAAGCCTCCAAGCAAACACACGGTATAGGTATATGGGGTATTCCATGCCAATTTGACCAACCCATGACCCCGAACCCCTCAGATTTTGAAATCAATTTTTTATATGATTCGCCGGTCTTCAAAATGCAACGTCAATTTTTTTCAGATTTTTATTATTTTTGGTTATTTTTTTAGAAATTTCCAAAGCTAAAAAAAAAACGCTACGTTTTGAAAATCTGAAAAAAATCAATAAAATTCTACGAAATAAGACCATTTTTTCCATATTAATTTTATAGTGGTGTTCTCGAGGGGAAACCCGGGGCAGCACTAAGCCAAGGGAAAAAGTCCAAGTCAAATACTGTCTTTTTTTTTCAGACGTCAATGTTTGTGCCTAAAATAGTACCGGATAGTTGAAAATAAAATTAATTTTTTTTTTCACTTTTTTTTTGTTTTTTCTTGCATGAACGTAAAAAAAAAAGGATTTTAAATTCAACTATGCGGTACTATTTTGGGCACAAAAATTGACGTCTGAAAAAAAAGACAGTATCCGACTTGGACTTTTTCCCTTGGTTTAGTGCTGCCCCGGGTGTCCCCTTGAGAATACTACTATAAAATTAATATGGAAAAAATGGTCTGATTTCGTAGAATTTTATTGATTTTTTTTTCAGATTTTTAAAACGTGGCGTTTTTTTTTAGCTTTGGAAATTCCTAAAAAAATAACCAAAATAATAAAAATCTGAAAAAATTGACGTTGCATTTTGAAGACCGGCGAATCATATAAAAAATTGATACTAAAATCTGAGGGGGTCGGGGTCATGGGTTGGTCGAATTGGCATGGAATACCCCATATGTTGATTTATGTTGAGTTTCACCACACTGACGTGTGAGTAATATACAAAAAGCAACCTCTTATCTTATAGACTAAATAGATAGATGGTGATCTGCACCAATATACAGTTTGTATGAAACTGTTTATATTAGAGCAATAAGGATAAGTTTGAGGGATGCATTCTGTATAGAGAATCTGTATACAGAATGCATACCAGACTCTATTGAGTTAGTCAGTCCTGTCGTAGGAGAGAAGTGTAGTAGACGCGCCTTGCGAGTGCTAATAAGAATATAGTATATTGTGCAACGAGTGCGGGAAGTTGGCGATTCCCGACGAGTGTGAAGTTGCGGCACGAGCCGAAGGCAAGTGCTGCATACACACGAGTCGGGAATCGCCAACCCGCACGAGTTACACATCCTGTTTTTTGTAATACCTGATGGAAAGTGAGACTTTCGGTTGTAAAACTATTAAAAATCGTGAAGCAAAACATTTTCAACTAAGCCTCGTGGGCACACTAGCGATATAAGACACCGAGGACGAGACTGTTTATGCCCGGGACTTGGCGCCGTTGGGCATTTGAAGGGCGATACTAAACAGACGGCATCATCCTAGAGGCTCCTCGAGGAAGCGGGGGTAGTTCTGGCTGGACCTTCGTCAGGAATAGATTGTCCTTATACGTTTAGTCCTTACATGCGTTATACATACATTGTTCATTTATAATTTGCCTACATATTCATATTATTGTTAAACAACCTAGTACATTAAAAAGATTTACTACAGATCAGAAGTGGGATAGATCGCGTGCTAAGTGACGTGAGGTTTATCCGAGTAAGCGAAGAAATCGAACACGAGTGTCGAATGTAAACTTTCTTTCTCTTGTCTTGAAAGAAAGGGTGCTGTGTTGTGCTAAGCAATAGGGAGATAGTACAGGAAGGCACAAGATGTCATCCAAGTCGAGGAGAGGTGGTTACGAGGTGGTTACGAAAGCGAGGATGGACGATGGACGAGGTCACCTTCCTGTTGCTCAGGGAGACGGGACCCAGAGGATCGTAGTCATCGCCGATCCAGATCCAGCAGCCCTGAAGATCGCAGTCGACGTCGGTCGAGAGCTGGCAATTGTAGGGATCGTTGTCGCCATCGAGGTAGAACGCCTAAAGCAGGTAGTGAGCGGCGGCGCGGAGAGCATCGTCGATCGCACCACGAAAAGAGCAGGAGCCGATCGAGGAGTTGTCGGTCGCGCAGAAATGCCAGTAGGAGTCCGGTAAGAGGTACCACAACTCAGGGTGAGTCCGATTTTGCTAAATTAACTGAGGTGCTATCGGCAATCGTTAGGACAGGTTCGAAGCGGTCAAATCAGTATATGAACGAAAAGTTGCTGCCTGAATTTGATCCAGGGAAAAGAGATTTATCGGCGATGGAATGGTTAGAGAAAGTAAATATGTATGCCACCATGTATGATTAGGAGGGTCCGCATAAGATCTATCTAGCGTCATTAAAGTTGAGAGGGATAGCCAAAAGCTGGTATGATGGGCTTAAAACCGCTCCAGTCAGCTGGGACGCATTTACTGTAGCGATTTTGAGACAGTTCTCGGGGGAGAAAAATTTCGGGAGACTCCTCGAATGCGCCGTGTTACATAAGAGCGTACCAGGAGAGTCCCTGCAAGCGTATTGCTTTGAAAAGGTTAAGAAGCTCAGTCGGTTAAACATCGAGATCCCGGAGAAAAAGATCGTGGAATTTGTAATTCATGGGATTCATGACGAGCAATTGCGAACGAGCTTGTTAACCTCAAAAAGGAAGCCGCTTGCGGAATTAAATCAATGTCTGGAATCAATAATAATCGAGCGGCCTAAAGAAAATAAGGGATCGATGGACGGAAAAGCGAAGAAACATCCTCTTGAACAGGATAGGTCAAAGAAACCGTTTAGTCGAGATCCTTTAGCATGTTATAATTGCGGGAAGAGGGGGCATAGAAAAGCAGATTGTCGACAGCCACTCCGCAAGTGAGAAAAATGCAGCTAGGAACACAAAACGTAAGGAAGTTAATCAAAAATGTAGTTTTTGCGGAATCATAGGGCATTCGGAGGGGGAATTCTATAAAAAGAAGAATAAGGAAAGAAAGGAAAAGGAGGCGTGACTAGAGGACAATGGGGCAACCTCACAGGAGGGGCACCCTCGCTCGAAGTATTCGAGGTGGCGGTAACTAAAATAAACAAGCCACTTAAGAAATGCATATTAGGTACCAAAGAACAAATATGTACGGTAGATTTGGGAAGTGACTGTTCCATTATACGAGAGAGCCTAGCTCGATCATTGGGGTTAAAATTTCAAGATACAAAAAAAAACATTGACAGGCTTTAATCATGCGATAGTTGTCCCTGTTGCTCGCTCGAAAATTAGAGTCAGTATTGATAAGATTCCTTTAACAATAAGGGTTTTCATTGTTCCGGACGACCAATTGTCGAAGGAGATTCTTATTGGACGAGATGTTCTGCTAAAAACCGGTATCAAGGCCATATCAGATAGTTCTGGAGTGACGTTTGCCTTGAGCGAATCGATCGAGAAGGGCGAGGTACTCGGAGTCGACATGGTAGATACTGGACGAGCACGAACGGTAGAAGAAAAGGACGTTTGGTGCGAGGAGCTTGGCGCGGGTATTAAGACGCAGTTGTTAATACTACTAAATAATTACCGACAAAACGTATCCTTTAACATGAAGGAATTAGGTAGAACTAGCGCGGCAGAAATGAAAATCGAGTTAACTAGCGAAATACCTTTATTTCATGGACCTTATCGTCTGTCCAAAGCTGATAGGGACAAAGTCCAGATCATGGTAACCGAATTGAAAGGAAGTGGTATTATTCGCGAAAGTACATCGCCTTATGGGAGCCCAGTCGTATTCGTTAGAAAGAAAAACGGGGAGACACGGATGGCAGTAGATTATAGGGGTCTTAATAAGATCACTAAGCGTATTCAATATCCATTGCCTGTAATTGACGACCAGATAGATCAGCTCTGCAACAAACGAGTTTTTACATCTTTAGATTTAAAGTCAGGGTTCTATCAGATTCCAATGCATCCTGATTCCGTGGAGAAGACTGCTTTCGTTACACCCGTTGGTCAATGGGAGTTTTTACGTATGCCCTTTGGGTTGGTTAACGCACCGGCCGTGTTCCAAAGAGCTATGAACAAAGTACTGAAGGGTTGCGCATTGGTGTACATAGACGATGTCTTGATTGCTACGGAAACCATGGAAGAAGGATTCGAACAACTGGAAACAGTTTTAAAGGCTCTTCGGTCGAGCAATCTGACTTTAAATCTGAACAAGTGTAGGTTTTTTCAAAGTACAATCGAATATTTGGGTCGTGAAATTTCGGGTGAAGGGGTACGACCAGGGACTCATAAGGTCGACGCTGTTAGGAAAACCAAAGATCCTACGGACGTTAAACAAATTAGGCAATTTTTGGGACTTGCCGGATATTTCCGCAAGTTCATCAAAGATTTCGCGCGAAAGGGCGCTCCGCTAACGAATTTATTACGAAAGAATGTACCTTGGGTATGGGGACCAAGGGAAAGCGAGGCAGTTAGGGAAATAAAGGCGATATTAACAGACAGGCCTATTTTAGCTATTTGTGACCCTAAGTGTGAAACTGAAGTGCACACAGACGCGAGTTCAATAGGGGTAGGGGCAGTACTCATACAAACACATGGGCCTGAGAAACGCGTAGTAGCATACTACAGCCGAAAGACGACTCCAGTGGAACATAATTACCATTCCTATGACCTAGAGACATTGGCGGTGGTCATGGCGTTAAAAACATTCCGGGTTTATTTATTAGGGATTAAGTTCACGATCGTGACAGATTGCAGTGCCGTAAGCGCGACGGCCAATAAGAAGGATATACAACCACGCGTCGCGCGTTGGTGGGTATATTTACAGGATTACGATTTTGACATCGTGTACCGCCCGGGTGCTCAGGTAGCTCACGTCGACTATTTGAGTAGAAATCCAATTGATTGTGGCGTTATCGATATTACGGAGACTGAATGGATTAAGGTAGCTCAAGTGCAGGATCCCGACGTTGAGGTAATTCAGAAAATTTTAGACGCTAGGGAAGTGAAACCGGAAACGAAGCAATATTTTGACAAATATGTCTTCAAGGGAGGAGTGGTTTTCCGAAAAACCGATACGGGTAATAGATGGGTTGTACCAAAAATGTCACGCTTTAATGTAGTACGATTATGCCACGACGAGCAAGGACATTTTGCTCTCGAAAGAACGTTGGCTAAGATACGGGAGAACTATTGGTTCAAGGGGATGAAAAAGTTTACCGCTAAGTACGTCAATGCGTGTTTGAATTGCTTATATCATAAAAACCCAGCGGGGCGCAAGCCTGGCTTGTTGCACCCTATAGAGAAGGTTCCCGTACCATTCCATACGTTACATCTCGACCACGTCGGACCGTTTGTGCGTAGCAAACGTAAAAATTCACAAATACTTGTGATTGTGGACTGCTTCACCAAGTTTTGCGTTCTCGAACCTGTTCGCGATACTTCCATGAAGTGGGTGATAAGAGCACTAGGTCAGTTATATGCAATATTCGGGGTACCTGCACGGATAATAAGCGACAGGGGGACAACCTTTACGTCGCACTCGTTCAAGGCCTTCTGTGAGGAGTATAGTGTCAAACATGTACTCAACGCGGTGGCAACACCACGTGCTAATGGACAGTGCGAGCGGATGAATCGCACGGTACTAAGTTCTCTTGCAGCTACCTGTGCTGGAGCAGCGGAGGAGACTTGGGACGAAAGCGTGAAGAAGGTCCAGAGCGCCATCAATTCCGCTACGAACAGAACTACACGCATGGCCCCGACTCAGCTGCTGTTTGGTTTCAAGCCACGCAGCATGGCTGATGCCAAAATACTATCAGGGATCCAAGATACTTTGGATCAGGTGGACTTGACGGAGCTGAGGAAAGCTGCTAAAGCATTCACGGATGCAGAGCAGAGGCAGCAAAAACAGCGGTACGATGCTCGCCGGTTTAAACCGCCTACGTATGCAGTGGGGGACGTCGTTATGGTGACCGCGAGTCCAGTTGCAACCGGAGAGAGTAGGAAGCTGGTCGCGAAGGCCAAAGGGCCCTTCAAGGTGACAGCTGTTTTGCCTAACGATCGCTACGAGGTACGAGATCTTCGGGACTTGAAGAAGTCGCCGAATCAACGCAGTATCGTAGCAGTGGACAGCTTGAGGAGGTGGGTCACGTTCGACACCACGCAATGAGCTGTAAGTACGATTGGTCAAGCTTCTTTGGCGAGTTGCAGTCGGTCTTCCGGAAGCTACCATACGTGGTCGTAACTGGGGACCTGGACGAGGATACAGGTCGAGTCCAAGCTTCATGAGCGAGAATTAGTCAATCTCGTATATTGGTGAAGTTTTGGGCCGAGGCCTAGACTACAGGTCAAGTCCAAGCTTCATGAGCGAGAACTAGTCAATCTCGTATATTGGTGAAGTTTTGGGCCGAGGCTTAGACTACAGGTCAAGTCCAAGCTTCATGAGCGAGACCTAGTCAATCTCGTATATTGGTGAAGTTTTGGGCCGAGGCCTAGACTGCGGTCAAGTCCAGGTTTCATGAGCGAGACGGAGCCAATCTCGCGTATTGGTGAAGTTTTGGGCGGAGGCCGGGGCTACAGGTCGAGTTCAAACTCCATGAGTGGGAAATGGTCAATCTCACGAATGTGGGGTTTGGGCGGAGGCCTAGACCATAAGGTAGCCGGAGTCAGGATGACATGGGACTGAGGAGGCCGGTTGCCCTTTCAGGCCGATGTCTGCTGGCGAGGCTAGCAACCGGGATAATTGTAAACCCTTCCAACCACCTTCCCGAACTAACCGACTCTTGGTAGAATAACTGTTAATCGATTGATACTTCTGAAGGAACTGATCACTCCTGTATGGAGTGTCCATTAAAGCTCAGTTATCGCCGCCCTGCCTTTTAGCGTTTGATGTGTACGTAAGACGATTTTATTCTGGGCTTTTTAGGAGACTGATTTGGCGGAAAAAGGGGTTGAGGACAACCCGGAGTGGTCAGTTTGGCCGAATGAAGGAAATATTTTCAACTAAGCCTAGTGGGTATACTAGCGATAAGACACCGAGGACGAGACTGTTTATGCCTGGGACTTGGCGCCGTTGGGCACTTGAAGGGCGATACTAAACAGACGGCATCATCCTAGAGGCTTCTCGAGGAAGCGGGGGTAGTTCTTGCTGGACCTTCGGCAGGAATCGATTGTCCATATACGTTTAGTCCTTACATGCGTTATACATACGTTGTTCATTTATAATTTGCCTACATATTCATATTATTGTTAAACAACTTAGTACATTATAAAGATTTACTACAATACTGTGATTAGTACTGAATTGGAGGAGCTAATGGAGTCTGTCCGTTTGATTTTTCAATTGGCTGCAAACCAGCCGCCGCATACAATGATGCTAATGGAGTACAGAGGTACGATAGCTGAGTTACTCCGGCGGGCGGATGGGAGCTGGTGGTTCCGAAAAATTTAAACTTTTCAGATGTTGAAATAAAAAAAGGTTTAAGTAAACATTATTAAGTAAACATTATTTTAAAACTTGCATACAGTTTATAAAATAAAAGTTATATACTGAAAATTATACTTTCAATCTATTATTGCAACGCGTGTTATGTACCCTACTCTAACCAAAATCCTATTCCTTGTCGTATTCATAGCATAATTTAAAAAATCTGAATAAGTATATTAGTCTTCAGGTAAGTATATGTGATTATTTACATCTATTGAGGTAGTGTAATGAACACGTAGTTTATTAATAATTCGTTTTATTAAATCATACTCATATACATATAGGTATATCACATAGATATAGGTGTATCATATAGGTATATTATATATAGGTATATAAAGGTATAGGTGTATCATATAGGTATATCATATATATGTGTAAGTGCATCACATAGGTATATCATATATAGGTATGTATGGAAGCGTGGGTGTATCATATAGGTACATCATATATCAGATATCATGGTGTGTTTGTGTGTGTGTGTGTGTGTGTGTTTTTATATGTAGTTGGATTCGACTTGATTATATTGGCCGCCAAGGTACTTCATATGTAAGCGGTTCTCATCAGCAGCATCTCTCATCTTGTGCAGCAAGTCATCGTCATCCTTTAGAATCTTTGCCATTCGAGCCGGTAAGAAGATGCAAAATCTGTTGTCCACATCCACCACTATCCTGACTCCAAATTTGGTTTGAACTGTCCGAAGATCGGTAATGGGATAGTTCTCGAACACATGCAGCTCACTCAGCTTCTTCGTTGGAAGGAATTCTTCCAAGCGACCCAATTTGTTAATTGCAGAGAGATCCATGTTTTTCAGTCAAATCTTTATTGCTTCTAGTTTCTTCGTAAGACGGTTGATTTCTGATCTTGTATGGATCAAGCTTTTCACCTCGTTGATGTTCTTTATGAGCAGCTCAAGTCGCACTTTTAATTCACGACGTTTGAGAGTGGTTTGAACCATTCGAGAAATGATTGTAGAATGAGATGTCTCATAGCAAATTTTTACCCTTTTATAGCTAACAACCCCTCCACTAATTCCATTCGAAAAAAAATCTAGAACCTTCCAGAGTCTTTCCGAGAACTAATTTTCTGAGAATCTTATCATAATTTTGCATTTTAACACGCAAAGTAACTCGATCCCCCAAAAACTTCCAACAGGGTGCCGAAAAATGCCAGGAACCGTTTGTTTCCACGAATCATTAGCTAGGACTTGCATCTGCAGGTTTTTTCGCACGATTCGCAGGTGTATCAAATCTCACAGGGTGCCGAAAAAATTCCAGGAACTTGACCTTGAGGAAGCTTCTGAAAGCAAGGGTTAGAATTAGGGTATGTGACGTCATACTAAGGGCGCGTGGCGTCAATTTTAGGGTGTGTGACGTCATATTAAGGGTGTGTCAAGGGTGCGTGCCGCCATCTTTAGGTGTGTGACGTCATTTTGACAGGTCAGAACAAGCCAGCAGGCATCAGCGAGCATGACGTCATCATATCACCCCCTTCCACCACCCTCACACGGACACGGCGGAGGCATGCATGTGTGTGTGGGTGTACGTGTGCACTAACACGCGTTGGTCCAGAACCGGCTTAGCCCATCTACTTATGATTACTCCAATTTCTATAACAATTTTATTAGACATTTTTCTAAAAGCTTCGCGAGTTCTCCTTCTGTCTTCTTTCCATATTCGGTGTATTCACTCCGGTAATTCTTATGAGAAAAAAAATCATTGAGTTTTTTGTTCCAATCTGGCTTTCTATTTGACGTATACGTGTAAAGATAATAACAAACTGAATCCGTGATGCGAAATCGTCTTTCTTTGTGCCAATCACTGTAATGTAATTTTGTACTACGACAAGTTGCTCTAAAATCAATCATTTTTAATTGTATCTTCACAGCACTCATGTAAAAAATGAACTCTGGTATTTTTAATCTCCTCCATTAATTCACTTCTTTGCAAATTAAAAATTATTTTTTTGTTTCTTTTTTTAAATCACTAATTTCAGCATTATCATCATAATCAACAACCACCGGCTTATGTCTTCCAACTCTGAAAAGTAATTAAAATTATTCAGCAATTTTTCAAGGTCAACGGAATTGACAAAAGCATTTTTTCAGGGTAAATACACAAATTTATTTACAAATGTTTCACAAACGCTGAATCTCCTAAATCTTTCACTACTTTTTCAATAACTGTTTTAGCTTGTTCTTCCGTAAGGTCTTTCTCTCATCAACATCATCTGGATCGAAAGTATCCACTGTTTGGTGACTCTCAGGTGTAGCTGAATCAACTAGATCAGTATAGTATGCACTGTTTGACGACTCTCAGGTGTAGCTGAAGCTTTTCCAGAACACTGATTTTTTATTTTTTTTTTTTTTTTTTAGTACCCGAAAAACGAGGATGTTGATCAATCGGAGCTGGATTGTATTGTTTCAAAACCCTATTATGTCCATCTTTCCATTGACATCTTGTGTCAGTACACGACAACACATCTAATTCGTTGCCTTTTCTGAAATATCATTGCATAATTCTATTGACAACAAAAAATATAACACAAAATAGTTTCAAATTTTAGTGTTTATGATTTGAGGTTAGAAATTTACATACCTATAATAATATATTAAACTGGCCACAACGTGTTTGCATTTTTCTCCCATACTTGCTTTGCACGAACACTGAACTGACAAAATTTTGCCATTATTAGTTATTTTCCCATTATTTCATGAGGTCGATCTCTAATGTGGGAACTTTGTAAATAAAAGGCCGTAAAACTGACTCCGTCCTTATTTACATTTTCGGCATTTCTCCCGCACTTTAGCAAATGCCCAGCTTCTAATATTTTTTCCGCATCGACGAAATTTTTTCGAGCCACATTTGAACCCGCCCAATTAAAAATTTCACTTAGAGAAAGCATTTACTTAATAAATTAGCTGTCAATCATTCAAATTACACGTATTTATTTTGAGTTTGCAACCTAAAGTTGGCCATATTGATTAAGCCACGCCCCTATGTCAGTTCCCAGTGTTTTGTGCAGAACAGTGAGCGTATCAGATGCTTATAACTGGTTAAGTTAAAATGTATTTTTACAAATTCTGATGAAACTTATGTTACGTACCAACTTTCACTTTTCTTTTTAAAATTTAAAAATCTATAGTAAACTAATAAATAACTCCCTTGAGTTGAAATAAGGCAGAGCGTCAGCATTGGAAAAACCCAAGCGGATACTTTTCCTTATTGGATACTTGAGAAGCCCACACGTGCGCTTTAGCCACGGATTTATTTTGTTATTTTGAAATATTCATTACCTCCTTAACGTCGAAAAAGTCACGTCGGGACCGATAGGGCCCCGGCATAGTAATATAATATATTTAGGTTCAACGCCTACGGCGTAGCAGTTCTAGAACTGCCAGGGTTTTGCTGACCCAGCACCTATAGTCGCATCGTTATAACTCTTGCTAATAAACTCCTAATTATCCTAATGTATACAGGGGAAACTATAAGATTTAGGAAATTCTAAATTAAGAAATTAGGGTGTGTGTCATGCATGGAATGAATGTACACGCAGTAACCTAATTGGCTAATTAAGATTAGAGTAGGGATCATACTTTGTTGCAGCCACGGTCGCGTGCCTGCATCTGTACTTGAAAAAGTGTCTTTCTTCTGGTAAATCGCGAGGTGCGTGGATGTATAGGCCCGTGTACTATATTGAGCCACGAGTTGTACTCAATCTTTTCTAAGTTCGGTCTCCGTCTTAATTAAGTGGTAGTGCAAAGGACTCAGTACCCGTAAACCTAAATATAATTCATAATAATCTTTTAAATACTAAATCCGGCAACAAATCAATTTAATCAAACTTCAAAATTCAATCATCGACAATTCGATATCACAATAATATTGATTAGAGTCTTTCTTCTGTTAAATCGCGAAGTGCGTGGATGTAGAGACTCGGGTACTATTATAGAGCCGCGAGTTGTACGCAATCTTTTCTGTTAAAGTCAAGTGGTAGTGCAAAGGACTTGGTACTTGTCAATATTAATGATAACGAATTAATAAGTGTTCGTGTCAAGAACACATTTTCACCAGTTCAATTTTGCCAAGTTTTAATAACTTGTAGATTTAAATTCAGTTTTGAAAATAACTAATTAACAAATCATTTCAATCTCTTCAAATATGTAATGTACTGACCCAACTATATATTAAATATCTCGTATTATAATAACTAGAATAATATTACAAACTCTTCTTACACACTCTACAACAACTATTAACGATACACGATACAGTCCCAAATCCTTCATACAGTCCTAAACCCTCCACACCGTCATAAACCATTTCCTGTTGACGAAAACCCTTGAGATTCCTTACTTTTCATAAACAATCCCTAGTTTTACGACCTCTGTTTCCCGAGTTTCTCTTTCAGCTGCATTTCCAAAAACCTCTCAAAATTCTAAGAAGCCTCCTACCCCCGATGACCAATATCCAGCCTCCTTACTTTTCTATTCTCTTATTGGATCCCTACCAACCCTTAGTCTCAACCCTCAAACTCCCACTCATCCAACTCAGCTCAAGAAGACACTTTTCAAACACAGATACAATTCAGACTCTCAACTAAACACTAGTAATTACTCCAACAAATTGTCCTACAGAAGATCAGCCTTGTAAAAAATATATTTTCGTTTTAAAGAAAGATCTCGTTTATTTAACCTCGTGGTCCATCACAAAAATTGGTGTCAGAAGTAAAAGATCGTCTTATCCGATTCACGTAAAAGAATTCACACATCGAATTTTCACGCTTTTACGGTGACTTGTCAAAGTCTCAAAAGTTTTGGATACGATTCATCCTGAAGAACAACGCAATCTACGAGGCACGCAGTCGCCTATTGCAAATCGTTCACTACCGAATCTGCAGAGCTACACTCTAGCTATATTCGCTGCTAGTTCGAGACCGGACTCAACGAGAACGAGACAAAATCACGAAATCTACAAAATCACGAAATCTACAAAATCTTACGAAATCTACAAAATCTTACGAAATCTACAAAATCTTACGAAATCTACAAAATCACGAAATCTACAAAATCTTACGAAATC
Source organism: Macrophya alboannulata (assembly GCA_949628255.1). Taxonomy (NCBI): domain Eukaryota; kingdom Metazoa; phylum Arthropoda; class Insecta; order Hymenoptera; family Tenthredinidae; genus Macrophya; species Macrophya alboannulata. The sequence continues at coordinate 6,216,952 of OX451213.1, forward strand.
TACAAAATCACGAAATCTACAAAATCTTACGAAATCTACAAAATCTTACGAAATCTACAAAATCTTACGAAATCTACAAAATCACGAAATCTACAAAATCTTACGAAATCTACAAAATCACGAAATCTACAAAATCCAGAAATCTACAAAATCCAGAAATCTACAAAATCCAGAAATCTACAAAATCCAGAAATCTACAAAATCCAGAAATCTACAAAATCCAGAAATCTTACGAAATCTACAAGAACCTCAATCGAAATCTACAAGAACCTCAATCGAAATCTCCAAGAACCTCAGGCGAAACTCTACAAGAACTTCAACGAATTCATCGACGCAGATCACTAGTTATGCTTATAACCTTTACCTGCCTACTGTAAGTCAGAAAACTCAAATTAAGCTACCTTATATCATTTAACGAAAGCCCTTCTAGTTAATCAAATCAAAATGACAGACGCAACTATCAGAATAGAATTAGCGGAGAAAATGCTAACGACCTTTGACGGAACCAAATCAAAACTATATGAATTCTGCGACAATTGTGATAAAGCTACATCTCTTATAGCTGAAAACATGAAACCTATATTATTTGCAATAATAGAAACAAAAGTAACAGGAAACGCGCGAGCTCTAATTCGTAACAGAACCTTCGCTGATTGGCCAGCGCTTAAATCATATTTATTAGAAGCATATTCGGAAAAAAGATCCCACGGGCAGTGGCAATTAGAGTTATCCTCCTGCAAACAATCTCATAATGAAGATGTAATCTCTTACTCACAAAAAATTGAAAACTGCTTAAATAAATTAACGAATAGCTTAGAAGAAACACTCTCACTTGCAGAACGAGCTGCATGTGTCAAATTACTCCAAAACCAAGCTTTGAATGTATTCATGATGGGATTGCACAGGGATATCTCTATTATAGTAAAATCGCAAAGACCTATCACCTTAACAGACGCTATACAGTACGCGATAGCCGAAGAAAATGAGCAAAAATCACGGAGAGAAATACAAAAATTTCAAAACTTAAATTTAAAAGACACTAGACACTGCACAAACTGCAATAAATCGGGACACACTACAATGAATTGCTATTTCAAAAACAAACCTAACTTCGTTCCTACACAGCCGAATCGACAGATAAAAGCAGAACCAAACGTAAGACATTTCAAATCGAACGATCGGCAATCAAACAGAAACTCTTACACGCCACAAATCGCATCCAACTATACAAAATCTTGTAACTACTGCAAAAAACTAGGTCACACGATCAACGAATGTCGGAAACGCGAATATAACAACAGCAAACGAAAATCTGACCAACATAACTCAAGTAACAGAGACGCGACACGACAAAACTATTCCTCAAACACCCAAAATTCATATCCTAACTCCAACCAAAGCGCGAATACTTTAAACTCCAATCACGTCCCGATGGCTGCCGCATCGAGGAACGTCCACAACATCGAGGCAGAGTAAATCCGATAATTAACGGTGTAACAACATATATTCCGATAGAACTCAAGGAAACAAAAACTCAAACTGTCGACTTACTCTTAGATACTGGTGCTGATATATCTTTGATCAAAATTTCCAATCTCAAAGGCGATACACCTTGCTACGAGGACATTAAATTGAAAATCAGAGGCCTTACTCCCGAACCTTTCGACTCAATTGGATATTGCTACTTGAATTTAAAAATAGATGATCAAATTCACACTTGCATTTTTCACGTTGTAAAAAACGACTTTCCAATTAAATTTCACGGAATACTCGGAAACGATATTCTCGCATACCTCAAACTTCAAGTTGATTATGTCAACAATCTACTTCATTTTCCAAACGGTTCGATTCCGATGATCCATGTCGAAAAATCTTTGCAATCAAATACTAAAACAACAGAGCGAGAACGATCTGACTTGGGAAAAGAAACTCGAAATTCTACAATCGAAGATACTTGTATAGACGACAATCAAACTCACTTTATTGATATTCCCTCTCGGACTGAAATACTCGTACCTGTCCGCATAACGAATCCCGATATCGAAGAAGGTATAATCGAAAACAAAGAAATCAAACCAGGAATTTTCCTTTGCCAAAGTATCGTAAAAACTAATTCTAAATTGGAAGCAATAACTTCAATTATAAATACGACTAATACAATCGAAAAAATTAAAATACCCGAAGTTAAATTAGAACCAATTGAATGTCACATATTAAAAATACTAAATCTCGAAATTAACGAATCAACCACAACGAGTACGAATAAGCGACAAATAATTGATCATAGATCCGAACGATTAAAGGAACTACATAACAATCTAAGAACAGATCACTTAAACACGGAAGAACGCGAGTCGTTATTCGAAATTTGCGAAGAATTCAATATATTCCATCTTAACGGAGATAAGCTAAGCTGTACGGATACAGTCACTCATAAAATAATAACGAATTCTCACGATCCAATAGCTGTAAAAACCTATCGTTATCCCGAAATCCACAAGGAAGAAGTTAATAATCAGATGAATAAAATGTTAAAAGACGACGTAATAAAATCATCAACTTCTCCATGGAACTTCCCACTCTGGGTAGTTCCAAAGAAACGCGACGCATCCGGAAAAGTCAAATGGCGAGTCGTAATCGATTATAGGTAACTGAATGATATCACAGTCGGAGATGCATACCCTTTGCCTAACATCGCTGATATCCTTGATCAGTTAGGTAATTCAAAGTATTTTACTACTCTCGATCTTGCATCGGGCTTCCATCAGATCAAAATGGACCCGGAAGACGCGGAGAAAACAGCATTCTCAACTCCACTGGGTCACTATCAGTTTAATCGAATGCCTTTTGGTCTCAAAAACGCTCCCGCTACTTTCCAACGCCTAATGAATTCCGTACTTGCCGGAATACAAGGAATTCGATGCCTTGTTTACTTAGACGATATAGTCATCTACGCCGATTCTCTAACCACACATTCTAAAAAACTACGCGAAATCTTTAATAGACTCGACAAACACGATCTCAAAATCCAACCAGATAAATGTGAATTTCTACGACGCGAAGTCATGTATCTTGGACACTTAATATCGGAAACGGGCGTTAAACCCGACCCATCAAAGATAGAAGCTGTACAAAATTTTCCTACTCCTAAATCACCCAAAGACATAAAATCATTTTTAGGCCTTGCAAGCTATTATAGACGATTCATTAAAGACTTTAGTAAAATCTCTAAACCTCTAACTTCACTTTTAAAAAAGGACACAGATTTCCTTTGGACGAGCAACCAACAACAATCCTTCGAAAATTTGAAACTAAGTCTTATTAGCGAGCCAATCTTGCGCTATCCCGATTTCACAAAAGAATTTATTTTGACCACCGATGCTAGCAATTTTGCTATTGGTGCAGTACTCTCACAGAAATACGACTTACATGATTTTCCTATTGCTTACGCTAGTCGAACTCTCAATCCAGCAGAAACCAATTATTCAACGATAGAACGCGAGCTTTTAGCCATAGTATGGGCTGTCAAACATTTCAGATCATACCTTTTTGGACGAAAATTCTTAATAGTCACTGACCATCGACCCTTAACATGGTTATTCAATTTAAAAGAACCCGGATCACGATTGGTCCGTTGGCGCTTAAAACTAGAAGAATACGATTATGAAATCCAGTATAAACCAGGGAAAATTAATTCAAATGCAGATGCTCTCAGTCGAATAAATAACTTTAACAAATCTCAAGAAAACATTGAAATAAAAGCTATCGACGCTAACAACGTAAACTCCTATACTAACTTCCTAAACGATCTCCAAAATTCCGTGATAATTTACGATAAGATCCAAGAAGTTAAAGAATCCTTATTTGCCACGAACGATAATTACGCTACTTGCATTTCAAAGGATCTCGAAATGAATGATGTCATCGCGAACGAATTTCAAAAACGTTTTAACCATCTCGACTATCTCAAATCACAAAACGCGAATACCCATGACGTCGTAATGATACCAAATGAAAATAATCTGATGTTCTACCTCATAAATAAAGAAAATTATTGGGATAAAACAACGTACGAAGACGTATTCACCGTGTTACTAACCTTGAGAAACCTCCTAATAAAAAACGGAAAATCCTCGATCAGAATTCCACAAATAGGAACAGGATTCGATCGGTTGAAATGGGAAAAAATCAGAGCGATGCTGCGATACATATTCAAGGGAACAAACATTCAAGTCAAAATCTGTCTAAACACTATTACTGAACCAACTTCGGAACAAATATCACAAATTTTAAACGAATATCATTTCGCGCCTTCTGCAGGACATTCAGGATTCCATAGAACGTATAAACGAATTAAACAAAATTACAAGTGGAAGACAATGAAAAAAGACATAGCCGAGTTCGTAAAAACTTGTCAATCATGTCAATCGAATAAATTAGTCCGTAAAAAGAATCACAAACCTATGGAAATAACATCCACATCCTCAAATCCTTTCGATAGAATATTCCTAGACATAGTAGGACCGCTAACACTTACAGAAAACGGAAACAAATACGCGTTAACACTACAAGACGACTTGACGAAATTTCCACAGGCTTACGCAGTTCAAAATCACGAAGCAACCACGGTCGCTGATAAACTCACGACAGATTTCATATGTAAATTTGGAATACCTAAATCAATACTCACAGATCAGGGTAAAGAATTCACTTCGAAGTTACTCAAAGATGTTGCGAAACTATTTAAAATCAAACAAGTACAAACCACAGCATATCACCCACAAACAAATGGTGCATTAGAGAGAAGCCATGCTACCTTAGCCGACTATTTAAAACATTACATAAAATCAGATCAAACGGATTGGGACAAATGGTTAGACTTTGCAATGTTTTCATATAACACTACCACACACACCACGACTAACTTTACACCATACGAACTGTTATTCGGAAAAAAACCCGAACTCCCAACTTCAATTACTAAAGAACCTGAATTTAAATACACATACGACAATTACATCGACGACCTCAATCTGAAGTTACGGAAATCGCACGAAATAGCTAAAACCAACATAGTGCATTCAAAGGAAAAAAATAAAGAATACTACGACAAAAGGACGAAAAACGTTGAATATAAAATCGGAGACAAAGTATTCTTACTAACCGAACAATTTACAAGATCGAAAAAACTAACTCCTAATTATACAGGACCTTATCTAATAGTAGAAGTAAACTCTCCAGTTAATGTTACTATTCTCGTAAAAAACAAAAGGATAGTAGTACACGCCAATAGGTTAAAGCATGCACATACTCCAACATGTCAGGCTTAAAAGCAAATATCGAACAACACCTTACTTTACTAACCTTGCTATGCAACGAACTCGATGACGAAATGTCAACTCTAACGAACGCGATACTGTTCGCGAAACAACATGCCTTACATCCTAAGATTATCTCGCCAACGCAATACATTGACGAACTACAAAAGACAATCAAATTCATACCTGCGGGTCTCCAATACCCTTACAGACTTGACTACTCTTTCGCACATGAACTTCTTAGTCTCGTAACTCTGAAGGTTTTTTATATAAAGAACAAACTTGTCTATGTTATTGATAATCCTTTAGTTATGGACACGACGTTTCATCTTTATTCTCTAATTCCTCTACCAATCCTACAGAAAGACAAAACGTACCTTTTTATCCAACCGTCAACGAAATATCTTGCCATGTCAACTACGAAAATTCAGTATGCTACATTAGACAACTTATCAAGTTGTAAAGCTACTTCCGAAAAGACGTACATATGCAGACTGACGAAACCGATTTTCACGAGCCATGTAAAAACTACATGCGAGACAGAACTGTTATTTTCTAATACACGTATCCCAGATTCATGCGATACCCGCGTAACTCAAATCACAAATGAAATATGGTATAAATTACAAAACAAAAATCAATGGGCATTCGTTCTACCGAAGAAAAGCGACTTAACTATTACCTGTGAAAAAACACCTCATCCACGCGATACTATATTATCAGGCATAGGGATTTTCGAATTAAATCCACATTGTAAAGCTTATACGCCATCGGCAATGTTAATCGCCGAAAGCTCTTTCGAAAGTAATTATTCTTCAATAATCCCACATTTCAATATTTCTGACGACGATTGTTGCCTTAGACATACGCTTAACATAAGTAACCTACCTATATTTAAACAAATGCCTGTAACCAATGTTAATTTAGATAATCTAGAAATAGCTAGCCATAAGTTAGAAACTATCTCCAGAATGACAGATGAAATACTCAAAAATCGGGAAATTCATAAGAAGATCTCGATATTTACATATATTGGTTATACTGTGTGTATTCTCATCACACTCTATTTAATATACTCTATAATAAAATGCTGTAGACGAAATAAAAAACGCCAGAACCACACTCATGACGACGAGAACACTTGTACAAAAATTGTTAACTGTTTAACATTTAACGTTGGAAACAATCAACGATCTCACACTCATGACCCTAACACAACAGAATCAATAAAATTATCAAAACACGTTCGCAAATGAAGCGTAACCCCAAAACCAATTCCCGAACTAAGCGAAGATTTATCAGAATCCGAAAACGAAATAACAGTGTATTCACAACCCGAATCTCGACCGCTACGCAAAGAAAGTAGTGTTCTTAAAGATAAGTACTAATTTTAAGCACTATCTTTAGTTTAAAAGGGGAGGTGTAATGTACTGACCCAACTATATATTAAATATCTCGTATTATAATAACTAGAATAATATTACAAACTCTTCTTACACACTCTACAACAACTATTAACGATACACGATACAGTCCCAAATCCTTCATACAGTCCTAAACCCTCCACACCGTCATAAACCATTTCCTGTTGACGAAAACCCTTGAGATTCCTTACTTTTCATAAACAATCCCTAGTTTTACGACCTCTGTTTCCCGAGTTTCTCTTTCAGCTGCATTTCCAAAAACCTCTCAAAATTCTAAGAAGGCTCCTACCCCCGATGACCAATATCCAGCCTCCTTACTTTTCTATTCTCTTATTGGATCCCTACCAACCCTTAGTCTCAACCCTCAAACTCCCACTCATCCAACTCAGCTCAAAAAGACACTTTTCAAACACAGATACAATTCAGACTCTCAACTAAACACTAGTAATTACTCCAACAAATTGTTCTACAGAAGATCAGCCTTGTAAAAAATATATTTTCGTTTTAAAGAAAGATCTCGTTTATTTAACCTCGTGGTCCATCACACTTGTAACAAAAGAATATAGTAACGACAAACCCATACCGGACGCGTTAGAAAATAGTCTAAAAACGTTAAAATCACTTTGTATCAAATTAGGGTGTTACAAAATAGCTATGCCGAAGATAGGGAGCGGATTAGATCACCTCCCATGGGAAGAAACTGAAAAGAAACTCCAACAAATATTCGAACACCCGTTCTCCATTAAGGTCTATACAAACCAAGAGGCCTCAGCAAACTCAAGAACTAACGAAATAGGAAAAACCCCAAAAGCAGTTAATATCGCAGAAAAACGAAATCTACGGAATAGGCAATACCTTCATATGCCCACTAAATACGGGGATTACGAAGTAGGAACAAAGCAAACAAAGAAAATTAGGGATCGGAAGAGAACTCTCACCCCCTCGGACGTTTTCGACAAAGAGCCAACACACATGGTTACCATAGATAATAAAGAAGCAATCACTCAACAGGGCTTTGGAAAACCCAAGACCCAAGTTTTACAACTCCCAGGAAAAATTGAGGCGTCCCATACGGTCAGCATTAACAAAGACACAAACATATTAATACCCTACTCCCAAGACCGTACCCTTGGTCAAACAAATGATAATAACCATGGAGAATCGAGCCGCGAGTTAAGGAACAGGGAGAACTTACAGAAACCGGCTAAACTGACTGACTATGAACTTACCATTTCTTCACGTCAATTAAAACCTTTGCTACGTCGATCTCAAAATTTAGAATCAATATCAGAAGAAGAAATAATTAATCTTGAACAACATTTAAATAACGATACTCCCACAAACACATCCATTGTGAATCCAGATACTTCGCACCCCTACCAAAACCCAAGGGACGTCATAGCAACGCTAGGAAAATCTGACCCGCCCACAATGGCTGAACCCTATTACCCCTCACACGCTCCCAACGACGCACACATAGAATCGAGAAATATAAGTGACAGTGAGGACTCCAACACAGATTCCGATTCAGACAATGGAGATCAGAACCACAATGATACATATATACCAAATCAAATACAAATATCCGAAACCAGAGATAAACTAACTATGCAAAAGGGAAATATAGCATTTCTTATAACCCTTAGAAATGACCCTTGCGATGAAGGATCAAAAGACTTACAAAACATAAACAAGTTACCCCATTTCACGGACCTAACGTTAGGAAGAGCTAGAGTATTAGAAACAGGAAGCAAAAGGTATATAGGGATACCCATCAAGGAAAGTTTTAATACTCAATTAGACCACGAAATATTAATCGAAGGTTTAAAATCTTTACTAGATGTCATAATTGAATTTCAACTTAAAACTATAGCAATAGCTAAAACAGCAAAAATCGATAGCATAGAATGGAAGGAAATTTTTAAATTAATACGCGATATATTTACAAATACCCCGTGTAAAATAACCATTTGTAACTCATTGATAAGAATTCCATCCGTGGAAGATCGAATGCAAATAATTCAGGAATATCACTCATCTGCTCTAGGTGGGCATAAAGGAGTCACAAAAACGTATAATAGAATTAGGCAAAATTATTTTTGGGAAAATATGAAGAATCAAGTTCAACGATTCATAGTGGAATGCACAAATTGTCAATTAAAGAAGTTAACTAGAGTTAAAACAAAACAACCTATGATATTGACCGACACACCGGGAGCAAGCTTCGATAAGGTATCTATGGATATAGTCGGCCCTCTACCCATAACTAGACTAGGAAATGAGTACATATTAACCGTCCAAGATCAATTAACCAAATATTCATTAGCTATTCCATTAGATGAAACTACCTCTGTAAGAATAGGAAACGCCCTCGTTAAAAATTTCTTTTGTAAATTCGGGGCACCCAAACAGATACTAACAGACCAAGGCGCGAACCTAATAAGTTCACTAATGAGAGCAATAGCCAAGCGGTTCAAAATAAAGCAATGTCGAACAACTGCATTTTACCCTCAATCCAACGGATCTATAGAAAGGTCACATCACGTACTGGCAGAATATCTTAAACAATATATCAGCAAGGAAAACAATTGGGATGAATGGTTAGACTTAGCTATGTTCTCATATAATACCAGTGTACATGAGGGCACGCGTTACACCCCATATGAATTAGTTTTCGGGAAAACGGCTAGATTACCTTCTAACCACGTAATCGTAGAAGAGCATAACAATAGAACCTATGGTGAATATTTAACCGAACTATTTACAAAAATTAGAGAATTACAAAATCAGGCGAAGATCAATCTAATGAAAGCAAAGGAAAAATATAAATTCTACTATGATAAAAGAATAAAACCTATTAAATTGCATCTAGGAGATATGATTTACTTATTAAAAGAACCACGTGAAGGTAAACTAGGAGATCAATATACGGGACCACATGAGGTAATAGAATTATTAAATAATCACAACGTTAAGATTAAAATAGGAAATAAAACAAAAGTAGTGCATGAGAATAAATTAAAGATTTGCAAATAATTACCTAGACTTAAAACAATAACAGATATCAGACTGTCGAAATTATATAAGAGAAGAAAATAGGAAAAACCATACTCTAAAAGTTGATTGGCAAATAATTAGCTAATTAAACCTTTCCCCTACTCAACTGATTTTTTTTATTTTAATGAAAAAAAAAACAGGAGAATGTCCTACCTATAGCCATTGTGAAAAATAGAGACGCCCATAAATCTCGTCTCCTCTTCCCTAGCTCCTGTTCTCCTTCACAAGGATGAAGATACTACCACTAGACGAGGACCCAGAGATAAACTTCTATAAAAACCCTAACATGGACGGATTTATCGAAATAGGGAATGTAATACGCTCGTACTTCATAAGAATGGATGAATCAGTGACGGGAATGGAATCGGCGGTGATCGGTGAATTAGTCATTGACGGAATTTTAACTACGGGCACATATAGATACTTTGGAATTGTGGCAAGACTTAACGACATACCAACCCTATTAAGGAAATACGGAAATATAAATAATTGCGTATTATTCGTGCTAGCCACGGATGCCGAAGCAGCATACGCTAAAATTATCAAAAACTATAAATACCATTTCACCCAATATTGTATTAAAGGACAAATGCTAGCACGAGTTTTTAATTTAGAGAGCTATTCTGTTCAAGTAGGAAGTGAAATAATATCAGGAAACTAAGTATATTCTCACTTAAGTTTAATAATTAAAAATTATGAAATCAGGGTTAGGAAAAATCTAAGGAAACCAAATAAATAAAAACCATATAAATGATTTATTCAAACAATTAATGCATATATATATTCATTATAAAACCACAATACTCATATTGAGATAATTTTTTAAAGAGAATGGTAAACGGACATAAATCCATCCGGTAGTTTTCTGGCTGGGTGTTTCCAATTTTCAATGGGGCGATCCTCGCCCCATCGGCCTTCATGAAGCCATCGGATTCCAAAAAAATCAAAACTCTCAAGATCCGACACGCACCCCTCCTCCCAGTCATGAAAGTACGTTGCCTCCATACGAATCTCCCACCTTTCCTGCCTTCTCTTCACCATCCTCATAATCACCTCTCCTTCCGCTTTTCTTTTTGCACCTCTCTATAGCAAATTAATCAATCATGTTAATCTAATCCGTTGGAATAAAATGGCTTTGATATAAAATATAGTAACAGTTTTTTTTTTATTAAAGAAAAGGGGAAGAAAAGTCATAATCAAGGAAAAAGAGATAATAATAAAATAACATATTAAGTAAATAGGGAATGATTTAACAAAAGAAGGGGTAATATAAATAGGAAATAATAAACTTAGACAGGAAATTTTTTTTTTTTCCTCTTCCATACTTACTTTAATCTCTTCCACCAGTGCTCCCAAAAACCCCAAAATTCTTTCAATGTCCATTTTTCTTTTACTATTCTCTCCTCGCAACGAAAGATATACGAATGAATGTCTCAGCTTCAGAACAGACACTCGTATGTCGAATCACACCCTAACCATAGTATGACCAATGACAAATCAGGAAAACCCCTCACTCCAATCCCAACCAACCCAGTAACCTAGGGAACACCCATACTTATTACCCACCCACTTCGAAATTCGGATAACCCCATAATTTTAAAAGTATTGTCTATAATTATATATCTACCTTAATATCACTATTAAAAAGCCTTCTTTACATTAGAATTTCTTTTTTGACACTATACTTTAGACACGACTATACTAAAAATTTTGGTGCTTAACATCTAAATGAATAGGACACATCAGTCAGAATGAATAAGGTTCATAATATTTTATATTTAACAAAGATATTTTTATTTATTTTTTTTTTTTATATATATATATATATGTTTCACAATTTTTCTTTCTCTTTTTCTTTATAAATTATAAATGGACATAATCCCATCCGGGTGGCGCCACGCCGAATGAAACCAGTTTTCAACGGGGTGATCCTCGCCCCATCAGCCCTCAGTAAGCCATCGGATCCCAAAATAGTCAAATGCGTCAAGTTGAGCGGCGTATCCACCCATCCGTTCATAGAACAAGGCCGCATCTGCGCGCCTCTGCAGCCTGCTTCTCCTTCTAAGTAAAATCTCGTTTCTCACTTCCCTTCTCGCTCCAAACTGTAACAAATAAATTCATTCATATCAATCAAGTTATTGGAAATAGAAAGGGAACCAACTTATGATATATGTTGTAACGTGCCGCGGTATTGGCGGGTTAAAGAATTAGCCAATGCCGACGTCCGCGTGAGTTCTTTGTCTAATAATTGCTTTTAGTTAGTGATTTTGAATATTAGTGATTTTTGGGACTCCTCTTTTAAGAATGTTTGTTGGTGGGGAAATAATGGGTCTGCCATTCAAAGCCACCTAGCGTGTTGTGAGTTTTATTAGCTGCTATACGGACACGGGAAAAACCAATGCCGTCTCTAGACTACGGACCCGGGGTAAACTTCCCAAGGCCGCCTTCCCTCCACAGAGCCGGGCGAACCAAGCCTGTCGTGCCTGTTATCCCTATCTTTTTGAATCGCTACCTCAGATCCGGGAATGCGATGATTCCAAGACTGTCTGCCAGATTCGGGATTGCAGCTTGGCCCTCGGACACGGGTAAACCAATGCCGTCCGCACTATGCAATGCGCTCCCTAATCTGTTCCCTAATAATTGGCTTGTTGGCAGTTAATTAGGTCAGACGAAATCTCAAATGAACAGAATCTGGGTTAATCTTAGATTATCTGATTTAATAATACGAATTTACCAGAAAGTTACAAAATAAAGAAAATAAATCAAGTGTTGACAGTGATCCTTAAATCTATTCTTATTCTGTGTTGGCCTTTAAACCTTTGTGTTATTGAATATTAGCTATCTTAGCCTTTTCTGTTCAGTATGTTCGAGCGACACAATACTATTTGATATCTTTGAAATAAGTTTAAAGCGCTTTGCTTTTAAATTATATGCTTTTTCTTCTCTATGATCAAATTGCTATAATTTGTCTAGTCTTTGATTCTATCTCGTTACTATTCCATTGCGTTTCTAATTAAATGTGACTCTATATCTTCTGACTCGAATAAATGAATTTATGTAGGTACTGACTCTGACGCTTCAATACCTTTAGACAAGTGAAGTTATGTTAGATAAATTAGACAGCAAGTGAGTCGATCAGGTGCTTTACCGTGAATCGCTCCAAGAGAAATTTAATAATGAGTCGATCAGGTGCTATACCGTGAATCGCTGCCGCTGCTGGCAGACGATTCCTTATATTGCGTTTATCCCCTCCATTTTCGCGTCTAACGTAGCTAGGGGATTAGCTTAATCCCTCGACCTATTGTCGTGTGATTGAGCTTGAATTTTTTTTGTATTAACCAGCCAGCCTGAACCGTTACATTGCCCCCTTCCATCAATCGAAACTTCAGGTCATCTGATTTTTTCTTCGGATGCAGTAAGTCTTCGTGTTGATGGACCTTGATGTCGGTTGTCCTTAGGCTTGGATGGTGTTCGTTACCACTTTTTTCTTCTAAATCAGAGCTGTTTTTCTTTTTATAATTTCTTCAGTCCGAGCGGATCAGTCGGATCCCAGTGTTTTACGTAATCCGGTGTTGGTGGTGGTTCAAACGGTCTCAATGTGATCCTTGGTATAGTCGCCTTGTTCGAACCAGGTCTTCGGAGTGCCGCAGGTAAGTCCGGCCTATTTTTATTTATTGACCTTTTTACCCGATTTCTATAGGTCTCTCTTTCTTTCCTTGTTCTTTCAGGTAGCTCAATTCTTTTCAGTACCCATGGTAAGGTTAAATCCACGTTTTTGATTTCACCGACTTCCTTGACGTTTTTTAACCATGGCACCTCTACTTTCTTTTTCAGCATCACATCTTTGATGATAATAGGAAACCGCCATCGCCTCTTCATCTCGTCGAGTTCAGCCAACTCAGCTTCCCTCAACTCTTCGACTTCCTCGTTGGTGAAGTATTTTGATGGATCAGTCACTTTTGGTTTGATTGGCTCCATCTGCATCAATACTTCCAACTTCGGCGTTAAAGAATCCCATCCTGATCTGTATCGCCCAAAACCACGGATGAATCTTCCAGATGCGTACTTCACTTTTCCCTTGTCATCTTCGGCTGTTTGCACCCCTTTATCCTGAACACTGATATAGCCGTACATCTTTGCGAGTCAGAATGTCAACTGATTAGGCATCCAGCTAATTACCTTGACGAGGCCGACCCGTTCCACGAACTTTGTTTTGGTGAGTCTTCTTCTGTTTCTTTTTCCCTACCTAGCATAACTGGCCGATTTCTGTTTACAAGCTAATTATCCTAGTCTTTGGTTTAAATTGCCAACGTTTACCTCTAACTTATATATTACGTTACATAGTGCTTAAACATATTAACATGGAACCTTCCTCGCTCTCTTTGAGTTTCGGGGTTTACCAACACATAAGTTGCATCGGCTATTTTCCTTTCGATTTTATAAGGCCCTTCATATAAAGTAAAGAACTTAGCCATCTTTTTATTGACAGTGTCAGAGACATTTAATGCTCTAACCAATACTAAATCGCCTATTTTGAACTCTGTCATCTTATGCGTTTCGTTAAATCTTTTAGCCCTAGCACTACCTTTTTTCTTAATATTACTTTTAGCTAAAACTAACTTATAGTCATGCGCGACTCGAAATTGATTATGAATAACCCATTGATCCCAAAATCTTTTCGGTCTTTCATTTAGTTGCAATTCACAAGGAGTAAACTGGGTTGTTTCATGATAAACCTCGTTCACGCATGTTTCTATGATTTTTATCCATTTGATCCAGGCAGTGTGTTTATCCGACAAAAATGTTCTAAAGAACCTACCAATTTCACGGTTTACTCTTTCTACAATGTTACCCTGTGGGTGTCTTATTGACGAAAATATCGGAGTTACATTCTCTTCCTGTAATTTGGTTAACCATCTGACGGATGTAAACTGTGTGCCATGATCAAACTGTATCCTTTTAGGTTTTCCGAATTCCGGAATGTACTTCTCAAACACGCAACGGATGGTGGATTTCGCATCAGCAACTTTCAAAGGATATAACTGTACGTATTTGCTAAATGCGTCGATTACCACTAGCAACCATTTGTAGTTACCTTGACTTGCCGGTAACGGTCCAAAAAAATCTATCGATATCAAATCCCCCACACCATTAGGTACGATGTTTTGCATGCTTGCGTAACTATAGCGATTCGGCACCTTACATCGCTGGCACCGGTCGCAGCGGGCTACCTCCTTTCTTACCAATTTACCAAACTTCGGGTAGTAAAAGTTCTCATGCAGCATTTTATAACATTTATGAGCTCCTACGTGCCCGTACACTTCGTGACATTCATTTATTAAGGGTCTAACGAGTTTTTCCGGTAAGAAAGCTCGTAGTTTGCCCCCTATTTCCCGTTGGTATAAAATGTCATCGACAACGGAGAAATGTGCGTTATTCTTTGTTATTCCCCTCTTGACCAAATCTGCGATTCGTAAATCTTCTTTTTGCAGCTTGGCAAGTGACCGGAGTCCCTGCACCAATTCTTCGCTGACTATTTTAGCTAATTCAGCTATCACGTTTTCATGACTTTCTGTTGGTTTTTCATCACCAGCATCATGAGGATATCTACTGAGTAAATCCGCTACTATATTATCACTACCTTTAACATATTCGATCTGGAAATCGTACGTTTGCAAATACAACACCCACCGAGCAAGTCGCGAACTTGTCAACCTACATGATAACACGAAGGTCAACGCTTTATGGTCAGTTCGTATTATGAGTTCTGCACCGACTATAAATGTCCTAAATTTTTCTAAAGAATAGACAATAGCCAATAACTCTTTTTCCGTTGTGAAATAATTTATTTCAGCTCCTTTTAATGTTCTACTTGCAAACCCTATTATCCTATGTTCTAAATTATCCTTGTCAATTTGATAGAGAACTCCACCAATCGCGTAACTACTCGCATCGCACTGCAGGTAATACTTCTTTTTCGGATCCGGGTGGTGGATAATCACCGTTTTACAAAACATTTCTTTTACTTTTTTAAATTGCTCGTCGGTTTCGTCCGTCCAAGACCATTTTACATCTTTCCTAAGTAGTTTTAACAGCGGGTATGTCAGATTAGAATAGCTATTTGAAAATTTACTATAGTAGTTCGTTAGGCCGAGAAAGCCTTTTAACTGTTTCGGGTTCCTAGGAGTTGGGAAATTTTTTATTGATTCTATCTTTTCCGGTTGCGGTTGAATACCATCCCGCGTGATTTTGTGTCCTAAAAAGTCAATTTCTTGTCTAAAGAATCTAGACTTTTGGAAATTAATCGTCATATTATGTTTTTGAAAGGTTTCAAAAAGTTTTTCTAAATGTTTGATGTGATTATTTACTGAATCCGATGAACAAAGAATATCATCTACAAAATTGATAGTGAATTCATCCACACTTTGTAAAACTATATCTAATGCTCTTATGAGGCTTGCTAAGCTGGTACTTAGACCATAAGGAGTGACTTTAAACTGGTAGGTTTTTCCGCCATACATAAACGCGGTGTACTTTCTGGAATCTACATGCAGTGGTACTTGCCAAAAACTCGCCGTCAAGTCGATGCTAGACATGAATTTTGAATTATTGAATTTTTGAAAAAGCACCTCAGTAGACTGAGCACAATCTCGATCCGGAACTATCAACTTATTGATAAAACGAGCATCGAGGACTAACCTTATGTCTCCTGATTTTTTAGCAACAACCACGATTGGGTTGATATATTCACTGTACGATCTTTCTATAATCCCATATTTTAACATTCTTTCGATTTCTTTATCGACCTTCTCTCTATGCATTATCGGTATCGGGTACGACCTTCGTACGAATGGTCGACCTTCGTAGATTTTAATCTTATGTTCGTAAACCGTGACTTTTCCCGGAATTTTGTTGAAAATAGCTCGATATTTCGTTAATAATTCTATAAACGTCTGTCGATGCTCGTTTTCCAACGATTGACATTCCGCGAGTTTGTCAATGATCTCATCATCGGTTACTTCGTAATTCTCATCATCGCTTTCGACCCTTTTACTTAGCATTTCGTTTGTATCTAGTGTCGCGATTTCGAGTTTATTATTTTTTGAATCTACTATTGTCTGTTTTTCTAACCCGATAGTGTTTTCTTTGTTTTTAGTTTGGATCTTCAAAGTGTTTGACTGCAAATCGATATCCGCTTTCCATCTACCAAGAGTATCTATCCCTATAATGACAGGATGACGAAGTGTAGGAACTACTAGAAACGGAATCTGATCAGTGAACTCTCCGACTTTGATTTTCACAAACATTTGTAATTTTACTTTGACTGGTTTTCCACCGGTAACGCCAACTATTTGGTAATTTACCACTGGTAACTTATCGCAGTTTTCAAATATATCTATTTTTTGTTTGTACCATTCCTCAGATAAACAAGTTATTTGACTACCGGTATCTAACAACGCTGTAATGCTTTGGCTTTCTAAATAAACTTTTATACTTGGACATTGTATATTTTTTGTTTCACTTACTACTTTTTCTTTTATTAGGTAATCTGTGGGGTTTTCAAACGGATTTGATTTTTGAATTTCCTGCTCAATTTCTGCCGCGTTTAATTCAAATGTGCGCTGTGCCGTATTTTCATGCGGCACGCCTAACACAGCGCAGTCGGGTTTTCCGAATTAGGCTCACCCGTTTCTGCTTTATCGGTCTCACAAATCTCTTCGGTGATCGCGTTTATTTGTTTAGTAGTTGTCCAATTTGTACGTCTGTTTAATTCTTGAGAATTAGCCTTTATTCTACTCTCATGGGAATCGTTCCCATTGTTTTCATCTCGCGACATGCTCGGTTTAGTATTGCCAGTGTGTTGACTCGGACTACTACGCCAAGAGTTTTGTTTTTGTTTTTCGTCGGCGTATCGTGTGTGATTTACAAACCGATTTGGATTATGTGTTGTGTGCGAGTGTTTTGGTGCATTCGACCTGCCCCCTGATTGCATTTGGTCAAGAAAAGTCAACAAATTGTCTATGTCTCGGATGCATCTACTTTTCGCAGCCTCTACTACCGATTCATCGAAGTGACGGATCAGATTACTGATAATCTCCGCTTCTGGTAACGCTGGATTTAGCCCGCATGCAGCCGCAAATTTTCTACTGGCATATTCAGACCATCCTACCTTAGTGTCAGGTAGGTAATATCCAAACTCTAAATCCCGACGTACATCTCGTTGCGTTTCCTCGCCCCAGTACCTCGATAAAAATCGTTTTTTAAATTCTTCCCATGAATGAATTACCTCGCGTCGCGCTATCCACCAATCCTTTGCGTCGTTTGTTAAGCTTTGACCTATCAACCTCAGTCCAATGTCATCACCTACATTTAGAAAACTAAAATATTCTTCTAATTCCCTAATAAAATTGACTGGTTTTTCCCAAGCCTTTCCTGAGTATGTCGGTAATTTTAATTGTTTTGTTATTAAACTAGTGTTGTCAAACACAGCAGTTTGACCACCTCTTTGTTGTCGTATTCTTCTTATGTCAGACTCTAAACCTATTTTCAGACTATCATGTTTATGATTTAACTCGGTAAACATATCCTGACTTGCTTTCTGGTTTTCAATAATTTTACTTTTTAAAACCTCGTAGGTTCCTACTTGTTCGCTACGTAAAATATTTTCGCATGTCTCGATTTTATTTTTACAGTCTGAAACTTCGTAATTTAATTTGTCTGATACAATTTTTAAATCCGTACCGATTTTGTTTATTTTTGCCTGACTTGTTTCGTTATTTTCTTCTAGCTTTTTATTTATTTTAGACTCAAACTTTGTTTGTGCTTCTATGCTATCTGCCTGCGATCTTAACATGGTTTGTTCCATTTGCTCGAACTTATTATCCATTTTTCTTTCTAGACGTTCAATGGATTCAATTAATCTGGAAATTGGATCTGGATTATCCGTATGGCTACTGTTTGGATTCATCGTGGTTGATTGCAAGGAAGTAACAAAGCTTGTATCCGAAAAACCTGAATCTAATTCACGAAGATTTAAATTGACGACACTGGAACTTTTGGTTTTGTTTACTCTACGAGATTCCTCATCTGACATTTCGTCTGACCGTAAACAAACAACAATCCCAAACCTGGCATACAAGTCTTTGTCAGTCTATTTATAATCTAGAATTTGACTTTATTTTTCCGAAGCTATCGAATTAACGAATTTACTGATTTTACTGAATTTAAAGATTTTAATGATTTTATTTTATTTCCAAAAAAATTTCTTTTTTTTTTTGAGGAGCCCCACGTTGGGCGCCAATTGTAACGTGCCGCGGTATTGGCGGGTTAAAGAATTAGCCAATGCCGACGTCCGCGTGAGTTCTTTGTCTAATAATTGCTTTTAGTTAGTGATTTTGAATATTAGTGATTTTTGGGACTCCTCTTTTAAGAATGTTTGTTGGTGGGGAAATAATGGGTCTGCCATTCAAAGCCACCTAGCGTGTTGTGAGTTTTATTAGCTGCTATACGGACACGGGAAAAACCAATGCCGTCTCTAGACTACGGACCCGGGGTAAACTTCCCAAGGCCGCCTTCCCTCCACAGAGCCGGGCGAACCAAGCCTGTCGTGCCTGTTATCCCTATCTTTTTGAATCGCTACCTCAGATCCGGGAATGCGATGATTCCAAGACTGTCTGCCAGATTCGGGATTGCAGCTTGGCCCTCGGACACGGGTAAACCAATGCCGTCCGCACTATGCAATGCGCTCCCTAATCTGTTCCCTAATAATTGGCTTGTTGGCAGTTAATTAGGTCAGACGAAATCTCAAATGAACAGAATCTGGGTTAATCTTAGATTATCTGATTTAATAATACGAATTTACCAGAAAGTTACAAAATAAAGAAAATAAATCAAGTGTTGACAGTGATCCTTAAATCTATTCTTATTCTGTGTTGGCCTTTAAACCTTTGTGTTATTGAATATTAGCTATCTTAGCCTTTTCTGTTCAGTATGTTCGAGCGACACAATACTATTTGATATCTTTGAAATAAGTTTAAAGCGCTTTGCTTTTAAATTATATGCTTTTTCTTCTCTATGATCAAATTGCTATAATTTGTCTAGTCTTTGATTCTATCTCGTTACTATTCCATTGCGTTTCTAATTAAATGTGACTCTATATCTTCTGACTCGAATAAATGAATTTATGTAGGTACTGACTCTGACGCTTCAATACCTTTAGACAAGTGAAGTTATGTTAGATAAATTAGACAGCAAGTGAGTCGATCAGGTGCTTTACCGTGAATCGCTCCAAGAGAAATTTAATAATGAGTCGATCAGGTGCTATACCGTGAATCGCTGCCGCTGCTGGCAGACGATTCCTTATATTGCGTTTATCCCCTCCATTTTCGCGTCTAACGTAGCTAGGGGATTAGCTTAATCCCTCGACCTATTGTCGTGTGATTGAGCTTGAATTTTTTTTGTATTAACCAGCCAGCCTGAACCGTTACAATGTGTAAATTTCTCCGTTTCCTTATACATCGAATAAATTCAAAGAAGGTTATGTATAGAATAAACATAACACCTTTTTCCTCCTTTTCTCAAAAGATGATAAATAATTCGAAATAACAAAACTAACAGATAATGAACTAATTTAATCTCAGAACTGAGAATACAAAATAAGTTATTATATGAATTCAAGAATTGTACTCACATAAATCTCGTCAACCAACTCGTAGAAAAGACCAAGGATTCTTTCGAGGTTCATTTTTGTTCTTTCTTTCCCTTTATTTTTTTTACAGTAGTTACTCTCGGTGAAAATAGTAAGAATGAGCACTTCAAACTAAAACCAGCACTTATATAACACCCCGAGCTCAAAGGTAATCAACGGTAAATCTTTTCCACCAATCCTGCTCAGTTTAGTAATAAGAAACACCCACACGTACTATCCGCCCATATTTAAAACAGGGAAATTGCATAGTTTCCCCACATTATCTCGAAACACCGTAAATATGAACTTGTTAAATAAAAACGTAATATACCATACCTATTATAATGATCAATTAATTATTATATATCTATTTATCGTTCTAAATATACACAAAATTTTAAACGCCTCGTTTTTTTTGTAAAATTACAAAATGAATACATTTAGATATTCAATCATTTCCTTCGCTCTGATATTTGCCTCATAATTTCCCCGACATTTTCCTTTTGACACATATAAAGGCATGAGGCCAGATCAACACAACAGATTCTAAATTTTTGTTTTAGACTAATCACACAATGCCTGACATACGAGAAGTACGATTCTACCTAAATTTTCAACGAAATATGCGAATGATAAAATTAAAAATAACTGGTAACAAAGCTACAATAATCACAGGACTACCCGTACCGATCTCAATAAAGGGTATAATAATAGATTTACTCTATGATGGTATTCTAACCCCCGGGGAATATTATTGCACAATATGCAATAGAATTGAGACAGATGATGTAATAAGGAGCTTGCATTTTGTACAAGAAACACACAAGAACTCGATAATAATAGTCAGACAAACATCAACAGATAAAATACACATCAGGATTAACAAAGCTGGGGAAAACTATTACATCCAATACGACGCAAACGAGAATGGTCTAATTAGTGGTCCCAAAAATGATTATAAGATAACAATAGATGGAATAGAATTATCTGGGTTAAGAGACTATGACTCTGACGAATCAGTATAACCTCGAGTATAACCATACGTAATATACTTGGTGAATCATCTGTAAAGATAAATTTAAATCAACCCTCTCAATCTCAAGAAACAAGGGATTATTTTTCTTTCTTTTTTTTTGAAAATTTTGTTATAGAACCAATCCCGCAATGTCCAACATACAAGGGATACGTTTTTGCGTGAGTCCACGACGAAACCTACGCATGTTCAACCTAAAAATTACGGGAGGTATAGCAGTAATCATTTCAAAAACTCCCTTGCCAAGCCTCATACAAACCACCGTAATAGATTGACTTTATGACGGGACCCTAACCCCAGGAGACTATTATTGTACTTTGACCAGGAAAAACAAAACCGAAGACGTAATACAAGCCTTACACTACCCTCAAGAATTATACGCGAATTCAGTAATAATGGTTGAACAGATAGCGGAACATAAAATATACGTCAAGATAACCAAATTCAGAAGGAATTACTACGTCCAATATAAATTAACGGAACAAGGTCTACTCTGTACCTCTAAAAAGGATTATACAATATCAATAGATGGAATCAAACTGACTAGATAAAAACCATAATTGAATATAAAAACAACATACCCGTATCCATATGAAATATGAAGACAAAACGTAGATTAAAACCGGGTTCCATCCCAAACACAATACACATGTATCCATAAAGAACCCTTATTATATGTACATGAAGGGGAAAAACTCTGAATGATTTTAAAGACTAACAAAACACTTACAGGGTAATAAAACATGCCACAAGAAATGGAATTCAACTTCGGAGGCTTCAATTTCGGCGGACTTTCAAGGTTCATAGAAATCAGTCGTGATAACAAAACTGTTTTTGTAGAATCTAATAGAGTATTAGACATATGGGAAGAAGAGATCCTGATGTATATGATAAAACACAACTTGATATTAGATGGACGTTATCTTTACGGACGATTCTTTTCACTCACTTCAGTAAATACCGTCTTAATAGATGAAACCGAGTCACAAACAATAGGAGAAGTTGTGATAATAAAGCTTCCCTATCATGCCATGATCGCCAAAATTACCACAAAATATTGTAGCATATATAAGGAATTCACAACAATTAATGGATATATAAAACCTATTCACTAGAATAAGACATAAATCATGATTATCTATATAAAAGGATAATACAATATTTTTGGACATAAGATAAGTAGGTTTACGCCCTTGTATCGACACCAAGTACCACATCCAGAACCTTTACGATTGTTACAGACAAAAAACGCAACGATGTTACCAGGATCACAAACATGGTTCAGTGAAAAATGCAATTGCAACACATTGAGACGATTATTCATAAGAAACAAAAACTATGACACAGAAATAGAAGTAACTAGATCCCTTTTTTATTTTGAAAAGGTAACCCTAAGATACATAGCGTCAAGTATATACGTACCCAACGGTCTATACGGATATGTATTATCAAATAACATTGAAGACAGAATTAGACCTGACAACATAAAAAACGAAATTATGATTATCAGAACCATGGATAACAGGATCTTTGTTGTAGTTACGCTGGAAGACCTATACGTTTATAAAGAATTCCGTTAGCACAACGAATGTTTAGTCTCAAAATTTTACTCTCAAAACCTACTCAAATACGGTTAAGAAAACAAAACATATTAAATAATTAGATCTTACAAATATATATACATCTACTATTAGTATAACCACATACCCATTTAATTTAAAGCGTAAAGGTCTCATTACTTGGGAAATACCCGAACAAAAAAAAACCTTTTTGAATCAACCGGAAATATTCCGATTCGTCGGATACTCTTGATAAATTACGAGAAAACATACTAAATTATCAAAATGGCCCAAGTGGTAAGACTTTCGCCCTAAAAAAAAAAGAGGAAAAAAATTTTCACTAATATAGTAATAGTTTATAACCTTGTAGATTTAATTTCTAAAAATTTCTTTTTCTCACTCTAAATTTAAGGGATTTAACGGTCCAAGAATGATGTTTAAATATTTGATCCTAACACTGCTACTACTCAAATTATCATGGGGTCTGGTCGGTTACGATTGCGGAGGCGGAGCCCTTAATATCACTACAATAAATCTACTCGACACCCTGGAGTGCGACTTACCTGAAACTCAACCGAAGACCGAACCCACATATATACAATTACTACAACTCTCAGAGTTCCGGCATACCGAGGTAAAACAATGCAGGGTCGAGATAGACCGCACCGTTTATTATTGTGGGATGCACTCACATGTGTCCCTAGTAAATCAAGGAAGAAGATCCTACATAGCTCCAATCAGCAGAGAGGCATGTCTTGAATTACATGGAACTGGAAGTATAGTTTTGGGAAACAACAAACGATTAACAGAAATTCATCGAAATACCACCACAAGGAAAGCAGTAACCCTTGCTGGAGTACTCCACCCTGATGGAGCCTGCGAAGGCGAATTCTTTGATGACGGAGCAGGACAATGGACACGTGTTGTAGTACAAGCTTTAGTAAAAATTACACTCAACCAACAACACGCAACGGTAAAATTAAACACTGGGAAAATAATCCTCAAAAACGGAGTAACGTTCGAGCTAAATAAAGGCCACTGTTTTCACGAAGACGGAGGTTATTCCTTTTGGCGTGATACACCTGCAGATGACTGTAAATTCGACTCCTATGATGTATTATATGAAGGACACGCGACTATAATAAAAGAGCAGGAGAACACTTATGCAACCCCAGATATTTTTACCCTCTCTACCCCTGGTAGAAATTTCCTGGTTATTTCCTCGATAACGAAAAGGCCCCGACCGGGCTGAGTCTGGCCGTTCCCGATGTGGGAAGCCTAGCGAGTACCTAGTTGGGCGCGTTCCAGTACGCAAGATACTGTAATACTACCCTTCCACACGACAAAAGCCTAGCGAGGACCGACTGTGGCGCGCTCCCGTATTTTCTTACGTCACTTGCTCGCATTACTAGTCCAGAGCCCCGCAATGCCCAGGTTGGGTTATGTTGGTTATGTGTTCGTGAAACGTTTTCGTCACTTTCGATTAATTATTGCACAGTTTCAATGCTGCAGTAGTGAAAATTCATGTCAACGTACTACATATAGTGCAAATATCTCGTTTTAGTATCAGTGCCCTGTGTAGTTTATATCTTCCAACAATTATGGACCGTAAAAGAATTCGTGCACAGACGCGTGCAAGACAACAGAAGTTCAGAGCCATCAAAAAACTTCAGAGGAATGTTATCTCAACAGCATGTCATGAAAATAGCGATAATGAAAGTAAGGAAAAAAATACAAATAAAATGAATTCTATTTTTTTAATCCGGAGGCAGCATCACGTATTTGATATTAAATTCTTAGAGTCGAGTAACGTAGAATTGGTATGGTATTGTTCCAAGGATTTTGCAAGAAATAACTCACGATCAGTCTCGAATAAATGTATAACCAGAATAACAATTATTAAAGCTCGCCATATATTTTTCAATATGATATTTTTATCTGTTGAAATATAGCTGAAAATGATAAATTTCTAAGTGCAAATGAGCATGTCAATCAAGAGTTTTGCTCCGAACAACATATTGACCAGGCAATTAGTAATACAGCAAACATTGAATCGAATGAAGAATCTCAAAGCGAATCCGACCGAAGTTCAACAAACGTTGGAATAATAGAGACACATACGAGCTCTGAAACTACTGCTGGAAGTGAAACAAGTTCTACCACCGAAGACAACCTTTCAAATTTGGGCGATGACGATAACGATAATATTTCCAATTATAGCGACAGCCAAGATGATGAAGTTTTGGAAGTTAATGAGATCCGAGAACTGCGCAAATGGGCGATCGAGGCGAAAATTCCTCACGTTCATCTCGCTAAACTTTTACTTATCCTAAGGCAAAGATTGCTTCCAGACTTACCATCTTCCTCATCTACCTTCTTATGCACATCGTCTGCAAAGTATTGTATAGAAAAAATGCGAGATTCAAACTCCAATTCTTTTGGTGAATTTGTTTATTTCGGAATTGGGAAAGGTTTGCAATCATGCATTAATACTGCAGCTCACATACAAAGTAATATTATTGAATTGCAAATAAATATTGATGGACTACCTCTATTTAAGTCGAGCGCAAAGAATTTTTGGCCAATTTTGTGCAAAATTCAGAACAATCCAGATATTTATCAGCCCTTTGTAGTGGCTATGTATTCTGGTGATTCAAAGCCCAAATATCTTGAAGAATTTTTACGAAAATTCGTAGACGAGCTCAATCAGCTCCAACAGGAAGGTATCCACATAAGTGAAAGACACTTTGCTGTCCAACTCAAATGCTTTTTATGTGACACGCCTGCACGCGCCTTCATAAAGTGCGTCAAAGGGCATGGGGGATACAATGCTTGTGAACGGTGTGAGGTTCATGGCCAAAGAGTTGATAGAACGATGGTGTACTCTTTTGATGGCGCTCGAAAAAGAACGGATTTGTCATTCAGGAGCTATTCCCAACCAGAACACCATAACGGTTAGCGGGCGTGTAACATATTTTTTGTATCGTTTTAGTGTTTTTATATATTGAGGTTTTTCTCATAGAGATTATCTGATTGGACATAATGCCAAAAGCTTCTGATCAGTGGCATCGTTCTCTCAAATCTACTTGCGGTCTGGAATTGGCATAGCCGCTGGTTTCATGTTTAAATTTACCATCTAACGTTACGCTACGGCTGATTCACCCATCTAACTATTTGATATTTCTTCAAAATGACTCACTTTAACTAAATCAATTGCAGGTGTATCACCGCTATTACGAATTGAACCACCAATAGATATGATAAGATGTATTCTATTAGACTTTTTACACTTGGGATGTCACGGTGCGATGAAAAAATTAGCAGAAAGTTGGCATAGTGGAGATCTTAATGTAAAGATGGGACCAAGGGACAGAGAAGAGCTGTCAAGACGAATGGAAAGTTTATCAACTCATGTACCTTCTGACTTTCCCAGAAAGCCAAGATCCACACGCTTCCTGGCAAAGTTTAAAGCAACTGAATTCAGATTCCTGCTACTATATTGTGGGCCAATCGTATTGAAAGATATCTTGAATAAAGATTTGTACGACCACTTCTTACTGCTACATGTTTCATTCAGAATCTTGAGCTCTGAAGAACTTCTGCAGAAGTATAAAGATCAAGCAAAACAGTACCTCAAAAGCTTTTGTTTGACACTGACAGATCTATATGGGCCAAAAGCTCTGGTGATGAACATGCACAATTTGATACACATAGCTGACGATGTGGATTTTATGGATTGCAACCTGAGTAAAATGACTACATTTCCTTTTGAAAATTATCTAGGAACCATGAAAAAATTTATACGCAGTGGGAATCGTCCATTAGCACAATTCTGCAGACGGTACCATGAAAGTAATATACAGAACAATCGCAGAGCTGACATACCACCCATGATTCAAGTTATCCTTCAGGATACTGAGCAAAATATATCAAAAATAAAATTGAAAGATTTAGTTCTGAGCGATCGAGCTCCTGACAATGTCGTGATGATGCACGATAAAACTATTTTGGAAATAAAACAAATGTTTTTTGATAACAGATTACTAGTAATCAAGGGGTGTAAGTGGAATGTAAAAAAACCTATTTATGAATACCCATGCAATTCCAAATCTCTGAATATGTGGCAGCTATGTGACAAACCCTCACTGGGTATTTTAAGCTATAATTCAGATGATATTCTGCATAAATTGGTCAAACTTTGCTTATCGTTTAAACCCCAAGGAAACCAGAAAGTATTCGTCATCCCTATTCTGCACTAATATCAGGTAAGAGGCTTATGCTTCACCCTGCCATATACAAGTATGGGATGATATTGAAAAAAAAAAGAATAAAAAATAATATTGCAAATTCCTGTCCGGCGGGTCAGTTATACAAAAATTTAATTTGCCTTTGTAAGTTGATCTTTTTTTTCACTTCTCATTTCAGTCCGCTTTAAAAATTCCAGAATCGAGGACAATAGAAAAGTTGTGGCTCTTTTTTAAATCTTGTTTAATGACGTCATGATCCTATATAATGGTATAGCAATTATACCTGAATTTGAAATTCATATTATCGTAATCCTCGTAATTTTTGTTCTTCGTAAAAAGGCAAACAAACCGCATGGGAAGAGCCACAAATCGAATAAAAATCAATTTTCCGAGTGTGACATAATTTTTTATTAGAATCAATTTTCTGAATATCCTGGTAATAATTGAGCTAAAAATGGGTTCAATTCAACTGAGTGGAATGAATTCCAACGAATTTCCCGGTAATTATACATGTATACATTTTTTCACGAGCCTCTTGTATGCTCAGTCTCGAACGATACCGGCCACGACGAACCTATAGCTCTACCAAGTACCAACACCGGCTCAAATCGTGTATGCATGCATACATACGTGAGCCATAGCTGAAACTCACGTACACAATGTGAGTGTGGCGTGGTTACAGCTACAGGTTCGTCAGTAGTCAACTTCGTTCGAAATGCACATTAATAAAAGTGCTGCTTTGGTCGGATTAGTCTGCATGACCCAAGATCATTACATCTACCTGGAATGGACGGTCGTACTTGAAAAGTAAACGCATGTTTATTCGACGGCTCATAATTTGGAATTTTCGAACCGACGCCACTCATAACCTATATTTTATAACAGTCGCACGTGATCGCAGCGTGGGTCCTCGCTAAGTAAGTAGCCTCGCCGTACGCAACGTTAGAACACACTTTGAACAGAATTGAACGTAGATTGTCAAAATCATAAGTCGAAGGTGAATATTATTCAATGTTTAAATTATAAAAAAAGTGCGTTGCTTATCTATTTCATGATCATAATGCATGTTTTGGATCTTCCAACAACCCCCCATCTTATACAGTGTTATAGGTATGCGAAGCTCATTAGGACTTAGGAGACTGCTCAGTCTATGTGATTATAACCTCATTCTGTAATTGTTATTCTACGTGAAACATACATATATGAGCCTCTGAAAATATGTTTGAGTTAGATATGCGCTTACAAAAATTCTTTCGTTGCGAGGTTATGGTTGCCTCTCAAGGGGCAGTACACATTTAATCACCTCAAAAACGCGATTCGTAGTTTCCCCCAGACCACACAATCGGATTCGGAATAGAACTTCGAAAATTTCTGCTTTTAGCAAAAAGTGATTAAGTGTGTCACTTTTCATGGAGTTGTGAAAAAAATCTGTGAAAAAGTGAAATACTTCGCCAGTTTTTGTTGAAATGTCTCCCTATGAAATTTATATCGTATCAATATTCTGTGATAAAAGTTTATGTGTAAAGAAAGTTCCTCACGCACACAATTTCATCACAGAACATTGATATTTTTATTCAATACACATTTTACCATAGTAAAAATATTAGAGAAAGGAATTTTCCATTAGATTTTTTTCCTAGTAATCTTAAAAATGAAAAAAAAATTATGAAAATTTCACTGGAGTCTCTAAAATTCTTGGAAATACTGTTGTAGACTGTGCTATAGTATATCACTCTTTGTTACATTACCATTTACGAAAATTCTTTTGTTTCACACATACATCCGAAACAATATAAAATCTTGTTAATACTACGTTAACTACGTAGGAAAAACTATGATAGCCTCACATTACTCGTTGAGCTGATTATTGAAATTACGTCATTTGAGTCAGGATGCATAGTATTCTTTCCGTAGGATGAGTGACTCGAAGGTGATACATCCATATCAATTGATAGAATTTGTTGGACGTGGGCGGCCAAGAAAAGTAAAGCAGATCGACTGCGTTCCATCGTCATGGGTATCTTATGATCCGAAAATCGGAAAATGTATATGCAAATTTATGGCACCACCATATAAGGAGGAAGATACTGAGTTACTTAATTCTTTTATTGAAAGTGGAGCTGATGCTCCAGAAAGTTGGCCATCTTATCCAGTTGAATTGAAAGGACAAGCCAGTTAGTATTGAAGAATATAATTTCAATTGTTTGTGCAGCTCTAGTACTTCTGGCATAAAATGCTGATGTGCTGCGATGAATGATATTTTGAATAATTTGTGACATAAATGATGCTCGTGCAATATTCAGAACCTACATAAAGAAGAAGTGTTCTTCAGCTCAACCAATGATAGTCTATGATTTCTCTTTCATGCATAATTACATATTCTGAATATTGTGGTCATTTTGAAATCAAATGTTGGTATTCTATATCATATGAAGTTGAACTTTAAGGTTTGATACTATTATAGAAACATATTCTGAGGGTACCGACAAGTTGGAGGTTTTGAAAACGAAAAAATTCGTCTTCACAAGTGAATCAGAAGTTGCACCTGAAAAAAAGGCAGAGTTACTTGTTAAATCTATAAGAACAAGAAAACTTAAGAAAGATGAATCACGTTTTTCATCACTCATGAAGGTGGCAACTCTTCCAGACACTGAAAATGAAATTGAAGTTTCATCACCCTCTTCTAATGATGGATGCAAGTGTACTTCCATTTTTGTTTCTTTACTGCCTAATTTAAAACTCCACAAAATGACTATTGCTAAACAAATTATTTCCTAGTATATGGTTTGATGAATCCGGTTGCAGAAGTATTCAGTATTTGTCATCTGTGTTTTGTTCATTACACTAGGAAATTGATTCAAATCATAATTATGTAGACTAGCTATAGAATATTCAGTGAGATCCAAAAAAAAATTAGGAATCATATTTCAAAGCAGTCTATACATATAGTTATGAAAGGTCGTGAGATTTCTATTTTTTTATGATTCATTATACAGGGTCAGAAACAGATACTGATGATAACACATCTGTGTAAATCAAGAATCATCGAAAGCCAACAAAAATGTACAAGAGGATTGCTAAATCAAAATCCGAAGCAACCAGAAAAGTTGTGCACAAAAAACAGTCCAAGCAATCAAACCAGAAACAACGATCAAGTCTGCAAGGTATCAACTCAAATACCATTTCTAGCTGAAGTATCTTGTATGTATAAAAAATTCTTTGAGTATGTCAGTTCTGATAATGCATCATATCTCATCTATTTGTTGAAGATATTCTAGAAAACACAGATGCTATGCACAATGATGTTCAGTGGCCAAAAAAAATTATTTCTAATAAACCATCATGGTCATGGGATGCTGTACAAAATGATGTTCAGCTGCGAACAAAAACTTCTGGGAATACAAAATCATCTCGATCAGTCAAATGCATGACACAAGATATAGACACTACACCAAGTAATGTGAAAGTGCCAAAAGATATTACTGAAATGAACAATAATAGGATACAAGGAATGCAACCCAGACATGAAGGTGAATTGACTCATCATTTATTTCAAGTATTGAAATTAAATTCGATGGTTCATTATCTTTGTCTTTCGAACAGACTCATCTGAAACAAACGATAAGTTGCCGTCTCGTTGTCTGCCAAGTAAATCTAGTCGAATGAGTTCAGGATTATCCTTTGACTCTACAGAGATAGAAAGCACGACCGATTCACGAAAGGAGATGAGAATTAAAACAAAAAACCATAAAACTGCGAACATAGATATCGTTACAAATAGTGGTGGGTGTATTTCGAATACGACTTTTTGTTGTTATATGAATTATAAAGACAATCAAAATGTTATATTTTTAACACGCCTATTTGATCTGTGTGAATAATGCAGTTTTTACTAGCTTATTATGTGTAATTTCTTTTCCTTGTCATTCAGATCTGAATCCTCTGACATCCGCTTTGATAGCTCTCCAGATGGAGGTTAAAGAGCTGTCATATAATGTACGTGGGATCCAGACATTATTTGAGACTTCTGGTCTTATAAAGCAAGGTGCTAGCTTACACCAATGGTGCTGGTCTGAGGAATATGGCTTCGAATTTCCGATTACCAGTTATGAGAAATTTCTGCAGTTCGATGATAAGATTGATACTGATAAGAAGTTTCGCAAAGACTTGGTAAGATTAGGGTATTTTTTCCTTCAATGACGTGCAAAGAACTTATTTTTCGCATCATTGCAATTGTAGTTATTTATTTCTATTTTAAGAAATTTACTTTCAGATGTCTACTTTTCACTTCTGCTTGGATAACAACAACATTGTTTCCAGAAGTATTACAAACATTTTGAAAAAGTTTATCTCCAGAAATGTCGCCCTGAATTTCACTGCTGTGAGGCAATGTGAGGGGAAAGTCGTTTTCAAAGAGACGAGATTTTTCGCCTGCATAATGAGTAAGAAATTTCATGAAGTAAAAGAAGCAATATTTTTCGATCAATATATTCAATTGAATTGAGTGGTTTTTTTTTTTTTATCATAGTTTTATTTTTTAGGTATCGTAACGGCTAAACACCACGATCAAAAAACAGGAGACCCAGTGACTGAGAAATTCGTATGCAGTGCTCTTGGATCGGTACTGACGAATGCTAAAGACTGGGATGGGCATAGATCTTTGCGTAGAAAATAGTTCCTGTCACACACATGTCTACAGCGGTGCCAATTAGCTGTAGTTTGAATACTCATTTTGTGATACATTTTTAATGATCTTAATATCTTTTATGTTTGTTACGTTGAAGTTGATAAGCAATGTTTGAAGACTATAATTTTTATTTTGAGTTATAATATATATACATATTATATATATAATATATATATAAATATTTCCTGTCACACACATATGTCCACAAGCGTGCCAAGCTGTGATTCAAATATTCATTTTTTGATACATTTTTATTGATCTTGATGTCTTATGTTTTTTATGTTTAAGTTGATAAACAATGTTTAAAGACTGTAATTTTTATTTTAAGTTATGATATATAAACTGAATATATATATAAACTAAATATACCTATTTGTAATTCAAAGTTACTTCGAATATACCTATAAACTTATGCTGTTTATACAATTGTTTCGATTTTGGTATTTTATTGGCCCTATATGCCATTAATTTGGTTGCTATATTGGCCATGCCCTGCTAATCAATTCGGGGTTCTAGTCGGGAAAACTGACCCGGGCCGAGTCAGTTTAACACGACTAGTAACTAGAAGGGGCGAGCGTTACGACCCCGGCCGGGTACTAGTCAGTTTTCCTAGCTAGTGCCTGGATAAAAATAGGAAATACTGGCGTGTGTCTGGCTAGCGCCCGGTCGCAATTTCTACCAGGGACGGATGACGTAACTTTCGCCCTGAGCAGGAAGGAAATAACGAGAACCTGTGGACATACCCTCATAAAAACCGAACACCCCAAACTCTTTATCTTCCAAACAACAAAAGGGAATACCGTGAAGAGCAAATCCTCAATTTTAGTGGAAAACGTTGATATATTCTCATATATTAATTCAAAGTTTATCTATGTCGAAAAACACATCAAGGGACAACTAACTAACCTCTATCGGGACATAGTCGAACAAAGATGTGAATTAGAAAAACAAGTACTGAAACATGCATTGACTCTCGCTACACTAACTCCAGATGAGTTCGCATGTAACTTGATGAAAGGACCCGGTTACATGGCAATCACCGCAGGAGAGGTAATCCACGTAATTAAGTGCATACCTGTTGAATGCACCCTGCGTCCAGTAAAGGAATGTTATTCAGAATTACCTATATCTTTACGGAATGAATCATTGTTTATTACACCGAAATCCAAAATAATCGTCAGAACCGCAAACCAACATGAATGCAACCCATTCCTACCAACGATGTATAGAGTGGAGAATGTATGGTACAGAATTTCGCCAGCTCCAGTAGAAGCTTTACCACCTCAGTCTATTAAACCCACTACTACACTAACATGGAAGTACGTAAACCCGGGACCATTAGGAACCAGCGGAATCTACAGCCAAAAAGACTTAGAAAAGCTCAAACTTGATGTTCCCAGCGGAGAAGCCAGCTGTATTAAACGAAGTAGCAAGAGGATTGACAGGCCGCTCAAATCAACAAAACGCAATATCATTACTCAATCTATTGGATGAAAATGCATTAAACCGTATTGCCGAATCAACGGGTAAACGACTTTGGAAAGGATTCTTATCATTCGGTACAGCCAGTGCCGCTATTCTTGGTATGGTTACCATCATACAAATTATCAAATACATTATCGACACGGTGATACACGGCTATGCTCTGCACTCCATCTATGGCTGTGGAATCCAGATACTCGCAGCCGTTTGGGACTCAATCGCTAACTTGCTCCTTCACTTAAACAACCAACAAGGATCTCAACAAGCTGAAACCTCAAACAAAGAACAGGACCCCGAAGCAGGCATTGATCCTCCCGCAATCGCATCAACCCTTGAATCTCCCATGACCTACAGAAAATTACAAGAGAAGCTTCATTCTCCTCAGAAGCCAAACGTTGGTTTGACTTTTGAAAATAAGGGGGGAGGTGTCACGTCCTCTGGACCTAGCGCCCCATACCCACGTAACTCCAACGATCTATAGGCAGTTAGAAACCTGTATTACCTACAACCGCATAAGTATCCCGACCAACCTTTCTTTCCTTTATCATACGTAGGGCCCGATATTATAAATTAGTACATAATAAGTAAGGGTAATACATACAACCACTGACTACCAAGGTAACCAATATCAAGCATCGATAACCATAGTTTTTAAGATCATACTAGATAAGTGAATTTTAAATAATTAATAAGTTTAAAGGTGTTGGGGAACCAGGAGGACGTTATTAGACCACGCATAAACGCACACAAACACACCTTTATATATATATATATATATATATATATATATATATATATATATATATATATATATATATATATATATAAACATAAGTCCCCTTGGTAAACCAACGACCATTAATATTATAATTTACATTACAACCAATACTATATTCAGTACTATAATCAATATTATAATGTCAGTATCATAACTAAAACAATATTATTAATTGATATTTTAGTTAATTGAATTCGTATAACCAATGCTAAAGGGTCATAGACGTATTAGCATAGATGAGTTAACTAGTCAATAATATCTAAGATATTGGGGAACCTAGAGACATTACCAGTCCTCCTAGTGAACCAATAATCACCAATATTAATTTTACAAGTAAAAATTATAATCTAATTAGAGTTAAACATATTCTTCTAACAATTATTATAATACATATCTCATCAAACCAAAGCTACAAGTAGCTAACAAATAGATATATAGATATATCCTACCACGTTAAGGGAAATAAGGAGAAAAACAGGGGGTAGCTACATAGGAGCAGACGGAAACTAAAATATATATATACATGCAATAACGAGTAAGGGGCGTAAAGCGTAGAGACACTTGAGGGGGGAATCTCTTACAAGAGATGTATATATATATATATATATATATATATATATATATATATATATATATATATATATATATATATATATATATATATATATATATATATATATCAGCTAAGACTCAGAATAAGAGGAAAACCATCTGTGGTGGAGAAGCTAACCTCCCCTAATTTACATATATGCACCAACCAAAAATCAGAAAGAAATGTAAAAGGGGGGGAAAGTGCTCCTATTAGCTGAACTAGTTTTCTCCTTACTAAAAATACATTATTTGACCAATGAAATTTAGAGATGAAAACCCCACCCTTGGGAAAAGTTCCTATAAAAAAGGGTGCCGGAGGAATAATCACTCTCACTCATTCGTTTTTTTTAGCACTCTCGACTCAAATACATTAATCATATTACCACTCTACGACCCTTTTTCTGAATATTAGTCGTACGCCGTATATTAGACGTGATAACTTAAATTCATTTCCCAGAAAAATCTTAAATTTCCTTGGTCGAATACACGAATATTTTAAAATCTTGAAAAGTGTAGATCAACAATTTTCAATAAATCATTCATATTATAATAAACAAGCATAGACTCATTATTCTCACCCGTAAGTAAAACTTTAACTCATCCACTTACTGACGATTTTCTTACTGAGCAAATCCTATCAACTTATTAATATTCCAAACCTTCAAGCCTTCAGCCTTGACACCTAGAGACAATATCTCTGGTCACGGGGTAAAAATCCAGGAGAATATCCTAGATTTGACCTCAAGTTGTCACCTGAAGTGTACTAACATATTCCTTTCCTTTTCCTGACAACACCCTTCGCTAATGCCTAGAAAATCATCGGTAACTGGAGGTAGAGTAAATAAACCCAAGAAAATTGGTTTACCCATAGAGATCAGAACAACCCTAAATCAACTCCTCACCGGGTTGGAAAAAGCGTCTCAAATATTAACCCAATTAATTCAATTCACTAAAGAATCTTTCCCCACTCTATCAACCGATACTAAAACAGACGGAGATCCTATTATATTCGTTCCGGAATCCTTATCATTATCCCAGTCCGGAGTTTCACGAATAAGTACTGAACTACCACCACTTACAAGTCCACATACCTTAACCTTAACACTAACCCCTCAGATCCTTCCTTCAGACCCAAATTCACCACCTCAAATCATCCAAGCTCCCCTCGAAACGATCAACCTTCCTATTCAATCTACCATCATAAACAAAAATCATCTCCCAGCACAGCCCGCTACGCCCTTAACACCGTTCAACCACCCGTTTGACTCTGCTCCCGAAGAACATGATCCTCTCTTTCTCCATCCTTATCTAGCCTTTTCTAAACAAGAGAATCCAGAGACAAATCCTATATCTCTTATAAATTACCAAGAACCATCCGACGCGAAGTTTTCTCCAATTATTCCTGAACAGCCACCCCTTGAAGACATAGATTATTATTTGGGGATTGCCAAATCAATTCTAGACCCTAATTACGCACTGCCTATACTTACTGACGATATCCTGACGGACCCGGATCATTGGGAGCAGCAGCAACAGCAACAACAACCAACACCCTCAACGGAATAAATCCGGATACACAAGGTAAACAAAAGTAATTCTGTTTAACTAAATTTTCCTACTATACCAACTGTTTTTCCCGATTATGAATTTTCTCTAATACTCCCCGTATCCCGATACAAGTGTATTTGAAAGGGAGTCTACTTTACCGGTAACGTGCGAAGTAAAGTCTTTTCACACTGGGTGGCAGGTATAACGAGAGTCCCGAATTCCCTAGCTCGCGTTATGTATGTATATATTTTATTTCCCCGGTTTAATAAAAGATTGACTCGTTGGGACGTTACACTACATATTCGATCAATTTGACTCCAACTAAAGCTCTGAAACAACCTAAAACTCCATATGAGTTGTGGCATGATAGAAAGCCAAAATTGAAATATCCGAAGGTTTTTAGTTTTACTGTTTATGTACATAATAAAACCAGACAAACTAAATTTGAAGAAAAGTCTTGGAAAGGTATTTTGATTGGGTATAAACCGAATGGATATAAAGTGTGGGATGTGGAAACTGCTAAATTTGTTATAGTGAGAGATGTTATAGTCGATGAGACAAACTTTTTGGTATCTAGGCCTGTATTAAAGACTGTTGGGGTTAATGTTGACCGCCATGATAAAACTGATGCATCTAACGTATGGTCAAAATCAGTAGAAAGGTCTAGAAAATCTGATAGTAGTAAATCAGATAATGATGAAACTGGTGCATCTGACCTATGGTCAAAATCAGTAGTCGAGTCTCATAAATCTGATCATAGTAAATCAAATAGATTAATAGGAACACCTCACAAAGATGCCGAATTAGATCAAAAATCTAAGAAATCTGTTATTGCAGCAGGTATACCCAATGAGCGTTCATCTCAAAATAATCAAAATAAAAGACAAAGATCACCTGAGCCAAGAAGGAGTGATAGGATTAAAAGTCGTCCCACTATTTCTTATAATGAAGATAATGTAGATGATTATTATCTCATGTGTACGCAATCTCTTGTTTATAAAATCCCTAGTTCTTATCAAGAAATTGCAAATAGGGATGATAGAACTCAGTGGGGAAGAAGCTATAAAAGATGAAATAAATTCTCTTTTGATCAATAATACATGGACTTTGGTGACAAAACCTGAGCTCAAAAATATTATTGATTGTAAATGAATGTTTGCTATCAAAAATGATGAATTTGGAAACCCATCAAAGTATAAAGGTCGACTAGTTGCTCGAGGTTTTAGTCAAGAATATCTGAAAGATTATAATGAGACTTTTGCTCCAGTTGCTAGAATTTCAAGTTTTAGATTCATTACGGCGTTTGCTAATCAAATAAATCTGTCAGTTCATCATATGGATGTAAAAGCAGCTTATCTCAATGGCATATTGCAAGAGGAAATTTACATGAAGGTGCCTGAAGGTGTGATAAATAAAGAAAATCAAGTCTGTAAGTTGAATAAAGCTTTATATGGATTGAAGCAAGCAGCAAGATGCTGGTTTGAGTTCTTTGATCAAGCTCTTAAAGACAAAGGTTTTCAAAATTCATCTGTTGATAGATGTATTTATATTTTAGATAGAGGAGATGTCTCTAAAAATATCTATGTGGTACTTTATGTAGATGATCTTGTAATTGCCACGGCTCATATTAAGACAATGAACAGATTTAAAGATTATTTGAAGCATAAATTTTCTATGAAAGATTTGAAAGAAATTAAACTGTTCTTGGGGATTAGAATTGAAAGGAGTGACGGTAAAATCACCTTGGATCAAAGTGCATACATTAAGACAATTTTGACAAAATTTAATATGTATGATTGTAAAGCAGTTAGTACACCTCTTGAAAGTAAATTGGACTATGTAGCTTTGAATTCTGATGAAGAGTGTGATGCTCCGTGTCGAAATCTTATCGGATGTTTAATGTACGTAATGTTATGCTCGATGTTATGTACACGACCAGATTTAAGCACTGCTGTCAATATTTTGAGCAGATATTTGACTGAAAATAATAAAGAACTCTGGAAGTGTCTAAAAAGGGTACTAAGATATCTTAAAGGTTCTATTGATATTAAATTAACTTATATCCAAGGTGGTTATAACAATCTTATAAGTGGTTACGTAGATTCTGATTGGGGTGGTAATGATACTAGTGATAGAAAAAGCACAACGGGTTATTTATTCAAATTATTTGAGCGATGCACAATATGTTGGAATACCAAAAGACAGGTATCTGTAGCAGCCTCGTCTACTGAAGCTGAATATATGGCTCTTTTTGAAGCTGTAAGAGAGGCAATGTGGTTAAAATCATTAGCAGCCAGTATAGATATGAAAATTTCAGATCCGATTATCATTTATGAAGATAATAATGGTTGTATTAGTATTGCGAATAACCCGACCAACCACAAAAGATCGAAGCATATTGACATAAAGTATCATTTTTCTAGAGAGCAGATTGAGAAGAATCTAATAAAATTAAAATATATTCCTACAGGCAACCAGCTGGCGGATGTGTTGACAAAGCCATTACCAGCAGCAAAATTCCTGGCATTCAGAACAGAAATGGGTTCGGAATAGCCTATATGGTTGAATATCACTAATTGTATTTTCATATTAAGTAGAATGGTCTGATTAGGTTTTTCTCGGTTTCCCTAATCCTAGCAACAAATGTTGGACCATATGTATATAGCCCCAGAAAGCACGAGGAAGGTGTGTCTTGTTAGATTGATTTTATCGTATTATCCTGTGTATGGTATATAAGGCAATGTTACTATTTAAGTTGTCATTTATTTGATTTTAAATTTTATAATATATTCGATTTCTTTTTGAGGGGTCGTGTTGAGTTTCACCACACTGACGTGTGAGTGATATACAAAAAGCAACCTCTTATCTTATAGACTAAATAGATAGATGGTGATCTGCACCAATATACAGTTTGTATAAAACTGTTTATATTAGAGAAATAAGGATAAGTTTAAGGGATGCATTCTGTATACAGAATGCATACCAGACTCTATAGAGTTAGTCAGTCCTGTCGCAGGAGAGAAGTAAAGAAGACGTGCCTTCCGAGTGCTAATGAGAATAAAGTCTTTATGAACTTTATAAATATATTTATGCGTATTCTTATTCCACACCCCAAAAACTAATACAAATGATATTTAAGCTCAATCATTGGGAGATTTCATAAAACTTCAATAGTGAGAAATGTCGTTTTGTGACAATAGTGACAAATTGCGCGGCGTTTAAAATTTGATGTCAAATATGTCCAATGATTGAAATTCCATCCAACGCAAACCCACGAATCTGCTGAGATATATATCAAACTCATTTTTATATATGTATACATATACGATATAACCGTTGATCGAGAAGACATTGTAATTGCCCGAAAAAATAATTTTTAGCACAAAATGTTATATTTATTATTATCGCTATTGTTTAATATCACTCATTTAGTTTGCAGAATTTTATTCCCTCATCAATTAGCTTTCTGTGATTCGTTATTCCCAACCATAATTAATAATTTGCCGTTGATTCTCCGGATTGAAATGACAATTTTCCGAGCTATGGTTGATGCATTTATAAATTTGGTACCGTAGAGCTTCTTGAATCTGACCGGTGGGTAGTTCGAAACAATTGTTAAACAGTGTTGAAAATTAATCGAATGGAAATATCTATTTTATAATGAATGCAATTACCATAGTCAATAGTTATTGTGGCTAAAAATTTGCAGATAGTTGTTGATTCAAATATTTTCAACCTCGAAAAAAATGCCCGCTTACTAGAAGTCGACCTTGTTATATTGAATGTTGATCGAAGACATTTGACAAATTTTGAAATCCATTAACTACTACAGAGAAAGTGAATCAGTTCAAAAGCTTTTGAGCGTTGACCTTAAAATGTAATATATAGTACGGTTATAATTCAAATTCTGATTCGAAGTCGGACTAATTTGTAAGCTACTCTAACTATAATTATAGTACGCAGACTGAATCTGGAAACTAATTTTTGGGATTATTTGCCCCAATATGTTGATTAGGTTAGCTGCAGGTTCGAATATCACATTCAATCCCAAGTCTGAACCACAAAATCGTAACGTGGACTAGTTCTAACGCAAGAACTTCAGTTAGAACAGACGATTCGGTATTTGAAATTTAGTAATTAATACTAAATACTCTATATTCTTAACCTCAAAATAGAAATCGAATCGTACATACTAATGAAAGATCTAATTGACGCGTTGAAAAGAACAAGAGCCTCAGTTGAATTAAATTCATTTTCTAAAGGTTAGCTGAACGACATATTTCCGGCGGAACCAATATCAGACACGTTATATCGCAAAATTAGCATTTTTGACTCTGGCCCTCGTTCCATCCAATCCTTCAGCTCTAATTTCCAAACGTTTAACCCTAGCAAACGATATGGAAAGAAAACTACGTCCATATGATATCCATACGATCATGACATATTATCTTATGGTTGCGTACGACATATCATGTGCCCATTGGGCTACTTCTTTCATCGATACACTAGATCACTCATCAACATTACTTGTGTTTGAAAGACCATGTGTGGCGAAGTAAGGCACTAAAGATAGGTATGGTTTGCTAGGGTTAATATTAGATCGATTTCTATATATAGATTAATATTAGCTTACTTAAATTGAAACCCTAGACAGTAATTCTATTTAAATTTAGACTAAAAATTCAGATACATTGTTTCAATTTTTGAGTATAGGCACTTCACCTGTAGATCAATCTCAATAGTTTCATACCATGACGGAGTGTTAATTCTATCCATCATCTATCTATCATCTATTCTTCTATTTTTGCGTCTGTTATTTGTTCCATTTAAAAAAATTTTCTTCAGCCTTTGTTTTTCTTTTTTTTTTTTTTGTTTTTTTTTTGTTTCCCTTCTGTTTTTCTTTTTTCTTTTCTTTTCATATATTTGATTCCTGTTTTTATATATACATATTAGGGT
Organism: Macrophya alboannulata; assembly: GCA_949628255.1. Classification (NCBI taxonomy): domain Eukaryota; kingdom Metazoa; phylum Arthropoda; class Insecta; order Hymenoptera; family Tenthredinidae; genus Macrophya; species Macrophya alboannulata. The sequence continues at coordinate 6,258,319 of OX451213.1, forward strand.
GGTCCTTATTTACGGTGTTTTTGAAATTTCCTGCGGACAAGGTGGAAAAAGTTTGCAAATAAATTAAGAAAAAAGTACCCAAAATTTGGAGTCTATAGGTCAACTCAAAGTACTGCCTATAAGGCAGCGAATTTCCCCATTTGATTTACATGGAAATTCGGGCTCACTCCATTTTTTTTTTTTTCCTGTCTAAATAGTGCTTCGAAAAATCTGAAATTTGGTATACGTCTTTCCTATAGTCATAGGTATTCAACAAAAAATTAGGGGATTTTTCGGAAAAAAAAACGTTTATACCTGTAAGGAAGACGTATGCCAAATTTCACTGCCTTGTAGGCAGTACTTTGAGTTGACCTACAGACTCCAAGTTTTGGGTACTTTTTTTTTAATTTATTTGCAAACTTTTTCAATCTTGTCCGCAGGAAATTTCAAAAACACCAAAAATAAGGACCACCCTAATACATATAGGATATGTTTTTTTTTTCATTTATTCATTTTCTATTTTTTTTTTCAATGACTTTCTTTTGGTTTTTCTTTATTTATAACATGCATTCTGACGTACACAATATTTTTAGTCATTACACAATTTAGGATATCAGATGAGTCTTAAGTTCTAACAGTAATTGTGGTTTTGAGTTCAAGCTGCGAACTCTTGCGATTATATGATTCCAAATTTGAATACAAAAGGTTCGATTTTGAATACGAATAAGCAATGTAAAACGTATTCGTAGTGATATATTCGTGAAACGTATTCGTAGTTGCCTCTGAGCAATGAAGGGAATCTGCAATAGTATTCAAACTTGAAGCAATACATACACATTGGTCAGTAAAAACTATTCCTATCAACCTTAACATTAGTTACGTATCCGTAATTCTACATTCCAGTGACGATTCATACAATCGATACGTGCGGCACATGAGCTGCTACTAAAGTTTGCGTCGATTTGAAGAGTGTTAGTACTTTTTTTGCAGCAGCTACTGCACAAAGCGCGCTAGTCGTAACGTGCAGCCATGTGACTTAGGTATGGCTTTCAGATACGGTGGTGACTGCAGACCTGACTCAAAAATTCCACGGAGTGAAGGATAAGATCGTCGTGATGATCGGATGTTACTTAGATCGTCTTGAATTCAGGAATTTGGACATTTTTTCATGAGGCGGAGCGGTGTCTACGGTGGTATAGTGTTTCATAGTATTTCACCCAAATGGCACATTTATCGCTCTGAGACAGTTGAGGTTCGATCCTCACGGTAAGTATGAGACACCGATAAATATAAGTCTTGAAGGCAACACATCTTTGCAAGATCCAAACCCGGCGCCAAAACGTGCCAAAGGTCAACCAACTGCGTCCCTCCCGAGACTATTCGGTGATAGCAGCAGCTGGTGATCATAATTGCTTTAAGAAGATAGAATCGCACGACCGTACTAATTGTTGCTCTGCATCAGGATTATGAAGGACAGTTATCGAAGTGCAGCGTTTACTCGGTCATCCATTAAGTAATCGATGTTTCGCAGAGGGGATTGCGATGAAATTCCACAAGGTCTAATGCTGTACGTATGTACACAATGTATTCAGAACAAGATGTTCAGTCAACCTCGCTAATATTTGACGTTGGCAATGCCCGAAACAGTAGTGGGGCTGATTATTACCCAACGGATTCCAAAACGCCAAGCTGATAAGACTTTCACCAATCGCTTTAGAGACGAGAAGAAATCGAGTCCTCACCTTGAGTGACCTCATGAACCGCAATTGTTTGCAATGTAAGACTCCACATTATTTTCTCTGCAGGCAAGATCTTGTCATTGTTTCCAACCGATATAAAGTCATTCATTGAAAGATATCTCTTGATTATTTTTTCTTGAGTACCGTCGAAGACTCAACCTAGTAGTGAGTTTTTGTCTCGAAATAGTCTTTTGAAATGAGCCCTTCATTACAGATGAGTTGGTTGGCAGTCAAATTCCTTTCTTCCGCGGAAGCGTTGATTTCGTGCGTACCTTCATCGGAATCTGTATATTAGGCAATAAACTCAGTATTGTGAAGGGCACATGTAAAACAGTTGTGGAAGTGTAGCGTTTTTTCGGTCATCCATTAAGTAATCGATGCTTTGCAGAGGGGATCGCAATGAAATCTGACGAGGACTAATGCCGCATACGTACGTAATGTATACAGAACATAAAGTTCAGTTAAGCTCGCCAATATTTGACGTTGGAAATGCCCGAAACAGTAGTGGGGCTGGTTATTACCCAAAAGATTCTAGAACGCCAAGCTGATAAGACTTCCAGCAATCGCTTCAGAGATGAGAAGGAATCCAGGCCCCATCTTGAGTGACCTCATGAACCGAATTGTATGGCAATGTAAGACTCCACATGATTTTCTCTTCAGGCAAGATCTTGTGATTGTTTCCAACCGATATGAAGTCATTAATTGAAAGACATCTCTTAATTCTTTTTTCTTGAGTACCCCCGAAGACTGTCAACCTAGTAGTGAGTTTTTGCCTGGAATGGTCTTTTCAAATGAGCCTTCTATTACAGATGGGTTGGTTGGCGGTCGTTGAACTTCTTTTCTTCCGCGTAAGCGTTGATTTCGTGGGTACCTTCATCTGCATCCGTATAGTACGTAATAAACCCATGTAACATGTGTACCGATTGTGTAAATCGCGAAGAGTTACATTTCAGCAAATACTATTCACAAATCTACCTAAACGAATGTTATCGCGTATATTTTATCAAGATGTATAACTTAGATGTGTAAAATGTTCGAATGCGGAGTAAAAGTGTCAATTATTGTGGTGTCGTTGGTACCGTATTCCTTTTTATTGAATACATAGAAGCCTCAAATACTACATAATCACTCCGTATTCGAACACCCTATACTTGTCTAAACGTATAATTATTTATAATGTTCAAACTTTATTGTCAACAAGCCAGAACAACTACATACCTGGAAAGTCAAATGCCCATATTTCTGTGATCAAGATTTATTATAAATCTAGGTATACTTAATATCATGCCATAGAGCATACACTAAGCCAAAGTTTGTCAAATACGTAAGCCCTATTTTTATATTCAAACTTTTTCGAGGTTGAATTGAGAAAAGTTTTGTCCTGAGTTTCGCCTGCCTGCGAGACCATTTTATCCCAAAAACAACCGGCAATACCTAAAGCGAATCCCCTCGCAGCTTCGCTGCTAGCTGAAAAAACAATCCATCCAATCACTTTATCAAATATTAGAGATGCAATTGCATGTTAGCTACGTAAGTAAGTAGCTATGGAATGTTATTTCGTGTTCTTGATTTATCTTTTAATTTTGATTTTAGTTTTTTCTGCAATATTTATAATTTATAGTGTTTCTTTTTTATTTCCTTTGTTTACACTTATTATTCGAGGGTTTGCGTTGGGTGTACGGTGTATAGATGGGCTATGAATTCTTTCAGATTTTTAGCTCAACCTTTAGACGCTGATTTCATTTGTTATTGCTCCCAGACGCACCGCGGACCGCCTCGGATTCCGGAAATGGCGCCGATTTTGGGGTAAAATTTCAAGCGCCTCCCGCGTCTACGCTATCGACTTTAGACATCTGCCTCGCTGAATTGTTGGATGGAAATTTTGTGCTCTACAAAATTGATCCTATAAAATTTTTCGCTATCTGACACGGTTCTTGCAGCGTCCGTGGTGAAAGGTAATAGCGCGCGGAATTTCAGTCATTTTTGACGATTTTGAATTTTTTTTCATATTTTGCAAACTAATTTTTTCCCAAAAGCTTTGATTTGAAATCTGTGGACCATCCCTCACATGCCTATAATTTCTTCTTTTTTTCGGTCTGTTGAATTCAATTCAATTATCTACGAAAAAGGTCTCCATGTTTTTCATCCTAAAGTCTGCCGTTTCCGAAATATGATATGAAACGCGTTTTCCAAGATGGCGGCTGACGCAGCAGGTTTCATACTTCTCATTTTGGAATTGAGGCTTCTTATAAGCCTACTTAACGATCCCAACAATAAAATTGCCGTGAGCGAATAGTGCAAAGTTAAATTCTCTATTGACTGGACTATTAACACAAGCAAGACGCCTTGTCGTGGATCGTATTTCATAGCTGGTTTATCTTTTTCCTGAGCTCGACGTCAGAATCACACGGAAAGTTGTCTTTGTTTTCTGTTCTTTCAATTTCTTTCCCGTTTTTTCATCCCAGCTTAGGCACGTCTTTTCCAGAATAAATAGAATATCAATAAAGAGTTGACAAAGTGATTGTTTCTGGACAAGCGGGTTTTTGGACTAGACGGACTATGGAATAAAATGGTCCTCGGCATAATGGACGAATAAAAAATGAGGGGTTTGAGGTGTGTAAGAATGCAACACAAGGATATATGTTTAACAAAGAAATATGAAAACCAACAAAACTCAATGAAAGAATGGCTAAGAAACTTTGAATCCCAATTTTAACAAGGATTAACCCAGTAAAACATTCGTCATGAATTCTGGATCACCATGTATAAGTCTACGAAAATTCTGTGCTAGTTGGGTGGTCAACGATTGACCCCAATGAGAATACGGAGAAAAACCTATCATACTGATGTGATGGTGAAGTCTACAGATTTTCTGGGCCGTAATGGTCCTGTGCATCAGCGGAGCCAGTCGTGCATGTATGCAAAGCTTATCATATGATGCAGAGCTATGGTGCTGATTTCAATCCGCAGGCTGGTGGCTCTCGCCCTCATCGAATGTTTTATCATGTCCCCAGGATTTGTTATTTCCAGAGAGGGAATTCCATCCTGGAATCCCAATCATCCGTTAGGTACACCCTTTATAATTCTAATAATCTATTTCCTTTGGCAACTTAGAGTTGACACGCGGCTTGGGTTATGTATGACCGCTGCAGCCCGCTTTCTCTTCGTACACCTGCGCACTCTCCTTCGGTGTCACGGGTGTGCCCGATACGGGCAATCATATCGCTCAGTGTCCAGCACCAGCATTTTTTCAAATTACAATTTTTCATGGTACCTTTTTGTTTTTTGTTTAAATTCAAATTAAAATTTAAAAAATAATTATTTATTTATATTATAATATTTAATTGTTTATATCAATTTCAATTAAAATTTATTTGCGAAAAAGAAAAACAAATCAAATTGGAAACCAATAAGTACCATATGAAGAGTTAACATTTTCCGAAAAAATGTTTTGAACTAAAATTTCTCATTTTTTCATGTAGAACACGGTTCTGAAAATGAAAATGAAGAAAAAATGAAATTAGCTACCATAAAAATTAAAGTTGGAAAAAAAATCTTTATAACAAAAGTTACTTATTTTTTCATACAAAACAAGAATCTGCAAAAAAAAAAATATCGAAACGAATAATATCAGAATCAAAAGTGGCCTTTTTCGGGAATCTTCAACTTAGTGTTCAAATTGGTACCTTCGAAAGTCGTAAAAACTGGTGGTTCGGGAAAAAAAAATTTCGAAAATTTTCATTCAAACTGAACATTTTATAGGTAGTTAGACCAGGCGACCTACGACTTCAAATGCAAGTAATTTCAATTCAATTCATACAATTTTACATTGCAACAGAAATAAGTCAGTTTATTTTTATATTGTAACATCGGTTTCTTACTTATTGTTTAGATTGAAATACTTTTTTTTATATAATTTGAGCATGTAACACCAATAAATCACTTTATTGTAACCCTATTTCCGGATTTCGAATTTTTTATAGACTCTACGAACAATCATATCAACGTTTAATGACAGAAAAAATTGCTAGAAATTTATCAAAAGTCAATGATAGAAAATATATACGATAATGGGACCTGTTTCCATGCGTTCATTCACATGTTCAACCGTTCATAACTTTTAAACTATCGGTCGTACGGAAAAAATTTTGATACAAAATTTGTAGGGAATTCAATAATGAATAAGAAACCCGTTCGGCATAAATGTCAGAAAGATGTCGTGATGTTAACTCAAAAATGATTTCTTTTAGAGCTCAGATAAATGTTATCATTATGACAACTTTCTGTAGAAGTCATTTTATTGAGATCTCAAAGATAGCTAAATGATAACTTTCGTAGATTTCTCTACGACATCAAAAAGATATCTTTCTATCTTGTCTACCATAACCTCAATTTTGTTATCAGCTGATACTTAGTACCTGCAAATACCAATGTTCACTTGGCGAGGTTGATTTTTTTCCGGAAGTGATCATTGGATGACTCCCTTAAATAGGATAACACACGTAAATGAGTTGTTTAATTTTCACTTTCGGACCAGAATCAACCTCCATGTTTACTCTAACCTGAAAGAATCCCACGTATAATCAGTGTATACAATAACGATGTAGAAAAAAAAATTATTCCAAAATTTATCAAGAAGTCAAAAAATTAAAGGTTTACATCGTTTTTTGATTCAATCAGAAAATTCATTAGATATGAATCTACCATTGAAATATGTGAAACTAGTGAACCTAATTCATCATGCTTTGTGAGTCATCAAAAGAGTCAATTGGATAATTATGATAACAGCAGCAATATTGAAGACAATCGTGATGACAGTGAAATCAATGACAATAGTGATGATAATGAGATTAATAACAATAGTATAACGACAGTGAAATTAGTGACAATAGGAATGACAGTAAAATTGATGACAATTTTGATATACGTAGCTTAGTGATGGATAATCCATCTGACACAAATTTAAGTTTATTAACAAAATTAGCCCAGTGGGTGAATGATAAAAAACAATCGAATAGTATTTTTATATCAACTTGAATCACTTTTAATTATAACCTCAAATTTCTGACATATATGACTTTATGATCTCTTGAAATTGATCTCTTTTAGACCTCTGCAAAATGTTATCATTCTGATATCTTTTCGGAGAGCTCTGAAAGATGGCCGTAGTTGGCTCATAAGAGATTTTTCTGATACCTTTAGGTTATCTTTAGGATAACTATTTCGGATGTCAGATCATAAAAATGTTATCCTTATGAACGCTTTATGATGTCTTTTTGCCGAACGGGAAGGTACAGGACGTTTTGTTCAAGCGTCGTTTGAATTCAAGAGCGATTCCTGCTCCCATTCTGAGGTCTTCTGCCACACAGTGGGCCAGTGAGTAGGTCAGGTCCAGCGTGAACAGGTTCTGGTTTATTTCCTTACTACATCCTTAGACCTTGGAAAAATCTCGTTGTCCGAACTATTGTTACGTACAGCGTTGTGCTTAGCCCTCGGGGCACCTGGGGCAAGCTGAGAGAACCCGCCTTTTCCGATACAATTATTTTAATATAGAATTTGAAACAATTAACAAATAATTGATAGTGGACCCGTTGGTTCGTTTTTTCATTACGTAATTTTGTTCTACTTCAAAAATCAAACGACTCTTGTATGAAACTTTTTTTTGTGAGACATCAATTTTTCATGCTGCTCAGCTGAACAACTAGAGATTTTTGAACTTTTGAGAACATTTCACCTTTAAACTATCAAGTTTGGAGAAAAATCGCAAGTGACAAAAAGTGCGTAATTCTATGTCAAGATTCTTGGAGAATAATTGCAGACTTTTTTCCAATAACTTTTTATTGCGGCTTCTTCAATTGCGTGAAAAAAACTCGAAAATTTTAAAACAGAATCCTGCAAATATTTTCCAAGAATCTTCGCATGAAATTACGTATTTTTTGTGTCCTGCAATTTTTCTCCAAACTTGATAGTCTAAGAGGTGAAATGTTCTCAAAAGTTCAAAAATCTCTAGTTGTTCAGCTGAATAGCATGAAAACTTGATATCTCGCAAAAACATGTTTCATACAAAAGTCGTTTGAGTTTCTGAGTAGAACAAAATAACGTAATGAAAAATATGGGTTTCCATTTAAAAAAACAAAGTTGACCTTCCCCTGACTTCAGCGACGCCTCCAGTGAGAAATCCAATAACGCCAATTTCTTTCCTCCTTTAAACCTTAAAATTTTCACTATACTCAATACTTGATCGGAGCAGTATTTTTCGAGATAAATCAGGTGGCAGAGTTAAACGGACCACCCTGTATATAAATACATACGTATAATTGTATAATAAGTCCCATACAGCAGGATCGTCGTATAGATGTCATAAATAGGTTAGGTTGGGTTGTGTCGAATAGATTTTTCGACGAATTGTCATTCGGTGAATTATTTTCGACGAATCATTTTTCATTTCAAATTTTTAGATTCAAGATTTTTCTATTTAATTCAAAAAAAAAAATCTACACGAGTCCACTGGCCGCCTTCACGGCACGGCGCCTGGGGCAGCTGTCCCTTTGCCCCACCTCTAGGCACGGCGCTGCTTAGGGACACCGGAACAGTATGGCATGGTCATGATCGGTGATGAGACATTTTTTTCTATTACTTGTGCAAAAATTAGCTTGTAGGTTGTAAGACAAAAGGGCATAAAAGAAAATGACACGTTTAATCAAGTATGGCGGACAGTTTGAGACGCCGCATCGGTATGGCATACAACTCCGTCATACTTTGGCTATCTAATGAACGATATGAAACAAGAATTACCTTGTTGCTCATTGCCCAAGGGCACAGTTTTTTTGGACACATTCAAAGAATTGTGCAGTGCAACGCCGACACCGGGCCGCCGTGAAGGGCCGCCATACTTGCGTTTCCCTGTTACTGATAACACTGGCTAACTTCTCAAAAAGTTTTAGTTTGTTGGCGATCGGAAGTGATTTTTGCTGCTGGCTCCCGGTCTAAGAAGCTTCAGGAATCTCAAATAGATTTATCATGCGTTGTCCAAATTTACGGTTCTTTGGCTTCTTTTCTTGAAGATATGAGAGATAAACAATTTAATGAATATGGAGAAAAAGTCAAAGCTTTATCTGGAGTCCAAGATTATTATCGTTACGATACTTGTCGCAAAAAAATCAGAAAGCTTCAATCAGATGAGTCACGTACCAATGAAAGAGCACCTATATTTCCGGGCAAGAAAATTTTCGTACGAATATTTATCACCTTATTTTGGATACTCTAAGTGTACAATTAGCTGGACGTAAAAATATATATGATAAGCTTCATGTAAACTTCAATTTCTTTGATAATTTATCTGAAATGGATACAAATGAATTGAAAAATCAGATATTTTGAGGTAGTGGTACTTGGCGGGCGTTTTTGTAAAAAGTACACGAAAATATAAACTGAGCTATTTCAATATCCTTGTAATAATCTAAACATCAGCCCGCCAAGTACGGCGTACTCCATTTTTTTTTTTTTCGTTGTTTTTCTTAATTTTAATTTTAATGGATCTTCTGTTATATGAGTAAGTAACGTATGCTGCATGTTACTACTCGTTACGCGTGTTATGTATATTGAAATGGTAACGTCCGTTGATTTCAATACTTTTGTAGATCAAGTGCTACTCCTTCGAATATTTCTTAAGAAATTTCGGTTGATAGTTACTACGTTTTAATGTACTTGGCGCAAGGTTTTTGCACACGAGGTGCTTTTGGGGGATAGAAACTTACTCCTACGTACCGAAATTTAACCCTAATTCTCAGATTTGGGCTATTCGAAAACAGAGACCTTAATCACTTATCCTCTATTCCTATAACAGTACTGAACAAAACCCCATCTTAATCATAAAGACTCGACCTCAAACGGCTCAACACTAGATGACATCATTAAACAAGCAAATGAAATAACAAAACATAAAAAATCTACAGACAACAACAATCGCGTGGAAAACATATCATATTACATTTCTTCCGTGTTCGGATCACTATTACTCATGTATTTAACCAACGAATTTTCCTTAGTAAGTAAAATATTCAACCTGTTCGAAATTATCAGGAGTTTTTGGCAACGAAATGAACCTAACAATGAAATAGTCGCATATCAATCGGAATTGTATCGAACCACCTAATTCATAAGAACGTCATGCCACGTCATTATGCGCATAAATATTCAACCCAAAAACACCACACACACATAGTTATTCAACAAACAAATCCTCCAACGATTACTACTACTCCTACAACATCAAACCCAACAAATACTGAAACACCGCCGCCAGGCGCCATCTCAAACATCTTTTCACGCCTAATAAGAATATGTACCACTACGATGAAATCAGAAATAATTGCTTATATTATACAGTATCTGTAACAACAACGATACCGTACATCTCATTGTTAATAAATAATTAGACATATAACCTGTCGATGTAATAATCATACACAACGCAGTGTATACTAAATCATTATTTAAATATCATATACTAACTCAGCATAAGACATTTATAACTAGCCGATCTTATTGCCAATAAGTCATCTTAATTGTAATATGATTTTGAAATCAAAATCATACGTCACATATGAAGCGATATTTACGAACGTAAATATAAGACCTTTATAACTAACATACTTTGCATTTGTTACGTACCAACTCACGCTTTCCTTCAAAACTTAAATTGAACGATAAATGACTTTCGTTAGCGAGTTGAAATTAAATAGAGACGTCAGCATTTAGGGAGAACCCTGGTTGTTACTTTTCTTTTTGGATACTTACTTGAGAATGAGAGTTAAGACGTGCGCTTTAGCTACTATTTTGTTTTGTTGTTTTGAAATATTCATTACCTCCCGAAAAAGTCGAAAAAGTCAGGTCAGGACCGACAGGGCCCCGGCATAGTAATATAATATATGCCAAAAAACCCTCTGCAAAACAATATATACAATTATTTTATTATGCAAAAGTTACTTATTCGTTAGAATCAAAAAAATTAATCGTTCATCGACAAATGTATGGAAATCACTAACTATTGCCAAGTACATGCCTCGCGACTTATTTATACAATATCAAGATACTCGGTAGAGTCTCGCGAAGAGTACATTAAAAAGAATTACATCGAACTCATGAAATAAGATCAATTAAAATTAAAATTAGGAAAAAACAAAGAAAAGAAAAAAAAAATTTGGAGTACGTGGTACTTGGCGGGCATTCTTGTAGAAATTACAAGAAAATATAAATGCCCGCCAAGTACCACGTACTCCAATTTTTTTTTTTCTTTTCTTTGTTTTTTCCTAATTTTAATTTTAATTGATCTTATTTCATGAGTTCGATGTAATTCTTTTTAATGTACTCTCCGCGAGACTCTACCGAGTATCTTGATATTGTATAAATAAGTCGCGAGGCATGTACTTGGCAATAGTTAGTGATTTCCATACATTTGTCGATGAACGATCAATTTTTTTGATTCTAACGAATAAGTAACTTTTGCATAATAAAATAATTGTATATATTGTTTGGCAGAGGGTTTTTTGGCAGGAGGATGTTTTTTGCGGGTAATGATTGCATTAATGTACTTGGCGAAAGGATTTTGCACCATATATATATATATATATATATATATATATATATATATATATATATATATATATATATATATATATATATATATATATATATATATATATATATATATATATATATATATATATATATATATATATATATATATATATATATATATATATATATATATATATATATATATATATATATATATATATATATATATATATATATATATATATATATATATATATATATATATATATATCGTGCGATTATGTGGAACGCGGTCACTAGATGCAGGCAACCCAACAGTCACATTTCCGAAGATTGCTGAAGGCAGGGTATTCGTCATTAATAGAAGGGGCCGCGAAAATTTCTGTTAGCAGACGATCCAACTGTCAAGTTGTTAGGTTCAAAATAATTGTTGAGTAAAATTGAAGAATCTGATCGGAATAAAGTTAATAAGCAAAATTCATCAATATTAATTCGTAAAAAAGCAACAACCGTTAATGAATGAATTATGGCCGGTTTCACCAACGACGAATAACTTTTTTTTGTAGATTAAATTCTATTCACTAAAAATAGAGGACTATTGAACATTGAATTTTCGATTGTTATTGGACGATTTAGGTTATTCTACGAATGAAAGTTATTTTTCGTTGGTGAAACCGGCACTCAGAGGTGTTGATTTCTGTTTATTGATGACATTAGGTAATGCTCTACAGGTTTTCGAAAGCCAACCAAGTCGCAAAGAAATAACATTAAATTTCGCGAATCGAGCCTTCGACGAGGCTGAAAACTCTGCGATGACAGAGTTCTGTGGACGCATGATTTTTGCTTCGTAAGGTTTACTGCGTTGAGCGTTCCTTACCTTACGAAGTAAAAAATGGAAACTGAACGGATTTAAAAGTTCTCCGGAGGCCTGCGGAGCTGCTTAGTTTCTTGGCAGGAGAATTTTCTTTCTTGTATTTTTAAACCTGCATAGACTTATTATTATTATAATATAGAGTTAAAATCATCGTCTCCGGAGAACTTTTAAATCCGTTCAGTTTCAATTTTTTACTTCGTAAGGTAAGGAACGCAGTAAACCTTACGAAGCAAAAATCATGCGTCCACAGAACTCTGTCATCGCAGAGTTTTCAGCCTCGTCGAAGGCTCGATTCGCGAAATTTATTGCTATTTCTTTGCGACTTGGTTGGCTTTCGAAAACCTGTAGAGCATTACCTAATGTCATCAATAAACAGAAATCAACACCTCTGAGGCCCGGTTTCACCAACAAAAAATAACTTTCATTCGTAGAATAACTTAAATCGTCCAATAACAGTCGAAAATTCAATGTTCAATAGTCCTCTATTTTTAGTGAATAGAATTTATTCTACAAAAAAAAGTTATTCGTCGTTGGTGATACCGGCCATAATTCATTCATTAACGGTTGTTGCTTTTTTACAAATTAATATTGATGAATTTTGCTCATTAACTTTATTCCGATCAGATTCTTCAATTTCACTCAACGATTATTTTCAACCTAACAACTTGACAGTTGGATCGTCTGCTAACAGAAATTTTCGCGGCCCCTTCCATTAATGACGAATACCCTGCCTTCGGCAATTTTCGGAAATGTGACTGTTGGATTGCCTGCATCTAGTGACCGGGTTTCACATAATCGCACAGTATATATATTAGGGTGTCCGTTATTTACCAAGTTGGCTGTTTTCACTTGGGTATCGTTTAAATTGTTAGTTTATAGCCTAAAAACAATTTTGCAAAGAATAAAATTTTTTTTCGATGCCGCCTAACCCTGCCCAAATGACGATACTTTTCCCATTCATTTAACATGGGGTTTTTGCACTTTTTGGAAATTAATTTTTTTCTTGTTTATTATATTCAATAACTTACCAAATATTGTTGATTCTGCTTCTATTATGATCCTTTTAGATGAAGAAATTTTGATATTAGCGTCAAAAATTTATTCTGTAAATTTTGGTAAGTTCAAAATTCATTTCATTATCATTAGTGACATATTGGTTGAAAAAAATATTTTTGTGTATTTTTGATAAAAATTAGTGTTTTTGGGATTCGAGAAATTCCCAAAAAAATTTTTTCAGAAAGTTAATTGAAACTGCAACTTTGTGGTCTTATAAATTTTCTTGTATGATCTCATAATTTTGAGATACGGAGATTCGTAGAAAAAAGTTGGAATTTGGAAAAACTCGAAAAATTCGAGTATAATATACATGTAGAATATACATACATATATAATATATATACCATATCCACCCAAGTTTGTATATGAGGCATTCCACCCCGTTTCGAACGGTCGAAAAGTTCACCGATCCCAAGAAAATCATAATTTTGGCTTATTACACAAATATATCGAAAGAATTTATGTGATTTTTTTCGGAATTTTTGGATAACATTCTTTGAGTTTTTCCAAGTGCCAATTTCTTTCTACGAACCTCCGTATGTCAAAAGTATAAGATCGTACAAGAAAATTTGTGAGATAACAAAGTTGCAGTTTTGAATCAATTTTCTGAAAAAATTTTTTGGACATTTCTCGAAGCCCAAAAATACTTATTTTTTATGAAACATGAACAAAATTTTTTTTTTCGACCAATATGTCACTAATGATAATGAAATTTACAGGATAAATTTTTGACGCCAATATAAAAATTTCTTTATCCAAAGGGATCATAATAGAAGCAGAATAAACAATATTTGGTAAGTTATTGAATATAATAAACAAGAAAAAAATTAATTTCCAAAAAGTGCAAAAACTCCATGTTAAATGAATGCAAAAAGTATCGTCATTTAGGCAGGGTTAGGCAGCGTCGAAAAATTTTGTTTCTTTTTTCAAAATTGTTTTTAGGCTATAAACTAACAATTTAAACGATACCCAAGTGAAAACAGCCAACGGTAAATAACGGACACTCTAATATATATGGGCAAGTCCACCAATTATCAACAAATGAACGGGACGTCAAAGAATCGATTTGTCTGAAATTTTTACCTCTTATAGTGTGTACTAAGATTGAAAAGTTCACCAAGTTGGAACCCTCTAGGACTTACCGTTCGCGAGAAATGCCATATACAAATTTGCCATTTCGACCTAATTCAGGTTTAAACGCGAATTGTTTTCGTATCGTTATCGGCATAAAAAAATTATGAAAATATACGTATCTTATGTGAAAAATTCTCACCTTTCCGAATATGTTATTCATTTCTGGCTAACCTATCGAAATTAATCTCAAAAACACGTTTTTCGGCGAAAAATCGCTTTTTTTCATGCGCCACCAAATTTTATCTTACTTTTGAATTTTTTATCTGAAAGCTGAGATCTTTTCAGTAAGAAACCCAAATTTGTAGAGTGGGACGGCTATGGGATCCCGCGTGAGCTAAATTCAATCGATGAAAAGTGTATTATTCGCCAATTAAGGGGACCAGTACAGCTTGGTTTGGGAAATTTGGAGTACTCCAAAATTCATTTATTTGTCAACCAAAGCTTATTTCACATCAAAAAAAATTTTTTTTCGAAAAACTTTGTCGTAAGGTTTCAGACACATCGTTGGTCCAATTCAACCTCTCAAGGTCCTGCTTTCTTCGGACAGCAATTCTACATCTTATGAACGTAGGGATCGGTAAAAAAAAAATTCATGTGAAAAGTTACGGTCAATTATCCAAAATTTCCAAATTTAGGACACTAATTTGCAAATAACTTGGCCTACACGAAATTGTTCAAAAATTCCCTCGTTCACACGATGAAGATTTCTTTTCTGAACAAAATGAGCCCTCAACGACCTTAATCGGAACAGCGATGTGCCTAAAACCTTACGACAAAGGTTTTCAAGGAAATTTTTTTTTTTTTTGATGTGAAATAAACGTTGGCTGAGAAATGAATGCATTTTGGAGTATGTATGTACATACTCCGAATTTCCAAAACCAAGCTGTACTGGTTCCTTTAAGCGTGTAAATAATACACTTTTCATCAATTGAATTTAGCTCACGCGGGATCCCATAGCCGTCCCACTCTACAAATTTGGGTTTCTTACTAAAAAAATCTCAGCTTTCAGATAAAAAATTCAAAAGTAAGATAAAATTTGGTGGCGCATAAAAAAAGCGATTTTTCGCCGAAAAACGTGTTGTTGAGATTAATTTCGATAAGTTAGCCAGAAATGAATAACATATTCGGAAAGGTGAGAATTTTTCACGTAAGATACGTATATTTTCATAATTTTTTTATGCCGATAACGATACGAAAACAATTCGCGTTTAAACCTGAATTAGGTCGAAATGGCAAATTTGTATATGGCATTTCTGGCGAACGGTAAGTCCTAGAGGGTTCCAACTTGGTGAACTTTTCAATCTTAGTACACACTATAAGAGGTAAAAATTTCAGACAAATCGATTCTTTGACGTCCCGTTCATTTGTTGATAATTGGTGGACTTGCCCATATATATAATTCCATAATTACCATTTCAAGAACACTATATCATACTCACATAAAAAATGTTTTTCATTACGGTATACTATATAGGAACGAGAAATTTCATTTATAGGTATCAAACACATAGAACGTAGATATGCATATAGATATGTCAAGAAACAGTCATATTAGATACTATTTTGAGAATGGCTACACCTACTCAGAAATAGTTGATTTTCTTTCAAGAAATCATAACTTGAACATTACTGTCTGTCATTTGAAAAGGATTTTGAAGGCTATGGATTTGAAAAGAAAGAAAATATCAGAGAGTCCTATATGGAAGAAATTTTGGCGGCTATGATTGAAGAGCTGGATGGAAGTGGTTGCTGTTTGGGGTACAAGACTTTATGGCGTCGACTGAAACAAATTTATCGTTTGAATGTGAAAAGAAACACAGTCTTGGATATCTTGCGAATCATGGATCCGGGTGGTATCTCACAGAGGTCACGCCATAAACTGCGACGAAGGAAATATAAAGTACCAGGACCCAATTTTTTATGGCATGTTGACGGCTACGACAAACTCAAACCTTTTGGCTTCGCTATCCATGGCTGCATTGATGGCTTTTCGAGAAAAATTTTGTGGTTGGAAGTGGCTACATCAAATAATAAGCCGGAAATAATCGCTCATTATTATTTGATAACTTTACAAAAACTGAGAGCTCTTCCAACCATGATAAGATCTGATCATGGCACTGAAAATTCTTTGATAGAGTGCCTGCAAAAAAGTCTTCGACACTACCACGATGACAGATTATCTGGTGCCAAAAGTTTTATTAAAGGTAAAAGTACATCAAACCAGCGAATCGAAAGCTATTGGTCACAGATGAGACGCCAAGGTGTAGAATTTTGGATATCGCTATTCAAGGACATGCGGGAGTAAAATCTTCTCAATGATTCCAATGAATTACATTGTGAATGCTTGAGATTCTGTTTTGGTCCACTTATTGCGTATGATTTGGAAATCATACGTAAGGAGTGGAATCTCCATCGGATCAGGAAACAAAAGACACGAGATTCTCTGCCAGGAAAGCCAAACTGTTTATATTATCTCCGTGAAAGGTATGGAGCTAAAGATTATAAAAAGCAAATTGATGAAGAGGATATTAGGACCTGTTTAAATAATTATAGCTTGAAGCCGACTCTTTTTGACCCTCGTTTTGAAGAGTTAATCGGGCTTTTGATACCAAACATGATATCACCATCCAATGTTGAAGAAGCAGTAGTTATATGGCAAACTCGCGTCTTTGCTTGAAGGGCGAGAAGAAATTGACACATAACTGGACTGATGAATAGCAAAAAAAAGTTTCAGCCTAAATCTTCGAAATGCAGTAGGCGAAAATTTCTCTTAATACATTGAATTCCACCAAGTTATAGCGCTTTAACGGAACGCATTTTTTCAGAGCGATTCAAGTATAATGCCATTTCTGTGCTGAGTACAACTGTAACTCACATGCTTTCAAAAAAATACGCTTCAGTAACAAAAATATAAAGGTACAATCGTAACCACTTATGTTTATAATCTTATTATAAAAAAGAGTAAGGATGGTGTGCTATATATACGTGTCACCCTTTTATTCGTGCGCTGATTGGCTGCCGATGACGACCGTATATCGTCGTTCGTTTGTTCTTTTTTACATTCGACTGTTTGACAATCTGTCATGTTTGTATGATCTGCGAGGTTCAAAAACCTCGACGTCAAACATCGTCTTGGCGAGCTGTATCTTCTGCGAATTTTGTGTGGCGAAAAAATTCACAGCGCACTTTCTTAATCGATTGATTTGATAGATATAAATCGAAGAAGTGTGATGGAATTATTATACAATAAAGTAGGTGTTTGAAGCAGAGACTCCGGCAGTGAGCATTATTTTGCACAAATTCGAGTTTTTGTAATGCTTTCTTTTCTGCAGGTTAAACTTCGGTGGTAGGAGAAGAAATCGAGTTGATTTTAGAATTGTGAAAAAAATATATCAAATCTATAACAAGACGTACAATTGTATTTCACTATTGTATTTGTGAAAATTGTATTCTATGGAGGTTGAAAATAAATAATTATTCACCACTAATCAACCCTACAGTGACGAAACTTTGCAAAGATTGATTTCATTGAATCAGTGACGCTGTTGATGAAAGATGAATTGACAAAATAACTAGTATTTCAAATCAAATACGAATTGATAAAACAAGCAGTTTTTTAACAACCATATTCAGTGATCGATTTTTTAATTTCTATGAAAATGGGACGTCGGAAGCTTACACAGGAAGAAAGAGAAGCAGCTAAGAGACGAAAAGTTGAACAGAATACCATAAGCCAGCGCCAATCACGGTAACAAAAAAAATTGCATAATTGTTTGTTAGAAAATTCGAAAAATTAAGCAAATTCACAAAATTCCGGGGAAAATAGTTCAGTATGCGGCAATAATAGAGAGTTAGAAAATTCGAAAAATGAAGGAAATTTACAAAAATTCGCAGAAGATACAGATCTCAAAGACGATGTTTGACGTCAAGGTTTTGAACCTCGCAGATCATACAAACATGACAGATTGTCAGTAGTTAAGATATAAAAATTGAAGTGTGCCACTAGATCATTTCCCGTGTTATTTAAATGGGAAATAGAAATTCGTGATGAGGTAACTCTTGATATTAATATTAGAATCTCAAATTTTAACAAGCTTCTTATTTTACCTTCCTGCAAATATACAACCTGTTTGTAAGTTAGTTGATAGGGGAATTCACAGTACGTATTGTTTTATGAGGAGACAGTAAACGGTTTCTAAAGGAATTTAAAGAGAGGTGGGAGGGAAATGAGAAGGGAAAGTAATTGCATCATAGTTTGTTAGAAATTTCGAAAAATGAAGCAAATTTACAAAATTACGGGGAAAACAGTTCATTATGCGGCATTAACAGAGATAATATCGAGCATAATTCGAATGTACAAAGACCTGCAATACCCGAAAATATTGATCATTCGAATAATGTAGCTTGTGGCTCTACCAATGTTGTAAAATGTCATAATAATTTGAACCATGTTCTGGAACATTACATCGATAAAATGGATGTCCTGTGCAGTCATTGCCACGCACACAATATCCATCGTAAAGTTCCTTTTGAATAGTTCGGCGAGCGCGCGCGCGCGCGCGCTCCTAAAGTCAGACTTCTAGTTAAATCTAAATATGACATCTTTAGTCATAACTTTATATCGTCATTTTCTTCATTGCCACAACATTTTATCTTTAGTATAACTTTGGTTTGAGTACGACCTTACATTTTTCAAAAGTATATTCATAGAAATGAAAATCACAGACGAAATCATACATCAAGGTGACATTCTCATTATTACGAAAAAGAAAATATTAGAAATATACAGTTATCAGTCCCAGACTTAAAAGAAAGAAGGTTTCAGTATCAAAAATATGAAGGTACAATCGTAACCACTTATGCTTATAATTAAATTTAAATTTGACGTCATTAGTCATAACCAATAAATATAATTACCAATTTTATCACTTTGGTGTTAGTAGGACCTTGCATTGTTTATGGTTAATTTTTTAGTAGTAAAAATCACAGGCAAAATCATAAGTGAAGGTGACATTTTCATCAATACGGGGAAGAAAATGCTATAAATATATACCCGTCAGTCAAATATTTAAGAGAAGAAAGGTTCCTGTACTAAAAATATGTAGGTGCAATCATGACCACTTAGGTTCACAATTACATATTAAGAACTTGCGAAATCAGTCTTCAGTTTTCCTACAACAGCCAGTGGAAACGCTGTCTTTTTGTCCAGTGCCGGAACCAGCACACTGCTGAAGCATCATCAATTAATGTTGAGGATTATAAAGTCTAGAGGTTTGACTAGTATGCGTGATTCTGCTCCACAATTCACGGATCTGTAAAATAGTTGCATCATTAGGCAGGAGATACGATTGAACCGTATGCTTAGCATACCACGCAAGGCCCACATTTTGTATGAGTTTATTTCAATAGCTAACTGTGATATTGTTCTGTCACTTATCAATGTCAGGGTTCCGTTGCCAGGTCTTGGGTCCATAATTCTGTGAGTCTCTCTACTCGTGTACCGATAAGGCTTGTAGGTCATTGCTTGCATATCAACCGCTTCTAAGAGTATGACCCTGACTCGTGAGGTCCGCTAGTAAAATCATATCTCACGAGCTATATAGTCCGACTATTACGACCCCTGAAGGTGGACTATAGAGCTCGTGAGATTGGTCTTCACTAGCAGACCTTGTGAGATATGTTTTTAATACCAAACCTCATGAGTTAGGGTCATAGTCTCAGAGGCGGTCGAAATTATATAGCCGCTCCCCATTTCTCATTATTGCTATTTTTACTTTTAGTTCATATTATGTCTGTTATTATCTTCCTGTTCCTGTTCACATATGCATTCTTTCTTTTTCTTTACTCTTCACTTTTGCAAAAGGGGTCACCCCAAAGGAATTCATTTGAATAAATAAATAAATAACATTGAATTTGATTCGATATGAAATCAGCAGACAGCCAGGAGGGAGCACACTATCATTATCACATGAAGATATCTAAAGCCTACAGGTAATCAAGCTCAATTATCTATTATTATATATTTGATATTGTGCAAATTACCTTATGATTCGTTTTGGTGTGCCATAATACCACGATAGATTTCCACAATATCGACCATCGTTGGCCGTTTCACGGATTCATAAGAAAAACATTGCTGCAATATCGTCATTAGCTAGCTCATTTGAAACTGCAGTTAAATCGGGAATCGTTTTGTTCATGAGTGTTTCTGACAAGGACTGTTCCTGATTTTCAACATCAAGATCCCAGACAAATTCTTCCTTATATATTTCCACAAGAGTACAAGCTGCATTGAAAAATTAAAAAAATACAATTCATTGATACCTACGCTATTTAGTATTAGTAATTTTTTTTTCTATGATGAATTACAATCTTTGCATTCACCCTGGTAACTCCAGAGCCAAGCCGAAAAATTCATCATGGTTAATAGCATGCCTGTGGAGTCTCCCTATGGTAAATCAAGTCGTTATTCATCATAGAATTATTACTAACCACAAAAATAGTTTGCAGCCATTTAATCTACAAAAGTATTGAAACCAATGGACGTTACCAAGTACAAATAAATTTGCTCCCAATTAATTTCTGAATGTGATCCAGTCTTAGTTTTCGGTAGGAATTTACGATTCGATATATATAATGTGGGTAACACGTAATAAAATGCGACATACGAACTCACAAGAAAAGATCAATCAAAATTAAAATTAGGAAAAAACAAAGAAAAGAAAAAAAAATTTGGAGGTAGTGGTACTTGGCGGGCATTTATATTTTCTTCTAATTTTTACAAAAATGCCCGCCAAGTACCACTACCTCCAAATTTTTTTTTCTTTTCTTTGTTTTTTCCTAATTTTAATTTTGATTGATCTTTTCTTGTGAGTTCGTATGTCGCATTTTATTACGTGTTACCCACATTATATATATCGAATCGTAAATTCCTACCGAAAACTAAGACTGGATCACATTCAGAAATTAATTGGGAGCAAATTTATTTGTACTTGGTAACGTCCATTGGTTTCAATACTTTTGTAGATTAAATGGCTGCAAACTATTTTTGTGGGAAGTATCACATTAATGTACTTGGCGAACGGTTTTTGCACCAGAGGTGCTTTTGGGGGGGGATTTCATTACTTTTTGTACCATCTCGATTCGTACTTAGTCTTGTTCATGATGAATTGTATAAATTTTGACCCTCTAAAAATTGGTTCAAGCTTTAAAAAAGGTTTGTGGCACTTGATAAGAGTACGTATGAATTTTTGTGGATTTTTATTAAAAAACGTTCAGACGTTAGCAGCTGATCCGATATATGCGGAAATCGACAATATCCGTGTTTCAATTTAGCATAACTCGAAAACTATACATCTCACAAAAAATGTTAGGTATGAAAAAGTTTCAGTTTGAAGTGATGACTAGGCGATGACATACAAAAAAATATGGGGGTTCCGGAAAGTTGAAAGAAAATTATTATAAAATTAGTTTTGAAAATTTCTCAACAACCATACGTTTTTCACGTTTTTTAATGCTCAAAATTTCAGAGAATATTCCTTTATAGTGTAAAAAGAATGGGTATGAATTTTATCGTGGTGCTAGATTTCGTCTAGGAGATATGAATTTTTTACCGAATTCATTTCGAACCAAAAATACAACTTTTTCAGCACTCTGCGAAATTGAAGGAATGAAAGTACAGATTATAAAGTTCTGTTTATTTAACGGTTTTTAAATATTTTATCAGTCGATACGAAGTCCTTGTGATACAAAGATTTTGTTGTTGGTTTTATTTCGAAATAAATTCAGTAAAAGATTCATATCTTCTAAGCTAAATCTGGCTCCATAATAAAATTTATGCACGTACTTTTTACACTAAGGTACCGAAGGGTAATCAGGCCTAGAGTATAATGAAGCCTATCTCAAAAATACTGGACTTACAATAGTGTGAATGTATAAGTTTTTAAAGGGAACATAAAAAATGAAAATTCACAGCTAACACCAATCCAGTATAAACTATATCCTTAATACTTCTTATTACATTAGCAATATTGAAAAGTGCGGATAATAAGGCCTATGTGCATCGCATAGTAAAGCCTGTTCCTTCTTCAAAGTCAATCTTGTTTGAAAATATCATTCTTTTACAAATGATATACCTAATATAAGTATAAATTGATGAGTGCTTACACTTTAAATCTAATTAGAAAATTATTTATAATGGTTTCATGGTTTTCCGAAAAGATGAAAAAGGCTTAGGCCTTGAGAAACAACCCAGGCCTTGTTAAGCATTATTTTTTATATATTGTAGTCAAAATTACGAGGCATAAAGACATATTATTCATTGAAATGTATGTTTGAAATTATAAGAAGCAACACTTGCCACCTTCATGAGATAATTATCTTTAAGTAAAAATGATATAAAGCAATTTGAAATAAGGTGGGCCTTATATGCCTCAAGTGCTTTAAATAGAAGAATATTCTCTGAAACGTTGAACCCCAAAAGACGTGGTTATTGAGAAATTTTTAACACTAATTGTAGTATAATTTTTTTTTTTCAACTTTACGGAACCGCCAATATTTTTTGTATGTCATCACTTTGAAGTTTACTTCAGGCTGAAACTTTTTTATACTCCGCATTTTTTTGTATGATGTATAGTTTTCGAGTTATACTTGATTAAAACTCGATCCACGACGCTCGCTGTTGGAAACGTACAAATTTCCTCATTCATCTATGGGAAATCCATGGGAAATTTCGCTATAATCTTTTCTCCGTGTAAAATCGCTACATAGGCCGTAGAGCTCTCATGCGGGTATAGAGACTCGACCGAATCCCGCGCCGCGCGTTAAAAATTCTTCTTAATGTTCTTGGCGCGAGACTCTTGATTTGAAAATTTCCCGCCTGATAGGCTACTTCGGGGTTATACGCGCGCCACGGCTTGGCTACTTCGTTCCGAGCGGTACTGGCAACACTGCTGGATGGCGACGACGACGACGATGGAGACGGAGAGGACGAAAATTCTTGATCGAATTGAGCATTTCGGTAAATCGGAATATTATATCTCAGCTCTCCGTCCACCGATTGCATAAAAATTGGGCTTAAATGAAAGCTATTTGAAGCCATATTCTGAGATAAATATTTGAATCTCGTGTGTAACTCGAGTCAGAAAATATAAGGATAATACAATCGCCGTATAGGCTGTAGAGCTCTCATGCGGGTATAGAGACTCGGGTCGAGTCTCGCGCCGTGCGTTAAAAATTCTTTTTAATGTACTTGGCGCGAGACTCTACCGAGTCTCTTGATTTCAGTTTAACGCCTACGGCGTACCAGTTTCACTGCCACACTTGTGCTGATCAAGCACTGTGACGATCCCAGCCAATCTCTCACCCACAAAATACCAAATAATGTTCTCTCTTATGATAACTATATCATTGCCTAGAATTACTAACAATATTTTTATAACTAAAGAGACTGGAACAGCGACTCGCTTTCCCAGAGTTTTACATCTCCACAGTATCTGGAAGATGTACACTTGGCGAGGTTGATTCTGGGACGGAAGTGCAAAATCAGAAAAGTTACCAGGCTGATAGTTACTAGGCAAGTAGTGAGACAGTCGCCGCGCTACCCTAAAGACGGCCGCGAAACTAGCACGAGGTGGTATCAACTTCGATGATTACATAATTTCTGGGGTAATCACAAACATCAAGTCACTTGGTGACGTTTCCAGTTTAGGTTATCTGTCACTCTTTTTGAAACTTAGCAGACGGCTCGTGCTGTCTCACTACTTACCTAGTAACTACCAGCCTGGTAACTTTTCTGATTTTGCACTTCCGTCCCAGAACCGACCTCGGCAAGTGTACATATATGAGACATTCCACAAATGGTGTCATGGGTTTTGGGCCTCAAAATTTCGATTTCAAATTTTCGTTTATATTTTGTTGAACACATCAAAATGAATAAACTGTGAAAGTTTGAGACCTTTTGCTACGTAGGTAACAGAGAAACACGTATTTTTGCGTTTTTCTCATTTCTTTTGTTTTTAAGCTTTTCCCCTGACTGGAAAAATATATGGTACATCGGGTATCACTATGTTCGATCGGAAATTTTCTGAATTTTTCAAAAAAAATATTTTCAAAATTTTAAATTTGAATTTTCACTATGAATCATGAGTTTGAAAGTCAAAAAGCGAAAAATGACAGCGTTCCCCAAATTTTTTTTGATTCTTTATTTTTGTTTTGAAAAGCTGAGACAATTTTACATAAAATCCATGCATAAAAAATATCCGGTCACTGTGGGTTCAACGATTAAAAAATAAATGTACGCGAAAATTTACGCTTGAAATTTCAATAAGGCGATTATCGTACATTTTTTTTTTTTCTAATCGTCGAACCCACAGTGACCGGATATTTTTTATGCATGGATTTTATGTAAAATTGTCTCAGCTTTCCAAAACAAAAATAAAAAATCAAAAAAAATTTGAGGAACGCTGTCATTTTTCACTTTTTGACTTTCAAACTCATGATTCATAGTGAAAATTCAAATTTAAAATTTTGAAAATATTTTTTTTGAAAAATTCAGAAAATTTCCGATCGAACATAGTGATACCCGATGTACCATATATTTTTCCAGTCAGGGGAAAAGCTTAAAAACAGAAGAAATGAGAAAAACGCAAAAATACGTGTTTCTCTGTTACCTACGTAGCAAAAGGCCTCAAACTTTCACAGTTTATTCATTTTGATGTGTTCAACAAAATATAAACGAAAATTTGAAATCGAAATTTTGAGGCCCAAAACCCATGACACCATTTATGGAATGTCTCATATACATATACAATAAATAATAACCCCTACGTTAAAACTCACAAACAGGTCCCTACTCGAAACTACGATTATATCTTATAAACAGTATCGAGTGCAGCTATAGATTTATTAAGTCTTAAGGTGCTATTAAAGACGCTCATCGCCTGGAACACGCGGGGAGCTCAAACTCCTACATCACTTGACCAATCGTAATGAAATTTCGAGGATCGATGTATTATCTTTGCAAAAGTGGAGCAATTTTTTACTTTTTCAAAATTTCGAAAAAAAACATTCGAAATTTCGAAAAATCTGCAAATTTTGAAAAAGTAAAAAATCGCTCCACTTGATGCAAAGATAACACATCGATCCTCAAAATTTCATTACGATCGGTCAAGTGATGTAGGAGTTTTAGCTCCCCGCGTTTTCCAGGCGATGAGCGTCTTTAATAGCACCTTGATAATGACTTGACTTTCGGCACTATTCACAACTGACTCCAAAACATTTGAAATAATTACGACGACCGTCGCCAGCATTGTAATATCACTCTCTGTAAACAGCACTGGCGAGCAGAGTAGTCAAAATAATTGTGTGATAAGCCACGCGGATGCAGTTGCATAAACAACCACGTGTGGGATTATTATTAAGGAGCCTCCCTCCATATCCCTACTCAGTGGATATAAATTAAGCTCTCAGAACACTCATTCATCTCAGTCGAAAATCAGAAGTCAATTAAATCAGAGCTCTCTGCTAAGTCTGTTAAAATTCAGAATTTAATCAAACCAGAGCTCTCTGCTAGTTCAGTCGAAATTAATTCAATAATTATAGAGTTTACGACCAAATTTTATAAAGTTCATCTAAGGACAAGTACTGTTCAAATAATCATACAGTATACCTTTTTTTAAATAAACTAAGTAAATCAACTATACAACAAAATCTAGAGTTCTATTTTCGAAACCCTGCCAATTAACGTAAGTTCGCTATACCTAATTTGTCTTAGAATTACCCCAATAGTAGTCTACATTCCATTCCAAAAACTACTATTCCTATTGTTCTGATCTTACAAGCCACGGGCAACTTGAACAGCAAGCCTCACTGGCTAATTTTCACTAGAAGCCACCCAGGCTAAGAAGTAGACTGTTGGGCTGTTTTTCAATTTCTATTTCAACGATTTTACGGACTTAGCAAGAATTCTTAACTTCAGTTTATTTCAACTTCGGACTTCAACATTTTGCATATAAATTTCTTGCTTTGCTTTTTACATCTTTTTGTTCAACTTCAACCTTAATTCTCATTTTATCAGTTACGATAGCGAGAAATTTAGTACAATCTACCGTAAAATTACACCAGTGTTAATTCATATGAATAAATAGTGTCAAAACATATCAAAAGAACTTTATCAAATTTCAAACTTATTTTAGAAGATTCAAAATCCGAACACCTGCTACCTATCGTCAACTGCAGCCAGCCGCAGCCGATCTTTTTTTTTATTATTATCCGTTATAACTGCAACAAGGTAAGAGAAATCACGATTATTCATTAGAAACAATAATCCTTTCTCTGCCGGTAACAACGAAATTCAAATTCAATTAATTTAAGTAATAAAGTAATTCAGGTAATCCAAACTATTCCAGCAATTCTAATAATTCAAACAATTCCTCTAATACCAGCTAGCATAGTGAGACGAGAATCTTAAAGTTGGACCACGACGGCCAGAATATTCTCTCCAAAAAATACTAGATTTATCCGATCCATTGTACTTTACTATCTCAGCTAATTGATATTGGTGACCCACTTAACTACTGACTAGGAGATGGTCGTACCTCCGGATCACAGATCTTGCTTCCATTATCTGGGGTGTTTTCTGGTGCCAAAATATGAAATACCTGCTATATAACTTCCGTGATTGGCCCTTCGTTCTTCCAATTTGCTAAATATACTGTACCGATGACCATTAAATGAATCTGGCTAATTACCTTAGCATAATTAGACGAGGTTTCACGTTATGAGATTCCAGATCAGAGTGAATATTTGTACATTAAATTATGTAATTTTTGCACGCCAAATTTTAAAAATGTATCATCCTAGGTGGGTCATTCCATCTCAAATCGACCCATGGTTGGAATCGACTACTTTCGATTTGGATGAATTTTTCTCAGAAGTTTTCTTTTATCATGAAACGAAGTTCTGCCAGAGGAAAAAAATTAAAAATTTTTCTTACGCAAGTTATGCGAAGAGTTATGACATTTCAATTTCGCCTAACTAATTGCGTAAGAAAAATTTTTAATTTTTTTCCTTTGGCAGAACTTCGTTTTATGATAAAAGAAAACTTCTGAGAAAAATTCATCCAAATGGAAAGTGGTCGATTCCAACCATTGGTCGATTTGAGATGGAATGACCCACCTAGGATGATAAATTTTTGAAATTTGGTGTGCAAAAATTACATAATTTAATGTACAAATATTTACTCTGATCTGGAATCTCATAACGCGAAACCTCGACTAATTATGCTAGGGTAATTAGCCAGATTCATTTAATGGTCATCGGTACAGTATATTTAGCAAATTGGAAGAACGAAGGGCCAATCACGGAAGTTATATAGCAGGTATTTCATATTTTGGCACCAGAAGACACCCCAGATAATGGAAGCAAGATCTGTGATCCGGAGGTATGACTATCTCCTAGTGAGTGTACGTCTAGGTCGTTCTAAAAGACAATTCCAGTTCCTCGCTGGTAAATTTGTCCACGAACGTCTGCTACGACGTCACATGAAAATTTCTGGCGCATCGGCCGGGAAACACCAAACGTTAAGATCGCGAATAGCTTATTTTGTGACGCGTGTAACGATCGATGGATAGGTAAAGATCAAGTGTCAAAATTCAAAAAAAAAAATTTTTTTTTCCCTCTGTTTCGAGAAATAGATTATTGATATAATAGGTGGCATATTTTATATTAAATGATCGACGTTACCGGGAAATCAAACATCGAACTTTTTGGAATTTTATTTATTAGAACGAATTCAGATTTAAGCGAGTTATTCAGACTTTCTCATTTATAAAATCATTGAAGTTAAGCGTTTTGGTATTATTTTAAGAAAATAAGCATTCGTTTCATTCGCCTCAGATCCCGAGTTTTTCCTCAAACTCAAATTAATTAAAATTAAGTGCACGAAAAATCGAGCTACACCATTTACCCGAGTTCTACCGAATACAGATGGAAAGAGTGCGCTTACTGCTTCTTTAGAGAGAAGTCGTGGAGCTAGTAGCACTGGTTATCTGAATATTGGGAATAAGGAGTAAAAAAGAGTTCACTCGATAATATATTAATTAAATTAAATGCATGGTTGACAGAAGGTACACTGAGAGAAAAGAAGGCTCCAGCAATATTTTATAGTTAAACCAGACCGAAATTATAGTTCCTTTTACAATATTATGGTATTTTGCACTAAAAAAAATAGTTATCCTAACTATAAAAGTATAGTTAACGCCTGAGGGAACTATTCGCATAGTGAAGTTAACTAGATTTTTCTCTCGGTGTACCAAATCCAACCGGATTTTCACGAATCCAAAAGTGGCAAAGGGTATAGTTCCTGACGACATAATATTAAGTGCATGGTTGACAGAAGGAACCAAACCCAACCGGATTTTCACAAATCCAAAAGTGGCAAAGGGTATAGTTCCTGACGACATAATATTAAGTGCATGGTTGACAGAAGGTACCAAACCCACCCGGATTTTCACGAATCCAAAAGTGGCAAAGGGTATAGTTCCTGACGACATAAATTAATTAAATCAAGTAAACAGTGCATGAACATTAATTAATCATAAATCCCCCGTAAAACTTCCCCACGGAATTTGAGACGATCAAAACGTATTGCAGAAAGACATTTGGAACGAACCATTTTCCAAATCGCTACCAAAGCAGTCCGCGACGAGATCCCAGATAGTTTCAATTCTGATCTTCATACTCTAGTTCAACCTAAAATCAGTAAAGCACCGGTCCAAACTACCGCCAAAGTAGTTAACAATGATCCAAATTTTCATACTTTAATTCGACCGGAAACCAAGGAAACACCGGCTCGAACCGTTACCGAGTTAGTTTACGACAAAACCCCAACCGACTTTTATTCAGATTTACATACACTAGTACCATTTGAAATCAAGGAAACGCTATTAATTTTCTCCTTACGCCCCACGGTAACAACCAGATTACCTAGAGCTCAAACTACCCCGTTAGATCTTTTTCTACCCCCCGTAACTAACGATACATTGCCGGTATTAACCGATTCAGATTTCATGTGTTCAAAATTGGACGAACTAGACCATTACGAGTTTATTAAATTGTCGAAGGAAATATTAGACGGACTCGAGGAAATCTATTTCGATATTATTAACTTCAAGGACTAGAGAATTTTTCTTTCTTTCTACCAATTGTCTATCATTCCTGGAAAAATTAATTGACGGCTCATGAACAGCTTATATAGTTCAGAAATTGAACAAAATTTATAATTTCCGCGAAAACGCGAGATTGAGAGTAAATGGTAATGTACGAAACCTCAATTACCCCTTCCGTGCGATCAATGTCCGACGAACAACGAAGGCCCAAGGTGGTTCACAGTCCACCCCGTACGAGGGAAAGTCCGCAAGTAATAGATACTCCGATAGACGACCCCGACACTCTTATAAACCTTGACTCTGAGCAAAATCTAAACTCAAATCCAGATCTAAAGCCAAATCTAAATCCAAGTGCAGAACCAGACGTGCGAATTACTAGGTCGAAAGCTAAGGGAACACAGCTATTCGCGGTAGATCTTGAGGAAAACCCCAGAGAATCTAAAAAACCGAAACGAACGGAAGTTAAAACCACCACTGCGGAAAATCCTGTTAATAAAAATAGGAGAATGCCGGATCAAGAAAACGGTGGACCTTCGGGTCAAAACCCTCAAAGTTTCATTTCGATAAAAGATGCGTTAGCAGCAGTCCCGAATTTTGACGGAAAGCCGTCGGATGTACGTAGTTTTATTCAAGGATGCAAAGATGCGCGAGATATGGTACCGCCGCAGATAGAACTCAGTCTCACGAGAATAATAGGAAATAAAATAAAAGGTGAAGCTAGACGCGTACTCGAGGACGAACGATTTGATAAAATAGATGAATTAACTTCACGAATTAGCGAAATATATGGTCCCACGAAGTCAGTGAACCTATGTCAGGGAGAACTAGGTAATCTATTTCAGAAAAAAGACGAATCCGTAGTAACCTACGCGGCTAGGGTTCGCGAGGCAATTTCAAACGTAGTTCAAGCATTTGTACAAGAACGTAGAGGAGATGATTTCAAAGTGTTCAAAAGAAACACAGAAGCCGACGGTAAGGCAGCATTCCTACGAGGATTAAAATCAGAGATAGAAGTTAAAATTCGTAAAGTTCCAAATACGTTCAAAGAATTAGTAGACGCGGCTCGAAAGATAGAGCAACAGGAAGAAATTAAAAGAAACCTTAGAGGCAAAGAAGAATCCGAAAAAATTCAAGATGCTAAGGTAAATTACGCGCAAAGTAAAACTTCAAAATGTACAATCTGCGGGAGACAAGGTCATGAGACCCGAGATTGTCTGTTTAATAGAGACAGTAATAACCGCGATCAAAGAAATCAAATGCAAACTACTTATGATTCAAGAAATCAAGCTCCAAATCGGCAGCAAGGCTTACAGCCTAGTTATCAGAATGATTCAAGGGATCAATTTTCAAATCGTCAATACGGCCAGTCAAATTTTCAAGGCAATTATAATCAACGGTATCAAGAGAATTATCAATCACGCAACACTGATTTCAATCCGCGAAGTCAATACCCAAGTCCTCAATGGAACCAGGGAAATTATCAATCACGTAATCAAGATTTTAATCCACAAAGCCAATACCCAAGTCCTCAACGGAATCAGGGAAATTATCAATCACGCAATAATGGTTTTAATCCGCGAAGTCAATACCCAAGCCCTCAACGGAATCAGGGAAATTATCAATCACGCAATAATGATTTTAATCCGCGAAATCAATACCCAAGTCCTCAACGAAATCAGGGAAATTATCAATCACGCAATGACGATTTTAATCAACGAAATCCATATTTAAATCAACAACGAAATCAAAGAAATTATCAATCGCGAAGTAACGATTTTGACCCGCGAGATCAATATTCTAATCAACGACGGGATCAATTTTTCAATCCAAGAAATCAATATAATTCTGACCAAGAACGGTCCATAGAACGCGAATTGTGCCGTTACTGCAAAAGTTCCGGTCACTCAATTAGCGAATGTCGCAAGAGAGAACGAAATGAGCAATATAAACAAGAAATGCGTAATAACAAATCACCAGTTTCGGGAAACTGGGAAGGCCCTCCGAACGAAGGCGTGAGCTCGGAGGCCACCAGCAGACCCAATCGCGCCATTACAATGATACAGAGTTATCCATTGGAAGACGAATAAACTTGATCGAAAGCGAATTTTATGAAAAAAACGAAGTTTTAGGGACGGGAAATCTTGAGGAAAATATTCCAATTTTTACTTCGACCAAAAATGCAGAAGACAAAACTGCAATACAGACTAATAATATTGAGACGAAGACCTTAATAGAGAAATAAGTCAGACGAATAATTCTAAAGCAGAGATTTTTAGTGTTTATGAAAACGAAGAGATACAAACGAATATTAATAAAGCAAATACTTCGAATGATATCTTGTCCGAAAATAATGAGGATGATTACTCTCATGTTATTTTATGCGAAGATGATGAAGACGATTATGCAGTAAGCCTATTCAACAATATTTGTAAAATCGCGGAAGCAACTCAGACCAATGATTTTGAACCAGAGATTTTAGGAGTTTACGAAAATGAAGAGATAGAATCGAATCTTTCCAATGATATTTTATATGAAGATGATGAAGACGATTACTTTAATGTTATTTCATGCAAAGACGATGAAGATGATTACTCCAATGATATTTTGCGCGACGACAGTTATTTTAAAGGTACATTTGGTCAAGACGATAGCATTCAGCCAAACAATTTCAGAGAGATTCCCAATGTTATTTTATACGAAGACGATAAAGCAAGGTACTCTAATGTTATTTTATGCAAAGATGATGGATACGATAACTCTAATGATATTTTACGCGAGGACAATGATTCCAAAGGTACGTTTAGTCAAAACGTTACTATTCAAGCAAATAATTCCAAAGAGAATATTTCTAATTCAATTTTACGCAAAGACAATGATTCCAAGGGTACGTTCAGTCAAAACGTTACTATTCAAGCAAATGATTTTAAAGAGAATAATTTCAATGATAATTTACGTAAAGACGATGATTCTGAGATTATACCAATTCAAAGCGATACTGTTCAGGCAAGCTATACCAAAGAGGATATTTCTAGCCTAATCTTACGCGGAGACGACGATTCTAAAAATACACTACATCAAGGCAATCCAATTCAAGCAAGTTTTTCCAAGGAGAATATTTTTAATTCAATTTCACGCAAAGATGATGAAGACGATTTTATAATACAAGCAAACAATTCCGAAGACAATATTTCTACTGCTTCATTATATGAAGACAATGAAAACGATAATTATGCTACGCGCACATTTTCACAAGTGTGGAAAGAAAAATACGTGACTACAATCCCATCAGTAGAGATAGAGGCAAACGAATTACGAAATACAGGTACTTTTATGTTAGATACAGGATCCGATTTAAATCTTATCAGAAAATACTGCATTAAACCAGAGATCGAAATAAATAAGGGTAAAAAATACTGTTTAAAGGGAATTTCTGCAGTAGAAGTGGTAACTCTAGGAGAAGTCGCTATAGATATAGCAGGTACTCGGGGTAACTTTCAAGTAATCCCAAGGAATATACCAATACAACAGCACGGTGTGCTAGGATCCGAATTTTTCCGCGAAACTGCCGCGAAAATAAATTTTGAAAAGGGACGTTTAGAATACGGAGCAACGCATATCCCGTTCTTAAAAAGAGGTTTATTATATGATAACTGTTACGAAAAGACTATAGAAACTAATAATGACAAAGCAACCCTACACCATTTCCGAGCAGGGAACCTACCGTTTGTTTTGGATACGTTGAACCAAGCTTAAGCCCAGCATCCCCAGTTGATAAAACTTT
Source organism: Macrophya alboannulata (assembly GCA_949628255.1). Taxonomy (NCBI): domain Eukaryota; kingdom Metazoa; phylum Arthropoda; class Insecta; order Hymenoptera; family Tenthredinidae; genus Macrophya; species Macrophya alboannulata. The sequence goes on from OX451213.1 coordinate 6,291,628, forward strand.
TAAAGAAAATTCAAGGATAGGAATAATCAAGGTTCCACCAAGAACGCGAAAAAATATCTGCATTAATCTTGAGGAAACCAGCTTACGCGAAGGATACTTACCCCTCTTAATACCAGATTCCAAGGTTTACTTAGGTAATGCGATAGTGACAAACCGTAACAATAAAACCTATCTTTACGTAATAAATGCAACAAACGAACAGGCAAATTTAATAATAACCCCGCAAGAGCTTCAAGAAATAGAGAAAGTGATAAGATATTCAGAACAAACCGAAAAAACTTTAACAAGTGAAAAAGAAACCGAACCAAAGCCAGACAGCGAAATCGGTAAATTCAAAATGAGAACTAAAAATAAAGGAAGGCACGGAAATCAGGCAATTAACCAGGAAATCTTGAAGGATACAGATACTTTGACGAGTAAATTAAAAGAACGCAGAAGAATTACCAAAGATAAAAGAAACGAGTGTAATAAAACTAGGGAAAATAAAATTTTAACGACAAATAAAAGAAAGATTAAAAATTCCAAAATCAGAAAAAACAGACCTGTGATTACCGAAGCGAAAGAATTAAACAAACTCGAAGTAAACAACGACCTTGCGAATGATCAGGAATATATGACAGATATAACTGTAATAGACGATACGATGAGTACAACAGACAGCGACACTTCAGATAACGAATCCATAACTAACGAAAAAATGTGCATGACTATTTCAGGTTCATCCCAACAAATCGAAAATAGGTTAGATATTTTAAGATCCCTTCTACGACTAGATCATTTAAATGAGGAAGAAAAGCAGGAAGTTGAAAGATTAATACAACAAAATTCAGACGTTTTTCATTAGCCAGGAGATTACCTAGGAAGCACTAACGCGATAAAACATAAAATTCTTACAACGGACGAACAACCGATTAACACTAAAGAATATCGTTATCCACCTATACATAAGGAAGAAATTCAAAGGCAGATAGGAGAGTTATTAGAATCCAATATTATTCAACCATCATCATCACCCTATAATTCTCCGTTATGGATAGTTCCCAAAAAACCCGATTCCAAGGGTAACAAGAGATGGCGAATGGTAATAGATTATAGATCATTACACGAAAAAACGCTAGGAGACGCATATCCTCTACCTAAAATTATGGACATAATAGACCAACTCGGAGGAGCAAGATATTTTTCTGTATTTGATCTAGCTTCCGGATTCCATTAAATCGAGATGGACGAAACTGATAGGGGTAAGACTGCATTTACCACGCCACACGGGCATTATGTATTCAATAGAATGCCCTTTGGTCTAACAAATGCCTCAAGAACCTTTCAAAGATTGATGGATCAAGTATTATCGGGATTAAAAGGAACAGAAATTCTCGTGTATCTAGATGATATCGTTCTCTACGCAAAATTACTAGAGGAACATCGACAAAGGTTCGATAAGTTAACAAGGCGACTAAGGGAAGCAAATCTGAAGCTTCAGCCGGACAAGTGCGAATTTTTAAGGAAAGAGGTGGCATACTTAGGCCACATTATTGGAGAAAACGGAGTTCGCCCAGATCCAAAAAAATTAAAAGCCGTAGAAGCATTCCCAGTACCAAAAAACCGGAAAAATATTCAACAATTTTTGGGTTCAGCCGGATATTACCGCCGCTTTATCAAAGATTTTTCTCGCATTGCAAAACCACTTTCTAACTTATTAAAAAAGGATTCGATTTTTATTTGGACAACGGATCAACAAGAAGCTTTTGAAACCTTAAGAACGCTCTTATGCAGGCAACCTATACTTCAATATCCAAATTTCGAGCGAGAATTCATAGTTACGACCGACGCTTCTTATTTCGCTATTGGAGGAATACTTAGCCAGGGAGAAATTGGTAGAGATCTACCTGTATCGTATGTTTCTAGAGTATTGAATGGAGCTGAGCTTAACCACTCAACAATAGAAAAGGAGTTAGTCGCTATAGTGTATTGCGTTTTATATTTTAGACCTTACCTTTACGGAAAAGACTTCACACTCGTTACAGATCACAAACCCTTAACCTGGCTTCACTCAATTAAAGACCCCACCTCACGACTAGTACGTTGGAAAATAAAATCAGCCGAATACGATTATAAGGTTGTGTACACGGAAAGAAATCCTTCAGGCCTGTTAAAAATACCATTCTGGTCGAGAAATATAGTAAAGTTGGAGAGGAATTCTGCTTTGATTGAGTAAACGAATAGTACTATTGGAAGGCCTAGGTTGCTGGATGCCCCTTACAAATATAGTTGTTTATATTTCGCTAAACCATTCATTTGAATAGAAAGTTTGGACGACTGCGGCTTAGTTATCCTGACTGGATACAAAAATTGCAGAAATAGATAATAAGTATGTGAGCACTATTATTCTGATGTTCCTCAGGTTCATAATTTGGTATTGCTGTATCACTGAAACCCGATGCTCGCTACTTGATGAATAACTATACCGAAGATCTGAGTTTACTAGTAAAGCTGATCAACTTATAATGCATCGTACCAGCTGAGATTTACCGAAGCCAATATCACTAATGCGACTACATTATAGGGTCTGCAGATTTAACCGTACCGGTGTAGCTGGCAGAACCTTATTTTATTTCGAGATTCGTCTGCTAACTAGAACAGTATCGCTACATCGTGTATAATGTAACGTGACCTGCTTGCCTTAGCTATTCATCATATCTTAGTCAAATGTACCGCATGCAAGCTTCGGCGAGTTCAGGAATTGACGGTCTCGTTAGTTCCTATCCGGCAACAAACTTCATTCGGGAGTGAAGATTCAAGTGATTCGGACGTTACACGGCTTGTTTTAGTTCCATCATATATTCGTGCGACAATGGATGATTTCGTGAAAAACACTCGCAAAGTATAAGATATCTATAGCGCATAAAGCTCATATAAATAAATACCGTTTGTAACTATACATATCAATTTGTATCCTTTCTTTAGACGAGCTAAAAAAGATGTTTTCCGCTTTACCCTCTTTTCATTATAATATAATTATGTAGGGGAAAGTCGGGCACAACGGACCTCCTTAGAAAAATTTGTGATATTATAAAAATTTATCCATTTTTTCAATCTTATCCTTATTCAATGACAACTACTTTTTAGATAATAATTGTTACAATTTTTTGTGAATTTTTTCATAGTTACATCTATAAACAATAATCACAAATATATAGGCTATTTGTGATTATTGTTTAGAAATATAACTCTTAAAGAAATTAAAAATTTGTCAATTGTTACGTGAAAAGTAGTTTTAATTGAATCAAGATAGAATTAAAAAACTGGATTAATTTTTATAAAATCATAAAAATTTTTTAGGGGGGTCTTCTGTGCCCACCCTCCCCTGTAGTATATTACGATACTATATATGAGCATAGCTAGTCTTCCAAAATATATATATTTCACACAACTAGATCCGTATTGATGTTGCTACAATACCGAGATCGTTCAAGTACCCAAAAAATGAAGATGCATTTAGTGTATGGTTACACAGGTCTAGCGGTCGCATGCAGTGTAGTATAGGCATCACAGCTATACTAATATAATTGATTCGCACGCTCGTGATTTTGTCTGTTACTGCGATACTTTCTAACCGTGCTGCTTCCATTCGCAATATCGATATCCTTCTAATGTAGTGAATCTATGGTAACAATAAATACTAGCCAAAAATGTATAAGTTGAATAGCAATGCGGTATGGCAGTGGCTGAGACAGCGGTTCATTATGGTTGATCAAAGTAGAAATATCGCTAATAGCCCGAAAGATTTTTTTCCGTGTATAAAGCCGGAAAAACAAATGTGAATGCGGACGCATTGTCTAGAAGCCCCGTAACGGACGAAAATGAAATGGAATATCGAGAAGAACCCTTAACCGAGTTGACGGAACCAGTCAAAATACAAAACGATTTAGTTTTTCCAAAAGTGCTTACGATCACTTACAACGATAGCGCCGAATTTAAAAACAAACCAAAATGGCGAGATAATAGCGAGATGAAAACACGAGGCTGTGGAATAATTTCAGAAATTAAAGGTAAATTATCAGAGCAAGATGGAAATTGCGCATTTTTTATAACTATGAATAACCACCCATGCGACGAAGGTTCCAGAGATTTACAATTAAAGAATAAATTGCCACAATACACAGATCTAACTCTAGGAAGAGCCAGGGTGTTAGAAGTAGGAAACAAACACTATATAGGCTTAGTCATCAAAGAAACAAAAAATACATGTTTAGATCGCGAAATTCTGACCGAAACTTTAAAATCATTATTAGATACATCAATCGAACTTCAATTAGAACAGATAACCTTAGCCAGAACTCCACAAATTGATGATATACCATGGAAGGAGTTGTTCGACCTCATACAGAAAATTTTTTCCGATAGCTTATGCAGAATAAGAATATGCAACAGCCTTGCTAAAGATATTTTTGAAGAGGACAGATCAATAGCGACACGAAAATTACGCGAAGATTTTAGTCAAACCATTAATACACAAGCCGACGATTACGAAACAGACGATGAATTCGGAAAATTAGACCCAATCACGGAAGAAATACAGAATGATAATTATAACTCGGATGAATTCGACGCACTCGAATCACTCGACAAGGAATTGACTGACGGAGACAGTGACGAGGAAGACGAAGATAACGATGAAATTAATTTAGACCCACCGTTAAACCTTGCCAAAGGAATAGGAACTCACTCCAATGTTATCATAATTAAAGATAATATACGAACTAAAAGGGGAGCTATAGCCTGGTTTGCACTAGAAGGCGGAGAACCGCTAGATTCAGGAGGAAAGATACTAGCAGATAAGCATAGAGCAGTGAAATTAGGAAAAGGTAATGTATATAATGCAGGAGAAACCTGGTACAGAAAACGAAAATCTAGAGGACAATTCGTAATGATCCTATCGACAGAAGGAGATAAGATGGCCCAATTAAAATCAGCAATATTAGAACTTAAAACTCTACTAATTCAAACTAACGTTACGACATTATATTTATCAGAGAGTAAAGAAGGTGTTAACGGAATTTCCTGGAAACAGATTCTCAACTTATTAAGACAAACGTTTATCGAAAACACCCTCAAAATTTTAATTTGCAATAATCAAATCATCGAACCATTACGATCAGAACGCCTAACAATTATAGAAGAAGCCCACGCGTCAGCTATAGGGGGACATAAGGGCGTGACAAGAACCTACAATCGAATTAAACAACAGTATTGTTGGACTAATCTAAAGGAAGAAGTTCAGAAATATATTCTACAATGCGTGAGCTGCTAAAAGAAAAAGCTAGTTCGAGTAAAAACTAAACAACCAATGGTGATAACAGACACATCAACCACCGCGTTTGATAAGATGTCAATGGACATAGTAGGTCCGCTCCCAACAACGAAAAACGAAAATTCATTTTTACTAACTATGCAGGATAATTTAACTAGATACTCAATAGCCGTGCCTATAAAAAGGGCAAACGTGCAAGAAATAGCTGAAGCTTTTGTTAAGAAATTCATCTGCCAGTTTGGTACGCCTAGAGCTGTACTGACCGATCAGGGACAAGCATTTATAGGAAATCTATTAAAGGCAGTCGCCAAGCATTTTAAAATCCAACAATTCAAAACCACAGCGTTTCATCCACAATCAAACGGATCGTTAGAAAGATCCCACCACGTTCTAGTAGAATATCTAAAACATTTTATTAATGACAAACAGGATTGGGATAATTGGATAAATTAGCTATGTTCTCGTATAATACCAGTACCCATGAAGCTACGAAGTACACGCCATACGAATTGGTTTACGGTCGAACAGCCCGTACGCCTTCAAGCAAAATTCCCATGGACGGAGAGCTCAGGTCATATGACGAGTATATATCAGAACTATTAGATACGTTCCATAGTATCAGGGCAGTTGCGAAGGAAAATTTAGAAAAAACCAAATTAAAATATGAAGACTATTACGATAAAAAATTAAACCCACGGGAGGTACAAGTAGGACAGCAAGTATACACACTTAAAGAAAAGGAGGGAAAGTTCGGAGACCATTACAACGGACCCTACGAAGTATTAGAAATTTTAGACAAGGAAAATATCAGGATACAATCAGAGAAAGGAAAAACGAAGGTCATACATTTAAACCGCACTAAACTCGCTCATATACCCAAAAACCCGCCAGAAAAGCCTAAGCCACAGACAATAAAACAAGAATTAGGTCAATTCCAACCACGCGAACTACCTGAACAATTAGGAAAAATCAATAATGAACCAGTGATAAAACAATTAAAATTTGGACCGCAAATCATCGAAACAATAGGAGACCTTTTCAGTACACCTTTAGAGGTAGCATTAGCTAATTGTATACCAGCAGACCTAATTTTGAATACAGGTACATGCAAAATATTTAAAGAAAGGTTTGGGGAATTACCCGAAATAAGACCACAAATTTATGTCGGAGCGGTGATCGCAATTAGCACAAGCCACAATAGACAAGTATTTCACCTGGTGTCTAGAAAGACACACAATTCTAAACCAACCTACGAAACCCTCGACAAGGCATTGAAATCTCTTTATACAAGATGCAAAGACTTTGACATAACTAGATTAGCCATGCCTCAATTAGATTGCGAGTTAGGACTCGATTGGACTAAAGTACGGAAATTAATAGAACAACATTTTTCGGAGGAATTTTGTATAACGATTCACCTAAATTCGCCAGAACGAAGGATAAACTTGACAAGTGCTTACGATGATCACAACCCACAACCAGTTATCCGAATAATAATATTAGGAATTTTCGTCTATGCTCTGATTGATACAGGAGCCCAACTAACAATAATGGATCGAAGAACATTAAGGGAAATTGAGAATCAAGCGCCAAGACCGGCGCCAAGATTAGAAAACTCTGCGATAGGGATTAGAACAGCAATTAGTAACTGTACCCAAATATCCGGAGAAAGAGTATTAATTACCATACACGTAGCCCATACCACCATAAGGCAGGATACAGTAGTAATGGAAAACCTGACAGCACCACTTATTTTAGGTTTAGATTTCCTAGACAAAGCCGACGCGAAGATAGATCTCGAAAACGATCTATTGATATTAGGAAAACCCAATGTAACAATACCATTTGCAGACAACGGAAGAAAAAAAATGAGATTAGAGCGAGACAATAGGATTCAAATAACGGAGATAGAGGATGGCCTGTTTAATGCCCCACTTGATATACTGCTAGCACATTGCGTAGCGAAGGATCTTAGAATGGGTGCAGGAATCGCGCTGCAATTTAAGCGTAGGTTAAATTTGGCTCTATTAAGAAACTTAGGGAACAAAAACCAGAAGTTGGAGACGCGTCAATGCTAAAATGCGAAGGCCGGCTAATATTCTATCTCGTCACCAAAGAGCGTAGCGACGGGAAACCCACATACGAAACCTTGACGCTGGCATTAAAAGCGCTTTATGACAAACTAAGCAGACTTAGAATAAATAGACTGGCGATCCCTAAAATAGGATGCGGACTAGACAAGCTCCGCTGGGACAAGGTGAAAGGAATTATAAAAAGAACGTTTTCAAACAATTTCGAAATCTCCGTATATGAATTGCCACTACCCCCTATGTTTCAAAATAAATATTGAAGCTATTTGTAAAATCTAGTCGTAAACAATATACGAAAATAGAAAATAATGAATGAAATCCCAAATTATTATTGTTTGCAGATGATCGGCCCCCTCATCATAAACTCATTAACACAGATCGCGTTTACCCATGATCTTAATATACCAGGCGATTTCACGAGAATCAAAATAACATTCGGAAATCGGGAAATCCAGGCGACATACGGCCCCAGATCAATCAGTCAGAGAATAAAAAACATCTTGACAGATCTGATTCGAAACAAAATTCTGACAGAAAGGGATTATGCACACTTCTACTTCATAAAGACGGAACCTAATGAAGTGACGCAAAAGATAAACTATTTTCCATACGTCTCTAATTTAATATATTCATTAGAAGGATCAGAGCAAAGAGACATGTGGGTCCGTTTAACAATTAACAACGATGCTTTTTTCATTCAGTATCAAATTAACGGAAACGAAGTAACTAGAGTCGGCGACGACCCCGGTTATTTAACCCTTACCGTGGACTTTGGCATTGACCATCCCGAGATCCCGAACTTGGTAGAAGTACTAGAGTTTGCACCACGATCCCAGATTCAGAACCAACGCCATCACCAATTCTACTAAATCATTACTATTCATTCTCCTTCACCTTTCTTCTCCATGTTCAACCCTCAATTTTTCTCCCCCTTTGCTTTTCATTTTTACCATCAGTTATTACTTTACTCTAAATGTGATTATGCGCAACACGCAAACAAATTTATCATTGTTCTCAGATGATCGGCCCCCTTGTGATCAACCAGTTCACCCGGGTCACATTCATTCGTGACCCCGTGGTGTACGGCGGATTCACAAGGGTGAAAATAACATCCACGAGTCAGAAAGTGCAAGTGACGCACGGACCTAGACAGATCACCCAGCCAATTCAAATTATTCTGATGGATTTAATAAGGAACCGTATACTGACGGAGGGAGGTTACTTACATATTTATATGGTAGATGTAGATCACAGCGAAGTGGGACGGAGGATGTACCACTTCGCACGGATCTCAAACCTAATATATGTCCTAGAAGGACCGGAGGGGAGGGACGTGTGGGTCAGGGTGACCAGGGACCGTGACCTTTTCTACTTACAGTATGAAGTCAACGGGGACGGAGTCAACAGAGTTGACAACGACCCCGGGTACCTGACACTGACCTTCGGTCCTCCCTCTGATATTCCAGACCTTCCTCCTCTGTATATGGAGTTTCCGCCTAAGGCCCAAGATCCGGAATCGCGCCACCATCAATATTATTAGCTCTTGTTTTCCCTTTCTTCTCCGTTCGTTTTCACACTTTCCTTTTCTTTCTGTTTCCTATTCTTTTCACAACCCAGTATTCATATACATAGTTGTTATACCTCCTATAGAATTAGGCTAATATTAAAATACACTTATATCCCAAATAAGGACGTACCTATATGTATTTAATTTTAATAACTTAAATAAATTTTAAATAATTTGTTTTATATATCAAAATTTTTATCTACCCTATCATAGTCAGTCTCCTAACGACGAGCCTTCACTGAAAAATTAGTAGTTTCTTATAAAAACAAAATATTGAATACCTTATTCTTTGTTGTGATCCAATATAAACATAGACATGATGAAATTTCAGAAATACCTGTAGTTGCGGAAATGGCGGAAGGGATAAGAATTTTTTTTGAAGACCACAACGACGGCGAACAAACATTTATCGAAACAAAACTTATACGACAAAGAATTATAGTAGAATGTAACAAGACTTTCTCGGAAGAAGAAAAATCTATCATAACTTATTTAATTTAGAATAACTTTTTAAAAATCGGTATAATATATCGCTATAATTATTCAGCTAATTTTGAAGACATAGGAGTATATCTCAGGGAAGGTATTTAGGATCCATTCGGAGAACTTCTAATTGTTCAGGACAAACCCGACAGTGTATTTGTCGAAATTAACGATACTGATTACGATGATATATGGGAACACTTCGATGTTATTCCCTATTAAAAGGTCAATAAAAGGGGAAGACAATACCTGAATTCCAAATCATTATCGCACCAATGTAATAGATTGAGTTTTTTCTTATACATAAAACAAAAAACATATCTGGATTATAGACAAACTTGGTCCACTATGCAACTACCATCAGCCAAAACGATCCATTTTCACTTGGTGCCAACTCCCAGGGCAGGCAGGTCGTATTTGAAGATTAAGATTACGTTAAACAGGGTAGAACATGACGAAGAACTCGGAGAATCGGTCAAGAACGGAATCGTATAGTTATTAGCGGGTGGAAATATTTCCTGCAAAAATTATATAGTCTACAGATATGTAACAATTAACGAAGAAGATTACAATCGAGAACGGAAAGAATTCGAGAAAGGGTTTAACATTCTTAATTCGCTAAATCAGAACTATCTGATATTCCTGCTAGGAAGATTCACGCCCGGAATTACACAAATCTTTGTTACGATTATTGAGGATGACTTAAACGTCGAGGAAAAGGAAGACCCAGACCGCTAAAATGTAACTATAATAGGACAACCTGTATCCAAACCACTCCAAACTCCAAGATCGCTTCAGAACCCGGCTACCCCCACGAACTCCTACTTCATCCAAAACCTGAGATCCAAATTAGAAGATAACGGATAGAAATCTAAATCACTCGTTACAACTTACAGATGAAGTTCGTCATCGATCTCCAAGGATTCAGAGGGGACAATAATAAATTCCTAATCAAGGAAATCGCGATGCAATGCAGCGACCCAATACGGAACAGGCATCTAATCCTCAAAATGGAGGAAGAGCTAAGAAACCTAGAAGCCAACGCCCACCGAACTAATAAGTGGCTCACCAAAGAGTTCCACGGCCTGCAATGGGAAGAAGGAGAAGAAAACAGCGCATTTGTAGAAGATCTCCTGCACACAATAGGGCAAGAACCAAATGTCGACATCTTTGTAAAAGGAGATGATAAAATGCAGGTCATGAAAAGATATTGCCCAAATGTTTTCAATTTAGAGGACTTCGGGTGTCCTCAAATCTCAGCGCTAGTTAGAGAGTTAGAGGAGAAATATCCGCGAAACTGTGCCCTATATTCAAGACCATGCCCACGCCATTTACAAATGGCAAGTAAATTTCACTGTGCATATCAGAACGCCAGAGCCTTAGAGCTCTGGACGACAGAATTTTTTGAAAAAACAGACTTTAATAATTCCGCACATTCTTTGGGCGCAGAGACCGTAGGGACGGTTAGGAATGAGAAAGAGCAAAACGCTAAAATCCTGCAAGTGTTAGAAGGAATGGTAGTGGTCCTGAATCACCTCATAAAATATAAAGAGTGAAGAAAATGAAAAATTCACAGACAAAATCGTGTTATATCCACATTATATTATTATTTTCGTTTTGTTGTATATTTCGTTCCCAGCTACTATATACGCATATATACTTACGTTAATCAGCTTTATATAAAGATTAGACAGATGCAGAAAAAAGAAAGGAAAATTCAAAAAAAAGAAGGGGAGAAATAATTCTTAAGATACATAACTATATCGCTTAAGACGCTAATTTTTCTAGACTGCCCGGCATGAACCGGAACGAATCAATAAACCTAAAATGTATAGATGTTCCCTTTACACTCTTTGTAAAAGATATATATCTGTTCTTGTTAACCGGTAAGGGAGTGACGGCTCTTTCAAAAGCTGTTGCTAATATTTTAATCAAAAAGTGTGAGTCATAGCCCGATAAGTTATGAAAGACCACCGGAATGATGTGCGAATCCTTGTAATTTAAATTGCAACCTTCATGCGCTGCACCACGATACTTGCCTGTGAAGTGGCAATGATCGCGATGTTTCACGTCTTGAGGTGCGAACGGTTTTTCATAAATATGACAAATCTTAGCTGAATCGAACGCTTGTTTTTGTTCATGACTCAAAGATTCCATCGGGATCACACACTTGAAATAAGGTTCTAAAGCATGAGCCAAACTCTCCAACTCGCTTACAAACCATTCTATACAATCCTTTCCACGGTTGACTCTAAATTTGGAAACTGAATCGTTGAAGGTACAATGTAAATAGTAAGCGATACTGTACGGGACATGTTTTTCATATACCCTTCTATTCTCAGATGTATCGTCAACCGGTTGCAAGAGACATTCGAGATCGGCGTAAATACAAAACGGAACATTTTCTTCATATTTAAAGTTTTTGAATTTCAAGATTTTATCCTTTTCGTCCGGTAATATTACTTTGCATTTATTTAAATTCGCGCAATCAAGCTTGTGTTTGACTAAACAATTTTCAGACTGAAAATGACTCAAACATCTATCACACAACCAGCTACGATGATCATGCTTTGAGATTTGTGAGCTTAATAGTCGAGATAAATTTTTGATCCATGTAAAATGATATATTGTATTGTTAGCGTCATCAGATCCGTTTGACTGGACATTAGATTCTAACATAAGGAGATGTATGACTTAGACTTGTCTGATTTTTCTCGACTTAAATAAACGGGTACTATTTCACGTTCGTCTATACCGTAAACATTAATCGACAAACCGTTCAATTTTTCAAATTTTGAAATTTTATCAAGACTCATAGGAAAATTCAAACTTTCATACCTCAGCACTGAGCTAAAATGTGGGTAAGAAGTCGTTCTACTGACATGGCTACCTGCCGGGAAAAGGGCTGCTGTGACTGACCAGAGAAAACAGTACAGATCGTCGTTCATAATATTCACCACCGCCTTCCTATCTTGTATATACTTGGGTAACGGTGTGTAAGTAGATATGCCTCCTCGCAGTGGTACATATTTGTTGATATTCACAGTCAGATTTATAATTTCAGACAAAGACCATCCCGAATCTTTTTTCCTGGAAGTCTTCTATCTTGACTAATAATTTCTCCCTGACATTTTCGTCGAACCATTCATCCATGTTCGTCGCTGGTAGAATAGCTTCGTTTTTGGTATTGAAGAACTTCATCTCTCCGATAATTTCACCGCTTTTCAGAGTATTGAATTTACAGGACAAAACTACATTGACTTTCAAGTTGCTTTGTTTGCGGAGAGTATTCTTCAATCTGGAGATAATTAGTTTTTTTGAGTCATCCAGAAAATGTTTCAGATCTTTGTATTGTAAATTCGCTATGACTCCCGTTCTTATTCTTCCATCGAAAGCTGACTCCAGATCTTCCCACTTTACCCTGTCACTTCTCCGCAATCTCCTTACACCTTCCCCTCTTTTTCGACACTGCTCAAAACGTGCTTTCAATGACTTGAGGATTCCGATTGTCGTCAAAATTCTTGTTTTTTCGCCGACTGTTGAAGCCGATTTTCGTAAAATTTTACTCAAAAGCCTGATATTCTGAGTCCCGAATCTTATCCATTTTTGTACTTCGGTAGTTGTTGATTTCTTTTTCAAAATTTCATAAGCATTTTGCATAATGCTAATAAGTTTAAGACATTTAGCTGCGTCCATTTTTTCACTAATAACAATTGTATGCTATGAAAGTGTAAACTTGAATGATGCGCTCACATTGCAGGGTGGTCATTTTATAGGCCAGCTTCACCGATGAAGTCTAAGAATCTTGTAATGTGATACCTATATGTATTTCGTTTGCGCGAGAAACCTTTTTTTATCCAATTTTTCAAAACCAAGACTTATAGCAAATAAAGTGATAACGATAGAATTTGTTTCCTCCGAATAACTCTTTTTCGCAAATGATAAGATTGTCATCTACATTTTTATTAAAAATTTTCTCAAAAGATATTCTAGAATATTCGTGGCACTTGGCTCATGATTCAACTACCATGGAAGTTTCTAGCGCCTTTTGGCTATCGTATTACTTACATCGATAAGTATGGGAGAGTTTTGCGCTATGGGATTCAGTTACATCTACGTGACCAGGACCGGGATCATTCGCGGAACTGCACGTGGCTCTCATGCTATCTTATTTACGATTTTAACCCTAAATATGAGGGGTATATATAGAGAGCCTAATCCGTGTACCAGCACGTCAGTCTTACTCTACAGTTCCAACGAACATCAACCGTCAGTTAGTCAGTCAACCGTCAGTCAATCAATCAGCCATTCAACCATCAGTCAGTGCAGTGTTTTTAAGGTGAAAAAAATCATAGGTGAGTGTGACATACTGTGATTAACAACCAAAAAGTTGATAAAATTAATAGAATTTTTTTCCAAGTTGTCATGAATTATAACATACGTTGATGTACCTGTGTCTTTTCTTGTATGACACATGAATCTTTTTGTGAAAGATTAGAGGTGGTTTAACGCAATTAGTATAGATCTGTCTGTTAATTATTTCCAGCAATGGACCGTCTGCCTCAGTTTAGTATCCGCATGCCTAACGAGTGGACGGATGACATTCCGCCGGCAGCGATCGAGGAGCTCATGCAATCGATTCTATCATTAATGAATATCGCAGAACAGCGACCCGAAGGAACGTTGCTTCTGATGGAGTACAGGGGTGTTATGGCTGAGCTCGAAAGGGATCATCGTGGCTGGTGGTTCCGAAAAATTTAACTCATCCACCGTCCACCGCCACCACCACCACCATTACAGTCAACGTTAATTCTTTGATTTATACTACTACTACTATTGTACTACTATTTTATTCTCAACGTTGACAATAAAAATTATGTATTGAGATTACACCTTTAATTTTATCCCAACTCATTATATAATACCTCTACTCTAACCAAAATCCTATTCCTTGTCGTATTCATAGCATAATTTAAAAAATCTGAATAAGTATATTAGTCTTCAGGTAAGTATATGTGATTATTTACATCTATTGAGGTAGTGTTCGATTTGAATAATAAACACGTAGTTTATTAATAATTTGTTTTATCAAATCATACTCAAATACATATAGGTATATCACATAGGTATAGGTGTATCATATCGGTATATTATATATAGGTATATAAAAGGTATAAGTGTATCATATAGGTACATCATATATCAGATATCACGGTGTGTGTGTGTGTGTGTGTGTGTGTGTTCATATGTAGTTGAATTCGACTTGATTATATTGGCCGCCAAGGTACTTCATATGTAAGCGGTTCTCATCAGCAGCATCTCTCATCTTGTGCAGCAAGTCGTCGTCATCCTTTAGAATCTTTGCCATTCGAGCCGGTAAGAAGATGCAAAATCTGTTGTCTACATCCACCACTATCCTGACTCCAAATTTGGTTTGAACTGTCCGAAGATCGGTAATCGGATAGTTCTCGAACACCTGCAGCTCACTCAGCTTCTTCGTTAGAAGGAATTCTTCCAAGCGACCCAATTTGTTGATTGCAGAGAGATCCATGTTTTTTTAGTCAAATCTTTATTGCTTCTAGTTTCTTCGTAAGATGGTTGATTTCTGATCTTGTATGGATCAAGCTGGATGTTCTGTATGAGCAGCTCAAGTCGCACTTTTAATTCACGACGTTTGAGAGTGGTTTGAACCATTCGAGAAATGATTGTAGAATGAGATGTCCCATAGCAAATTTCTACCCTTTTATAGCTGACAACCCCTCCACTAATACCTAAACGTCTAGAACCTTCCACAGTCTTTCCGAGAACTAATTTTCTGAGAATCTTATCATAATTTTGCATTTTAACACGCAAAGTAACTCGATCCCCCAAAAACTTCCAACAGGGTGCCGAAAAATTCCAGGAACCGTTTGTTTCCACGAATCATTAGCTAGGACTTGCATCTGCAGGTTTTTGCGCAGGGGTATCAAATCTCACAGGGTGCCGAAAAATTCCAGGAACTTGGCCTTGAGGAAGCTTCTGAAAGCAAGGGTTAGAATCAGGGCGCGTGACGTCATATCATAGGTATGTGCCGTCAAATCAAGGGTATGTGCCGTCAAATTGAGGGTAGGTGCCGTCAAATTAAGGGTGTGTGACGTCATATTGAGGGAGTGTGCCGCCATTTTTAGGGTACGTGCCGCCATTTTTAAGGGTGCGTGACGTCATTTTGACAGGTCTGAACAAGCCAGCAGGCATCAGCGAGCATGACGTCATCCTATCAACCCCCTCCACCACCCTCACACGGACACGGCGGAGGCATGCATGTGTGTGTGCGTGTACGTGTGCACTAACACGCGTTGGTCCAGAACCGGCCTAGCCTATCTACTCCTACAAAAATGAGCAATATCCGAGAGGTACAGGGATGACATGACGACAAACATATCTTGTACCCGAAGGGACAAATGGGGGACAAGGAAAAATACGATAGCTGGATGCCAAGTTATTGAGAACCTTCTTCGACACCTTCCGAACACGTGTCAACACGCTGCGCAGTCAAAGACAGACCGTAATACCTACGAAGATAAAGAACAAACGCAGCATCCTGGAATGTACCGATGTACTACTGCATAAACAAGGGGAGAAGTTTCCCATGGCCCCCACTGGTCGTGGATGGAGAAGATTGCCCCTACTACCTTATGTCAATTTGGGACCCCCGCATCCACAAGACCCCCACCGGTCACGGATGGAGAACGCCACCCCTACTACCTTGCATCAATTCGGGACCCCCGCGCACCCCCGCGCACCCACAAGACCCCCACTGGTCATAGATGGAGAAGACTACCCCACTATCATACTTCAATTTGAAACCCCCGCACCCCAATTACCATATATAACACCCACCAAGCTAAAAATCGCCCTCACTTCGCCATTGTTTCAAAAGGTGTTATCCAGCTCATTTTCAACGATCCAACGATTTTTAAAAGTTAGACTCTTTTTCGATATCAATTTTACTGATTTTATGGACTCAGAAAGTTTCCTTAACCTCAGCTTATTTCATCTCGGGACTTAAACGTTTTTCATAAAAATTCATTCTTTTGCTGTTTATACTTTTTATTTAACTTCAACTTTGATTCTTATTTTATCGGTTACGATAGTGAGAGTTTTAGTACGAACTAATGTAAAATTTTACCAGTGTTGATTCAAAATAATAAATAGTGTCAAAATATCAAAAGAACTTTATTGAGTTTTAAATTCATTTTAGAAGATATAAATACTATCACTCTGCAACTATCCAGTGTCACCTGCAGCCGACCGCAGTCCATCCTGTTTTTTTTTTTTATTTTATTTTATTCTTCTTTATACTATAACAAGGTAAGAAAAAATTACGATTATTTATCAGGAGCAATAATCCTTTCTCTGCCTTCGTTCCTTTACCAAGAGTTCTATTTCCTACTAATAATGCGAAGGTAACGACGAAATTCAAACTCATTTAATTCAAGTAATTCAAACCATCCCAGTGATTCGATAATTTCAATAATTCAAGTGATTCATTTAATTCAACCAATTCCTTTAATACCAGCTAATATAGTTAGACGAGAATCTTTAGGTTAGACCACGACGATGAGAACATTCGCCCTCAAAAAACACTAGATCTATCCGATCCACTGTACTTCAGTACTTAGTCGGTATTGGTGACCCACTAAACTACTGAGTGTACGTCTAGGTCGTTATAAAGGACAATTCTAGTTGCTATTATCTAGATTTGCCCACAAACGTCCCCTACGACGTCACATAAGCAACGCGAGTCGAAACGAGTGATGTCATTCGTCACTTCTATCGTTTCCATCAGCCAGTCACCAGTAGCGTCCATGTTTCAAATAAGCTGCTCATGCTTCTGTGTTACGACTTACGCGCCGGTTCAACCTCGGTCTCTGCTCGTTCTATGTGGTGTACGTGTGCTGCGTTTCCAAATTTGAGAAGATGGGAAGGTCAAAAAAAAAACAGAAGAGAAAGTAAGTAACAAGATTATATTCATATACCTATTAAACATAACAGACGTTGAAATCTGTAGTATTTCACTAGTGTACTTTGATTTTTCTAGTCACACACGTGGCGATGTAAAAAGTGATCCAGTATTCGATGTATTTTCCTAAACGCATCGTGCAAATTTTTGAGAACATAATTTTCAACAAATGAATTAATAATGATAAGTTATGAGCATACTAAAAATAAAGGAAAAAGAAAATCGGTCATGAATTTGTAGCAAATCTATATGTATACATACATGATAGCTAATTCCAAGGCACTCTTAATAATTAACTCAAGGAATGCATGTATGAGGAGTTCTTCAACTATTTACATGGCTCATTCGAAGGGGGATCGAAGAACCTTGAAAGTTCGATTTTTCAAAAATTTAAAAAGGGTCGAATCAAAATTCGCAAGCTATAATCTCCAGATGACGATAGTGCAACTATCTAAAAAAATGTCAGTTTCCTACGATGGAAGTGTGTGCCGAAGATCTTCTACAGTCACATTTTAAAAATCTACTGCGAAGGGTTTTCTACGCATACACTTTCATCGCAGGAGACTGAATTTTTTTTGAGATACTTGTACCGTCTTAATTTAAGAATTATAGCCTGCGATTATTGTTTCACCTGCTCAGCACTTTTTTCTTTAGGCTTATAACATCTCATGCTGAAAAGTTAACAGCTTTTTCAATTTCTGAAATCACCGACTGACCTTCCGTAGCATGTACTTTTATATGCCTCTGATGTAATTCTTCGTAGATCACATATGTTGACCTAATATTTTCGTATTTAGGAAGACATTTGTTACCAATGTCCAACATGTTCGCGCTCGTCCAGTTCAATGATGAGTCATACTCTATTTGCCTGATGAAAAATGTCAAAGTGCAAGATGGAACCACGTGTATTGTTAAATACAGCGGAGGCAAATATGAGGCTCAGCTGTTGGCTTCTAATGGTGAGAAAACAGATCGCTTAATGTTTCAACCTACTTCAAATTATCCATGTCTTATTTCAATTCTCGCATCATCTCACACCAATGATGATCACCGAGAGAAGCAATATTGTGCTAAATACCCGTTCTCATGCTACGTCCGTGAGCGTTTGCAGTTTTCAATCCAAATATGATTGCTTGCCAAAAGAAAGGACAACAGGCGATGCTGTATTTTTGCACGAATGGTTAAGTCTAGTTTGAATACTGCTAGTGCTTATGTATGAACCATGGTGGAGTATATGATGGGTCGTAATATCAACTTGCTTTCGGAAAATCTTATGATATGTACAAAGTTTGGAGATTACTTCTGAAGAACTACTGTAATTTCAAATTATGATCAAGTCAAAGAAAAGACTTGCCAGACTTACATGTGATTACTGAAGCTCGCTTTTATCTTATTTATTATCCGAGGTCATGGCTCATAGATTCCGGTATTACATATGGTTCTATTATAATTTGAATCACCGGACTCATCAAATGTAAAACGTTTTGAAGCACAGTCGTTGACAAATTTTCGCGCTCGCTCACATTCGAATTTGAACAATTTCGTTTATTGATACATATGATGTTATTTGCAGAGACACGAGAACACTTGCTAGAACTAAAAGACACTCTGAATCCCAGAATATCAGAAGACAATACACGAAACCAGTATCAAAAACCTTGAATAATCAAAGTTGAAACATTTACTTCGGTCAATCTTCTGAAGGATTTCAAACAGCAAAGTCTTATTGCTCCCGTAGTTGAAACTCGACCGCCAGATGTTGTCTCATCTGCTTCTTATTCCAATGTCGAATCGAAAGCACAAGGATATTCTTCAGTAGATAAAACGATCGACAGTGATATTACTAACACCATCATTCCAGAAACCGACGAATCAACAAGTATGGTTGACGACGAAATTAAAACTCACACCCTGACAAGTACCAAAGCAGCAGATTGCAATCTCTCAGGATGTATTATCTCGGATGTATCTCAAACTTTGGTCTCAAATAATCCAGAGAACCTAGAAATAAGAACCTTCGAAACAAATGAAATTCATTCAGTAGAGTTTGACAACTTTGGGAATGACATCACGTATAATACAAACCCAGATGATCTAGAGGCTTTGCCTTTGGAACCTTCAAATCTACAGGATTCTGATATCAACTCATCGCACTATTCGTTTCAATCCTTACTGCATGATGCAAAAACATTATTTCCTTCCATGGAATTGTTGACAAGCACACCTGAAACTCTTCGAAAAGAAGAAATTGAAAATTCTACAGAGAACAATGACAATAATAATAATAATCTAACAGATATCAGAACTGGGTCTGCAACTACAGATCATCCATGTACATTTATTTTTTTGTTCTTTGTTAGGCAAATTAGGTTAACCGTTGCTTCGACCTTAGATATTTAGCTTCTCGAATATTTTAGAAGAGCAGCTCCATTTTGAATTACCGTACGATTCTAACATATAGATTGTCGTGTATAGAAATGATAAATTAGCTCAAAACAATTTCAAAATTCAGTTAAGAGACTGGCATTTGTCTAGATTTTCTCAAATTCACTTTGTATCTAAGGAGAAACATTTCTACTTTTACGATATCTAACTCTGGAGTGACAGCTCACAATTGTTAAATTACCATGTGATTGCTATTCAAAAGAACAGTGCATTTTTCTAGTGAAAATTATTCAACACACACCAGACTTATAAGAACACCATTTTATCGTTACCATTCGCACAGTGTTTTTTATATTTCAGATTTTGACGAACATGACTCAAATAATGATGACCGCAATGATCCCGAATATGAGCCACAAGAGGAAGACATATCTGATTCTGCATCAGATGCAGAAAGTGCCGTAGAACAAATTGAACGCCGAAGCAACAATGAAAATTTGTCTCACAATAGTCATAACAATACAGATGGATTGAGTGTATCCACTGCAAAGACCCTTCCAGGATAGAATAGATGCAACGATGACGACTTGCACGTTGAAAAATCTCGGGGTCGTAATGGAGATATGAAATCGAATTTCTGTTTTTATTGTCACACGAAACAACAAAAAATTGCTCGGCATTTACAAATCAAACATCGAGATGAACCAGATGTCAAAAAATT
The DNA here is from genome assembly GCA_949628255.1 of Macrophya alboannulata. Lineage (NCBI taxonomy): Eukaryota > Metazoa > Arthropoda > Insecta > Hymenoptera > Tenthredinidae > Macrophya > Macrophya alboannulata. Next base: position 6,312,187 of record OX451213.1, read on the forward strand.
TGCTGATCTACCGAAGAACAGTAGCGAACGGAGAAAAATAATAGCAGTCATCCGTAAGAGGGGAAATTTCTTATTCGATACACAGACTAAACACAATGACGGGGAATTAATTGTCTCTAGAAGACCCAATAATAAGTTCAATAGATCGGCTAATGACTTTCGACCATGTGCAAATTGTAAGGCATTCTTCTCACGCAACAGTCTTAGAATGCATTTTGTAAAATGCACCGGACGAAGCAGCAAAAAAAATCGGGTGGTCATGGTAATGAGCAAGCAAGTCATGGCTCGGTTGCATTCTCGAGCCACTGACACCGTAAAAAATCCTATCTTTCCCGCACTCAGAGAAGATGATGTTGTACGAGCTGTTCGGTACGATGAATTAGTTATAGTCTATGCTAATAAGATGGGTGAAAAGTATCAGGAGGCTCGGGATTATGAAATGGTTCGACAACGTATACGACTTCTTGGTCGCTTTCTGATAAGGATAAGTAAGTTGAACGAAGATATTACAGATTTGACCTCTGTATATGACCCGAAATTCTGCGACGACGCAGTAAAAGCAATTACCATCGAAGCTAAGCTTACGCAATCTTCACAAAAGCTCGCTACACCAGCCGTCGCTTCCAGTTTGGGTACATTGCTTAAGCTACTGGGGTCAATTCTTCTAAATGATGCATCAAAAAGCATGATGATATTAAGAAAAAGTATACAAAAGACTTTTTAAAATTACTCACACAAGAACTTTCACTAAGTGTCAATCGAAGAGTTACGGAATCTCAGACACTGCAAAAAAGAAGATCAAAAGTTGAGTTGCCGTCAATGAAAGACATTAGAAAATCATGTACGTACTTGGAAGAAAAAAGGAATACAGCATTCCGAGAGATGACAGACAACTTTTCAGAGCAAGCTTGGATGAAATTGGCAGAAACAACTTTGACATCTTTGAAATTGTTCAATCGCCGGCGAGCTGGTGAAATCGAGCGCACTTTAATTGAAGATTTCAGAAATTACCAAAGTCTCGACGCGAACACAGACAAAGAGTAATTCAACTCATTATCGAAGGAAAGCCAAGTACTGGCAAAGAATTATGTCCGTTTTGTCATTAGGGGTAAACTTAATAGAACAGTTCCAGTACTTCTGAATAATCAGCTACTGCAATGTATTGAATTACTTCTCAGCCATCGCAAAAATATGAAAATTAGTAACAATAATCCATACATTTTTGGATTGCCAAGAGAAATCAAATGTAAATATTTATATATAAATTCTTAAGAGCTTGTGCACTGTTGCGAAGATTTTCCATTGAATCTGGCACTACACACCCTGAAAGACTTCGTGGTACCAAACTACGTAAACATATTGCCACTGTTTGTGTTTCTTTGAATCTGTCCGAGCATCAAGTAACTGACTTGGCAAATTATATGGGCCATGCGGACAAAATTCATAGGGAGATTTATCGTCAGCCACAGGTGAATCGAGAAATCCTAGGAATGTCCAAACTTTTAGAAGTTGCACAAGGTGCAAACGAAGAGATGGACGATGAGGATGACGACACCGATGAAGAAGATAACCAACTGGAAAGTGGCAATAATGAAGGAACTGACAATGCAGGAAGTTTCCGATGAGATGATATTGAAACAACCATACATTCAAATGTCTCAGAGGTTCCGAAGACTTCGAAAAAGAATAAGCTAGGGAGTTCGGCAAAAAGAATACGATTTAGTAAGTTGTTCATACAAGATTAAATCGAAGCTCTAACAGTAGCCAAATAGTATTTGTTACTTCATTCCAGAGTAGCTGTCAAATTTACATTATCAAATGAATTACTCAGAATTTTGCAAAATATCAACAGTATACAAGGTAATGACGTTATTTAGAACGAAAAAAAGATTTGACTTCCACTCCGGCAACAGCCATTGGCTAATCGAGGCATAGAATCACATCCTCTATTTCATTTACAAATCGAATTATTTACCTGTGCTATTAAGGCGAAGTGTAACGTTTCAAGGCCTCGAAAACGGGAATGGTGAATTCTCCGAAACTACTGGATGAATCGCAATGAAATTTTGGGGGATTACGCATTATTCTAGTAGAAAGGGCCTGATTATTTCACTTTTTCGAAATTTTACAAAAAATGAAAAAAAAAAAAAAAAAAAAAATTTACAATTTCGAAAAAGTAAAATAATCAGGCCCTTTCTACTAGAACAATGCGTAACCCCCCAAAATTTCATTGCGATTCATCCAGTACTTTCGGAGAATTCTCCATTCCCGTTTTCGATGTATTCAAACGTTACACTTCGCCTTCAAACTCACAAACAAGTCCCTACTCGGAACTATGATTATATCTCGCAAAACAGTATCGAGTGCGGCTATAGATTTATTAAACCTTAATAATGACTTGACATTCGGCACGATTCACATCTTATAAACAACTGACCCCAACCGTCGCCAGCACTGTAATATCACTTTCTTTAAACAGCACTGGCGATCAGAGTAGCCAAAATACTTGTATGATAAGCCACGCGGATGCAGCTGCATAAACAACCACGTGTGGGATGATTATTAAGGAGCCTCCCTCCATATCCCCACCCAGTGGATATAAATTAGGTCCTCAGAACGCTCATGTACATGAGTCAAAAATTCAAAAGCCAACCAAATCAGAACTCTGCCAAGACAGTGAAAATTCAATCAAGCAAAAGCTCTCTGCTAGTTCGGTCAAGTCAATAATCATAAGAGTTTACTACAAAATTTATAAGGTCCATCTAAGGACAAATACAGTCCAAATAATCATACAATATATCATTCTTTTTCTAAATAAACCAAGTGAATTAATTACACTACAAGATTCAGAGTTCTATTTCCGAAACCCTATCAATTAACGTAAGTCGCCATACCTAATTTTGTCTTATAATTACCCCAAAGGTAATTTACATTCATTCCAAAACTACTATTCCTACTGTTCTGATCTTACAAGCCACAGGCAACTTGAATAGCAAGCCTCTCTGGCCAATATGCACTGGAAGCCACCCAGGCTAAAGAGTTAAAACTCTAGCCCTACAGGCAACATACCAATAGTAAGCCTTTTTGGCTGATGTTTACAGGCTGCCACACAGGCTTAAACACATCCCTCAATTCAATCACTATACAGGCGGTGTGCCACAAACAGGAACACGCCCTAACCGAACAATCTCCTTGAATCATGTACAGTAGACTATATGGCTGAAAATGGGGCTGTAGGAGAGGAAAATTCTCGGAAACGGCCATAAGTGAAAAGCCCTCTCCACGCGGCAGTCTGGTATGTATGTACGCGTTTGTTTTGATTCTGAGGCTAGAACACGGCAGTGCCAGTCGGCAGCAGCGTGCGCAACCGTGTCGTGGTGGGGAAGTGCAAATTGTGTGCGTGAAAGTATGTGTGACGGGACCCTCTCTTGTGCGGCCATATATCTAGAGTCTACTGTAGATGAACCAAGAGGGTATTCGAGGCAGAAAAAGAAAGAACAGGCGAGCTGGGAAGGCAGTACGGGAGAGAATACCAAGAGCTAAACTCTGAGATCAATTGAAACTCGAGGCTAGTTTGGCTCTTGCTTCCTCAACCAATAAATCTGACCTTCCCCATATTACCAAGCCAACGCAAAACCTATTAAAAGATAGTGATACGGAGACAATCATCAATTATCCTGTCGACCAAACAGAGGATTGGTCACATAGAAGTCCATCGCCAGAACCGATTGATCCTCGGGCATATTCACCTGTCAATCTATCACCTAGGAGTCCATCGCCAGAACCAATTGATCCTTGGGCATATTCACCTGTCAACCAATCAGAGGATTGGTCACCTAGGAGTCCATCTCCCGGACCCTGGAATCACATTCACCAGCAAACACATGACCCAAGGATCGACGATCAGACTCCCATTTACACCACGACGCAACATCTGGTGGATTACCAGGACGGGTTCTGCCTGGTAAATACAAACCCCTAAAAAGCCCCTCTGGTGCAAAAACCTTTCGCCAAGTACAATAATGCACTCACCACCGACAAAAACATCCATCAACAAAATACTATAAAAATGTCTACTCACAAAAGACTTGAAATCAGATACAATTGCCAAGTACATACGTGTCTTCTGTATAGTAAAGGCTCACAACAGAAAATTATCAAATAGTTATTATTAAATAGTGTTGTTTTTTTCTGAATAGTGGCTTTTGATAATTTGTAGGGAAAAAATTAGGAAAAAAATTTAGAAAGTGGTACTTGGCGGGCCAGGTATAGATAAATGGAAGAGTGCACTGCACTAAGATCGGTACGTAGTTTTTTCTGTAATATGTATATTGCTATAAAGGCCCGCCAAGTAGCACTTTCTAAATTTTTTTTCCTAATTTTTTCCCTACAAATTATCAAAAGCCACTATTTAGAAAAAAACAACACTATATAATAATAACTACTTGATACTTTTCTGTTGTGACTGTTGTGAGCCTTTACTATACAGAAGACACGTATGTACTTGGCAATTGTATCTGATTTCAAGTCTTTGGTGAGTAGACATTTTTATAGTATTTTGTTGATGGATTTTTTTGTTGGTGGTGAGTGCATTATTGTACTTGGCGAAAGGTTTTTGCACCAGAGGTGCTTTTTAGGGGTGATATCACTACTTTTTGTAGAATTTTGCTTGACTACCTAATAATTGTGCTCCCTCGCTACGCTCGCTCGATTGGATTTCGCTATATCCTTGCTCGCTAGGTTCGCTCGGTCGTCATCATTCTGCCAATTGTTTCAATAAGTATCTTAATGCATGCATGTACGGCGGTACATTTAATATCATCTGAATCCCCCGGTAAACAGTAATGTTAAATGTGGTAGTCTAATACAAATTATTTTTTTGAGAAACACTTTTTTACCAGTTACCATATAATCTTTTCTATATAGTTCTAGTTTTCTATATAGTCACTAGGGTGATTCTAAAATCCTGAAAACTGTTGGCTACCCGCAAAAATCAATGATATCGCTGAAATAAAGATCTCTGTGTAACAATTCGATTTTTTGACAGTATACAGGGGGCGCGCGGGACGTTTAAAAATGCCGTTCTTAGCGTTAAATTCACTTTATCAGTGATAAACGAAAACAGATCATTCAAAAAATTCTGATTTTTTTATATAAGGTGCCCAGATATGTACTCTTTCAAACCCATATTCACGGAACATTACCAAATGGTTCATAGCTTGGGAAAAAATGTCAGAAAATCAATATTTTCACTATTTTTCAATTAATCATCATTAAATATTGATAATTTTTCTTCTAAAACATTTATCAATTTCTTCCATTTTTTTTTCTTCTAAAACTCGGTATCAGTATTGCTTACAATGCGAAAATTGCTAAAAAATTACTGAAAATTTCCCAAATCAAGATTTATTTCTTAGCAATTTTCGCATTGTAAGCAATACTTATACCGAGTTTCACAAGAGAAAAAAGATGGAAGAAATTAAAAAACGTTTTGGCAGAAAAATTATCAATATTTAATGATAATTAATTGAAAAATAGTGAAAACATTGATTTTCGGAGATTTTTCCCGAAGCTATGAACCATTAGGTAATGTTTCGTGAATATGGGTTTGAAAGAGTACATATCTGGGCACCTTATATAAAAAAATCAGAATTTTTTGAATGATCTGTTTTCGTTTATCAGTGATAAAGTGAATTTAACGCTAAAAACGGCATTTTTAAACGTCCCGCGCGCTCCCTTCATACTGTCAAAAAATCGAATTGTTGCACGGAGATCTTTATTTCAGCGATATCTTTGATTTTTGCGGGTAGCCAATAGTTTTTAGAATTTCCGATTCACCCTAATAGTCACTATTCGTAAACTAAAGCAAGATAAATAATATGTGTTGAAAGCACAAAAGCCTGAATTAATGGCACCCACTACCATTTGTTGCCTTCCAAGCACTATGTAGATATCTTTTTTCGTGCATTTACTGAATATTATATATATTTGACCCATCAAATATACGAAAATATTCGGAAATTAAAATATTTATTCATTTCAGTCGTGCATAATCGATTGTGTCATATAAGGTATAGATTAACCTTCATGCGATTTAATAACCGCATCTAAAACCCAACCTTAAAATTGCACGCTTATTCATTTCATGCGAGATTTTTATGATTCCGACCCTCACTTTGAACGTAAATTTCATAATGAATATATCCATATATATACCTATATATATATGGATATTTCTTTTTTATTGTACTTGGCGCGAGACTCTGCCGAGTCTCTTGATTGAAACTACCTCAGATCGACAAGGATATACGAACTCCCGGAAGGTCACCCAGCTGCACAGGAACGTATAACCACACCCGCTACGCCCAAAATTGTAGAGATGGTAGAGCTAGATTAACCGTAAGTCATAATTTTCTTCATAACAGGTTCTATACCAAAGTAACTTACTTGTCTACGAGAATAAACCCCCATTTTCTTTGAGAAAAATTACATAACATTGTCATTGGCCATCTGGCTCGTGACAATATTATTGATCAAGTACTCTATATTATAACTAACCCTTTAATATTGATATATAAATTCAAAATTCGATATTCATATTTTTAATTATCTTTGTTAACTTTCAAATGTCATTTTCCATACGATTTTTTTTTTATTATATCAATCAAAATCTAACATTATAATCAACAGCTAAAATATGTATATTCAGAACTTATTACCGATATTATGTAAAAAAACACATACTAATTTAGACTCTAGCAATTATATTCGCATGACAACCCGTAATGAATCACCGTGAGATAGAATGCCTTATAAAATGATCATACAACTGCGTACTTTGAATCCGAAAGATTACAATAATAAACATCACGCGCAGATCAAGACCGCTATAATTAGTGAAAAATCTCAACTAAACTCGAATGAAGGCTCTACAATCTCATTATTTCATTTATAATTAAAATAATTAAGCTGAGTAAATCATTATAAACTCGAGTAATCATATCTATATCTATTGTATACAACTCTCACTGAAAACCCTTAAAATCCGTTCATCAAAAGTAAAATCAAAGATTTATAAATCATGACAATAAACTCGAAAAAACTACAAGAAAAATGAGCAATATCCGAGAGATGCAAGAATGAAATACATGACGACAGACATATCTTATAGCCAAAAAGTCAAACAGGTCACAAGAAAAAATACAATAACTAAATGTCAAGTTAATGAGAACCTTCTTCGACACTCTCCGAACACGTGTCAACACGCTGCGCAGTCAAAGACAAAGCGTAATACCTACGAAGATAAAGGACAAACGCAGCATCCAGGAATACACCGACGCACTGCTGCATAAACAAAGGGAGGAGGTTCCCCGGGCCCCCCCGCCAGACATAAGCGGAGAAGACTACCCCTACTATCTTACCTTGATCTTCTTCTTCTTTTTCTATATCCTAATGGCTATCTCCTATCGCGGTATATAACCGAGGAATGTACTAACGTGCTCTTTATTTCAGTAACTTTCCTTTTACTTTCACAGACCACAATTTGGTGCCGATCACTTTTGTGTTAGGATCCATTGTGATGGATTTCTTTCCCGAAGTCCTTTCGAATGGCTAAGAGGGAGCCAGTGGAGAAACATATACCAAGAAGACAGACAAACATATAACATATAATACCACGTTAGTCTAGTTCCTAAGGTAACCTTAAACGCTAATCTTGTGTCGTTGAAAAAAGTCACAAAACACTAATAGGACTGATTTGGTTTGGTTAAAAATATTTCGTAAATGACTATTACTTGACTGATCCTTTTCCTTCTCATTAATTCGATTAATTAAGGTCTATCTATACTAAAGAAGGGACAGGCGAATAACACGTGGTTTAGGGACATGATAGGGAATCCACAGTCAAGCGTTGCTTCGTATAATATATTTTTTCTAAACAGGTGAGCTTCAGTAGCCGTGTGGTTGGCCTTGATCCTATTAATCATAGTGATTTTATCCCTACTTAAGCACTTGTTGTTAAACCAAACGTTTTTTGAGAAGGGTTTCGAGAAGTGATAGTATTTAACCTCATTTAGACCTCCCTAGTGTTCTAATATGTCTGTCAGCGCTATTCAAACTCTCCTCACTGAGAACATAATTTAAACCCAACCCAATCAAAGGGCAGTCCGGCTCGGGAACCTTCATTCAAGCCGAACAAGCTGCATCGTCCGCCATCTCGATACGAGGTGTTCCTATATGGGAGGGAATCCAAACCAAACTCATAGCAAAACCCCGAGACTGTAAGTCGTACTCCCCTTCCTAATGTCATATATAAAAGAATTGTTTTGACTCGCACCGCCATATCCCTGTACGGCTAATAAAACACTCAATGAGTCAGAAAACATAACAGATTTCTCAAAAGCACTATCGCCATTCATCTCCACCGCCTTGAGAATAGCTTGTGCCTCCGCGGTAAATATAGAAGAATGATCATTCAGTCTGAAACCCTGGATTACTGGAGGATCCTCTTTCCACAGGACCACCGCTGCAGATTTTCTTGGGGGGTCCTGCTTCCTAGACCCGTCTGTATAGATGCGAGCATGATATTCAAATTCATTCCTTAAGAACTTATTAAATGATTCGGTTTTATTTTCAATTGTCTGTAAAGACTTACCAAATGTAACATTAATTTCTTTTTGTACCAAGTTGTGGAAGTACCCTATCTCTAGGACCGGAGGGAGCCTCTGAGATCGAACCTGACCCACCAGGTCCCTGACCCTGTTCCAACATTGAAAAAGAAACCAAAGACTTGATGTAGACCAACCCTTTTGCGTGTACAATTCTCTGATTAATTCCAACTTGGGGAATAGCATATTACTGGCTTGAGCAGATAGTTTTATGATATATTTTTTCGTGAGGAACTATGGCCTCGAATGACGCGGAGTTAGTCCACCCATGTATAATAAGAAATTAGTTGGTGTCGTTCTCAAACATCCTAGACAGTATCTCAGCGCGCCGTATTAAACCCTTTCCAATGACTCTGAAGCACAATGGGCGGCATCCTAGTGAAAATAGGAGCCGCAGTCTAGTAGGGCCCTATGCAGGCCTTTACAGATGCTAAGCAACGTAGAGGGGTGGGAGCCCCATTTTAAACCAGAAATCGCTTAAATATTAGATACAGCCTTGTTGGCTTTGTTTCTGGTTATTTCAATATGATCTTTCCATTTTGACCGCATGTCTAAGAAAACTCCAAGAAATTTTACTGAGGCACTATTCAGGATGTAAGTTCCATTCAGAAAGATTGAAATAGGGGTAGTACCCAAACTTTTCTTGGTAACAGTGCACAATTGCGTTTTCATTTCTGAAATTTCAAGCCCTCTACTTATTAGCCACGAGTCCAGGCTTCTTAAGGACCAGGCTTCTTTTACTTCTCTCAGTGAGTTCTCTAAGCAATCCGAGGAGCGGTATATAACTAAATCATCCGCATATGATAATAGTCTGGTCGAGTCACCCACATAATGAAGGATCTTTCTCATATAAATATTAAAAAGAATAGGACTTAGGATTGATTGGGGCAATCTTTACCTGCGGACCTAGAGCCTACCTCCAATCCTTTGGATTAAAAAATTAATTCTCTGCACCAGATTGTATTTTTAATAAACGTCGGCACATTATAACGGATACCTAACTCTAGCAAATCTTCGATCAGAATGTAGGGATCTACATTGTCATAAACGCCTTCGATACCTATGAAAGCGGCTACAAAGTACTCTTTTCTTAAAAAGGCCATATTGATATCTGTAACCAAAACTGCTACATTATCTGAGAAGGAGCACCCCTGTCTAAATCCAAAAAATCCTGGAGGAAACACTGGAGCGCAACCACAGTGCAATATAAATATACAGTTGTTCAGTACTTAATATGTATACCTACACTGTAAAACCGACGGGCCTGTGCTGTATAGTGCTATTCATGTACCGACAAGTATCATGCATAATGTAATCTGGAACCTTGTGAAATTCGAATTTGACGTTGTGAAATTTATTAACCATGCTGATCTAAACGTGCTACCCGTAATGCAATGACATGATTCATTCATGGCGTCGGACGAGCATATGGTTGCACAAGAGCCATGCCAATTTTATGGCAGGAGACCGATACCCTAGATGTTTAGATGCGTACAACAGAAATGAAATTTAATAATAATATAACAAAAATGAAGTAATATTAAAAGCAAGAACATTGCTTATTTGATTGAGATAAAACAGATATTCAGTTATTCGAATAAATTATTTATTCATATTGAATAGGAACTCGTCTGGTATTCGGATAAAATAACAAATTTATTAGAACAGAATAAAAAACTTATTTCCTCCAAATCAATTTTGAAATTTATTTAGATTACTTTATTAGATTCGAAGAGAATTACTCATTTGATCCAAATAAATTTTTATTTGGATCCAATCAGAAAATTTAAATAAAACGAAATACCTTCTAAATAATTCGAAATATTTGTTGCAATTAAATTATATATAAATAAATAAATGTATAATATAATTATATATAATAAATAAATAAATATTAGGTTCATATACAAATGAGAAAATTTATTTGCTCCGAATCAAATTTATTCAAATCAAATGAATTTTTTCTTTGCGTGTAGCATAAGCAGACGAGAATCTTAAAGTTATAGACCACGACGGCGAGAATATGCTCTCTAGAAAATACTAGATTTATCTGATCCATTGTAATTTAGTACTTAATCGATATTGGTGCCCCACTTAACTACTGAGTGTATGTCTAGGCCGTTCTAAAAGACAACTTCAGTTGTTAGTCTGTAGATTTGTCCACAAACATTCGCTACGACGTCAAAAAGCATTCAAAATTCGAGTCAGTGCATAAATACTTCCTGATTGGTCGAGACTTCTCCCAAACCTTGTCGACGAATAAAATTTGGTGTAAGAAGATCCTGAAGTTGAGGACCCGTAGATCAAGGGTGCAACGCAAACAGCCAGTTCCTCCATGGTCGGTTCTACCAAAGCTAAGTGTCGACCATCGTTATCCATTTATTATCATTCATGCTAAATTCTATTACCATTATACAAATTGTATTCCTGTATTTCTACAAGAATACTAGATTTTATCTCATGTATAGGGGAAGGGCGGGTAAAATGGGCCCCTTAAGAAAAAAATGCTCATAACCTGAGCTTTTTACTCGTTTTACTTTTTTTTAGGCCCTGGACGCGGATTTGGTGTCAATATGCTGCAGCCTTTATATATTATTATTATTGTTTTTTTTTTATTGTTAGGTATCAGAAATATTATGGGGCCTATTTTGCGCCCCCCCCCCCCCCCCCATCTATATATATATAAATATTACTATCAGTAATACACATGTTGAAGATAACACTCGGATGTGGTATTTTGAGAAGAAAGTCTCAATCAATCAAGTCGAGTCAATTGTTGATGTTAAATTGCCTGACGTTTCGGCAGTATTGTTCTGCCCTCATCAGAGGCTTGGATGTCAGTGGTAATCCATATTAACTAAGCGGATCTACCGGCTACTGTCCTCTTGTGATTAAGAGTAGTCATTGACTACTCTTAATCACAAGAGGACAGTAGCCGGTAGATCCGCTTAGTTAATATGGATTACCACTGACATCCAAGCCTCTGATGAGAGCAGAACAATACTGCCGAAACGTCAGGCAATTTAACATCAACAATTGACTCGACTTGATTGATTGAGACTTTCTTCTCAAATTACTATCAGTAGTTGACATGAGGATGGGAAATGTGATTGTTAAGCCAGTATTCTAAATACTTAGGGATATTCCCTAGGTTGAACCCTGTATTACAGGCCGAGTGTAATTAAATTGAAGACGGTATCTAACCGATCTACGAATACTCTACGATTCCTATTCATCAACGTTGCTATTAATATTTGTTATCCATGCTTACTACATTAATTCAGTTAAGAAAGCCCACAGAGCTTGCTTAGAGCCAGTGCTAAACACTACGGGGAAACCCTTAGCTTCATGTAAGTTCGCGACACCTTGAACTCGGCGAGGATTGGCTTTATAAGTATAAGCAATACAATATTTAATATACCGATACGAACAAGAAATTGAAAGCAAAAGTTATAAAAAGTTATAAAGAGTTATAAAGGGTTATAAAACCCGCAAAGAGTTATGAACCCGATATTTAAAATCAAGCGATAATAAATTCATCCGTTATATTAACAAGGTGTCAACGCGAGAATGGAGTAAGGCATATAATCGTTTGTTATCTATACATATAAAGATTTCTTTTAAAGTAATAGCTCCCTTCACGAACCCGCGTCGACACACACACACACACTCACACACATTATTATCATTGTATTAATTATACACAGTCTTCTTTTATGTCCAACCATTAATAATATCTTTACCAAATCGTTCAAGAATACAACCTATTTTTACCAGTTAATTTTCTTTTATCATTTATTCGACCTAATACATTCCTGACAAGATAATTAAACCCTTCCAGCTTGAACAGTTAATGCGAGCCCTGTATAGGACTAGACAGCGTAGGATCCAAAAATCGATCTATTGAAAGATATGTCAAAATTATTTTTATTAATTATCGTTGATAACGGGCGGTTGTACTTAGCCGCTTCGCGGTTGGGTATAGTCGGACTTAACACATTTGACGTTCGTCTCTCGCTGACTTTTGATTATCATTAATTAACGGATCGCGAATCGACATCCACGTTCGTCACACATTTAAATCCACAGATTTAAACATCAACACAAAAAGAAAAAAATTCCTCCCGCTTCACAAGAGCAATATTTTTTTCCCTCGAGGATGGGCGTGTTACGTGCTCGCGTTCTCACACTCCTATATTTCCTATATGATATCCACCCATGGACATAACTATGTATCTACCCAACCACCATAATCCTCAGCGCATCCTCCCATACGATTACAAATCAGAGGCTGTACTAACCTTCCATTTCAAGAACTCAATCGCCAATTCGAACTAATCTCATCCTTACTAAGAGCAACTCTTCTCTTACATCTAAAACTGCTTACGCAGCAAAAACGCATGCTCATCTCCAAGGGATATATCTAATTGTAAGACACTCACTCTCGCTTCGACACTCAAGCCTAACTCTTCTATCACAAATTATATTCACTTTCACACTATAACCCATAATCTAAGCTTTCAGTGATATAATAATTGTAATAAACGATTGTTCTACGGGTGAGAACATTTTAAAATTAATGTATTTGTGCGTGTACGTGAAGTGCAGGCCACTGGTGAAGTATGACTCATAAGAGTGACGTCGTAGGGCCCTCACGCCTTACGCCTAATGAGATCGATAGTTTCGAGAGTAGTGGGTTATGAGTGATGAAAGAGAGCAGACCTCCTCTGATAATGGTCCGCTTTATGTTAGCAACTATGTAGTTTTCTTTAAATGTATATTGAATATTCATTGTTATTTTATTAATAAATCTGAGGAAAATAGTGTGCCATCCTTCAACCAAAAACCCTTACATACGTAATTCCAATTCATTTTCATTTCATCGTACCAAGTCCGGTTATCTTCAGATGTAAAGAACGAGGCACGAACTCACAAATCATAATTCAAAATAATTCATAACATCGATAATAGCTGAGACATAGCATTGGTGGCAATGAAACTCCAATCCCAAATCATAGCAATGGTATTTTTTTATGTTTTTTTTTTTTTTTTTATTCTGGAAAATTTTCAAAAACGCGTTCTATAGGAAAAAATAGGAAACTTTTGTTTGAAACTTTGTTGTTTTCCAATTTTAATTTGATACGGTACCTTTTTTTTTGAGATCTTTATACGTTTCTGAAAATTTTCAAAAAAAAGGTACCAAAACAAATTAAAATTAAAAAAAAAAAATTCCGAACAAAAGTTTCTTATTTTTTCATGCAAGACACGAATCTACAAAAAAAATATAGGTTTCCATTTAGAAAACCAAAGATGACTTTCAAATGACCTGGATTCTTCGACTTAGGAAAGAATTCAAAAGCACTATCTCGTGTCCCCCTTGAAACCATGAAACTAGTATATGAAACATTTTTTCGTATCTCGCTTTGTTCAGAAAAAAATTGCCCAGGTCACTATAAATGCCTCACCTTGTATATTATATCGTCGCAACACTCAGCACGTCAACCGCCGTCTCGGCGCCGTGTAATTCTTATATTCAACTGTTTATAACTTTTAAAATATTAGCTCTGTGGACAAAAGATATATAGAAATTTTGTAGAAAATTCATTATTGAATAAAAAAGATAATAGAAATTTTCTCAGTACGTTGATGTTTAAGTGAGTTTCGGAGGAATAAAGAATATTTGCGACACTAAACAAGCTGTAATTAAAAAACGATCAGTTAAATTAGAAAAAGTTCAAAAATTCAAAAGTAGAAAAATTGTGGAACCTAATTATCTGCAAAAAAGTCCATATGTTCTTTATCCTAAGGTCAGCCGTCTTCGAGATATGATATAAAATGCGTTTTTCAAGATGACGGCTTACGCCGGATGGGTGTGACCGCAGACTTTTTAAGCTAAGCTCCTTGTCTGTCAATAAAACGCATGCAACATTGAATAAACTTCATCAGAATTGTGCATTATGATTGTGGTCTATCGTCTGGGCTAAGATATATAGGAAACTCAAAACATGCGACTTGCCAACTCTGCCAACGATGATTTCTTCATCCACGTACATCATACACCATTCAGTAGTCACGGTTGGTCTCTTCACGTCTCCAGTCTGGAAGAGTTTGTTACGTACGCAGCTTCAGTTATCTGAAGTTTACAACACGTATCCGAGATTCAAAATTAATTTCTTTTGTTTGTATTTAACTTCAGAAATGTAATTATTGATTTCGTTGCTTATCTACGAGCAGCAGTGCTTAGCACTTCGGGACCTCCTAGATTGCTCTTAGTTCACATTAAGAATGTGATCTAAAACCAAAGTCAAACTTCACTCGAGAATATAATATTTGGTTGCAATAAGTAACTCTCTTAAAGGCATCTAAAGTCACGTAGAAGCCGATAACGGCGTCTGCATAGTCACAATAACCATCCTCCTGTGGAGTGAGGCGAGGCAACGCTAACTCTGCTGACCTCTCATTATCACACTATCACACCAGTTCTGTATGTGTGATTTTCTGTCTCTCTAATTTTTACAAAATATAAGGAAAATCAGGCTAGGGAATTCAATAAATAATGTAATAATAGCTTGGGGCGTTACCTAAATTACGAAATGGATGAATGCGCGATAATTTCGGTACAAAATAAGGACATAAATGTACTTGAAGCAAAATCGAATTAAGCTAGTGTGAGTAAAGTATAGCGGAGGCATGGGATGGCATGGGACCGCACAACGCAGCAAGGGCCCCTGCGTCTACGTTTGACTTAGACGAGTATCCGAATCATCTGGACAGGAATTAGCATCTAAGTAGGCTCCTAATTGGCTAAGCCACAAGCGAAGTAATACATGTATCATTACAGCCACGGGAAACTCGGTGCCTGTGAACTTGAAAAGGTGTCGTTTTTCTGTCAAATCACGAGGCATGTGGACGTATCGACCCGTGTACAAAATTAAGCCAAGAGTTGTATTAAATCTTTGCTCTAAAGTCTAGTGGTAATACAAAAGGACTCAGTACCCGATAATGAACCTTAATTCAAAACGAGATATAATTATATCGTATTTAATGAGATATAATTCATGTCGGATTATAATCCGACAGTTTGGTGTTCCGTTTTATAGAATTAGATTCAGTGCAAGGACACATTATTAATCAAAAATCGATTCTCCTTCGAGCCATAAATCTTTAGTACAGATTTATGTAATTTTAAAACAATTTAACTTCGTTGATTCAGAAACCTTTTCACTTTAATAAATTTAATATGAATAAAATATTCAATAAATTGTAACCTCACGTCCATTTCAACTACTCAAATCAAAACTCCATATCGTTTCAGTGTAACAAAACCGTGTAATCCAAATTATCCGGAAATTTAAAGGATTTGTGAAATTCAAGCATCAGACTTTTGAACATTTAGACTCACTAGGAGAGTATCGCACCTCCGGATCATGGATCTGGACCAAACTTGCAGGGGTGTTCCCTTGAGCCAAAATATGAAGTACCTGCTGAATAACTCTCTGGATTCGGCCTTTACTTCATCAATTTACCTAAATGTACAATAGAAATCAGCGTAACTTTGGTTTTGCAAATTGCCATGAAATAACCAGTTTTTGTGCGGCGTCGTGAGATTCTACATTGCACTGAATATTTATACATTGAATACAGTCATTAATTGTACATCGGATTTTTGAAATTTATCATCCCAGCTATAAAAAATCACTTTATTCTGCGTCTATTCACACATTACTTCTCGTCGTTTATTACTCGTACAGTATTCATTTAGTGAATCTGAAGATCTCTTCCAAGTTGCAAAATGTTGAATACGTAGTCTCAATTTTCGTACTGACAGCATACGAAATCCTGTAAGTTACCACATAATATTGCGATGAAATCGATATTGCGATGAAATCGATATTGATAATCTCATTGATAGAGTAGAGGCCCAATCCGGAGAGTTATTCAGCAGGTACTTAATATTTTGGCTTAAGGAAACACCCCTATAAGTTTGGTCAAGATCCATGACCCGGAGGTGCGATACTCTCCTAGTCAGTGCAAATTCATAAACAATTAAATAGTTCATCCAAGTTGTGACCGCGATCCGTTCATAAGAATCAATATCATAGCCACATATATATGGGTCATATCACCAAATAATGAACGATCTTGTACTTGGGGGTCACCGGTCAGAATCACCATTTAACCAGGTGATAGTAAACATCGAAAGAGGTAAGTCTGATTTTTTTTCAATTTTTTTTTATGTATAACTTTGGCAACAGTGGTATCCGAAATTTTGCAGTTTTTCTGCAATATGGTCAATTAAACATATGTATTAATAATTTGGGATGTTTTGGAGTAGGTAGTACTATTGTACCTATGAAATTCTTGAGCGACCTTTGAAAATTTATATTTTGAGCTAAAATTTTCAGGATGTCATTTTGTTCGGGTGTGAAAACAATTGCCGCCACGAGAAAAAATATTTGAAGAAAAAAATAATAATTCAATTTTTGACCATTTTTCGGAATTTTCAAAATTCGTGAGCGAGCTCTAAAATTTTTTTAATTGATCTAGAATTTGGGGAGAGCTCCTCAAATGCACGAAACTAATAAATTTCCATACGAAACTCAAATCAAAAAATAGTCGGTCAAAATGGGTCACCCTAACGTAGGTACAGTCTTTATTTATTTACACTCGACCCCATCGGAACCCCAGATTCTTCTCACACTCACACAGACTCAGACTCAACTTTTTTTTACGTGAAATTCACGCCGACAAAGTAAAACCATATTTTTTAGTTCGTCCAAAAAATTTTTTTTACGCTAGTTATGAATTATCGCATTTTACCGTAAATGTAGCGTGGGGGCGGCTTTGAGAATTAATATCTCGGGTCCCCTTCACCGTAGAGAGATGTTCCAAAACGCGTTTTAAAGGTGATGAAAGACACTTTTCGATAACAATTTTCAACTTCTCGAAAAACACAGTTTTGTTGTTTTTATGAGCAATCAAAATGTTTATCGATTTTTTTCGCAAACTAAAGCTATTTTTAAAATTCTAAAAAAAATATGAACACATTCCTTATTCAATTCTGAAGATGGCAAAATTTTGAAATTGATGGAGCGATTTTTCTAAATATTTTTTTCACAATTATTTTGCGGTACTGCGTCAGGTTGCCGCGCCGCGTCTCACGCGACTTATACCGCGTCGTACGGGGCTCGGCAAATGGCGTGGCGCACGGCTTTCCATATTGTATTTTTTGAATTTCCAATGCGATATTTCAACGGAATTTAATCGAAATTTGCAATCGCGTACACAACCAAGTTATTCGACAAATATTTATATTAGTGTGGACAATTAGTGTACAGTAGTTAGTACAGACATCATAAAGACTCCGAAAGATTTATTTCAGTGGGTAAAAACAAACGTTTCTAGTGTAGAATGCCTGTATTTAGATAAAACACAGTACAGCGCTCACGAGAATATCTTAAGGGGGATAGTTACCCTTGAAATTTTCAAAAAATCGAATTTTCGTTTTCGAGGTATTCATATACCTGCATCCTTTCCCCGTATTTTAAGCCTAATAGGAATTAAAAATTCCAAAAATTGCCGAAGTTATAAACAAAAAAGTAAGCGCGCGCGTGCAGACGGTGGTACGGTACATATGCCAGGTGCGCTCCGACCGCAGCTCTCGGAACCGAAATGAAAGTTTGAATTCTAAAATATGGAAAATTGCGCGAAAGAACTGTTTTTGTGGGGTTGAAGTTGTACAAATTGCTATGTATTTTGCTGTTTGTACATACAATGACAAAGCATCGAGCATAGGAAAAATTTTAAAAGCTTTGGATATTCTAATCGGGCCCGAGAGTATGAACTGGCACAGGAGAACAGGCGAGATCCGCCTGACAGCTGCTGGACATCGTGCTTCAGTGGCAACAAAAGAGGGCAGGATTGAGTTGAGAAGAAACAGAAAGGCATCTCAGGATCGAAATAGCACAAGCGAAGGTGTATTGTATGGAGCTGGCATCGACTGAACCCCGTAAGTATCAATTTCAATGCGCAAAATAATTTACAAGTGACACCAAACTTTGAACGCGATTTCCCACGAACTATGTTTTTCAAAACGGTGAACATATCTCGAAAACCGCTCCAACGATTTGGATGAAATTTGAAACTGAGGTACACAGTGACATTCCGCACCATGTATTGGGAGCAGAATTTCGAAAAAAATCTCGAAAAAAATTTTTTATTCGAAAAATTGCAGATTTTTTAGACGAAAAATTGCAAATTTCATTTTCGAAAAAAAAAAATATAAAATTTTTTTTTTCAAAATCTGCTCCCAATACATGGTAGTAAATATATTTAAGATTATAAAACCAATTTGTTTTTTTGTTTCAGACGATTCATTCACCTGGAATCATGTTCACCGCTTAATGGTGCACCGCGCGCAACGCTGCACGTTATTGTTAATAACATTTGTATAAATAGAGCTAAATGACTTTTTCGTGATTGTCAATAAAGTTAATAAATGGACGCTTCGAATAAAAAAAAATCAAGTGTCTATTTTTATTTATGACTTCAGAAACAATGCTTAAAAAAAGGCCTGTTTTATGGGTCTCAAGGGTAACTATCCCCCTTAATGTTACGTTTTGCGTGTGCTAAGCCCATAACGGGTACCAGAAAATTGCACTCATGTGTACCAATTAATAAGAAACAAATCGAAGTGAAGGTGTTTTCGGCTTCAACGAAACATTCTATAGTTAATGTATTGAAATAAAGTATTATTATCAATTCTAATTATGTATGTATGTACAACTCAATTATTACCCCAAATCCTGAACACACATGCTCCAGAGGCTAGATTTTTGCTTATCACGAAATATTAAATCTGGAAATCTGGAAAGCCGCGTCCCATGACATTTGCCGAGCCCCGTACGACGCGGTAGTCGCGAGGCGCACGGCTCGGCAACCTGACTTAGCGCCGGACAAATAATTGTAAAAAAAATATTTAGAAAAATCGCTTCATCAATTCCGAAATTTCGCCATCTTTAGAATTGAATAAGGAATGCGATCATATTTTTTTTTAAATTTTAAAAATGGCATTAGTTCGCGAAATAAATCTATAAACATTTTGATTGCTCATAAAAACAACACAACTATATTTTTGGAAAGGTTGTAAATTTTTATCGAAAAGTGTCTTTCGTCACCTTTAAAACGCGTTTTGAAACATCTCTCTACGGTGAAGGGAACCCGAGATGTTAATTCTCAAAGCCGCCCGCGCGCTACTATTACAGTAAAATGCGATCATTCATAACTAGCATAAAAAAAAATTTTTGGACCGACGAAAAAATATGAGTCTACTTTTTTGAGATCAAAAAAACATAAAAAATTGGCCGATTTGGGGTGGAATTTCCCACATATCAAGTAAAAAAGTCTCAGTTTTCCAAAAAAAATATTTTTATTGCAAACAAAATGGACACTCATCTATAAAAGTGATTTTTTGACTTTATGCGGGAGTTTCAAGGCTTTCTGGACATATGGAAAAATCAACAATATTTTTATCGGAAAGTTGAGAGTTATTCACATGAAAATACTATTTCCTGGTTTTCATTATTTACAAGCAGCACAGAATAATTATTAATGTTTAAGACCATGTTGCAGGAAACCTGCAAACTTTCGGAAACCACTGTTGCCAAAGTTATACATAAAAAAATTTGAAAAAATCAGAATTACCTGTTTCGATGTATACTATTGTAATGTACTGACGCAACTATATATTAAATATCTCGTATTATAATAATTAGAATAATATTACAAACGCTTCTTACACACCCTACAACAACTATTAACGATACACGATACAGTCCCAAATCCTTCATACAGTCCTAAACCCGGCCTCCACACCGTCATAAACCATTTCCTGTTGACGAAAACCCTTGAGATTCCTTACTTTTCATAAACAATCCCTAGTTTTACGACCTCTGTTTCCCGAGTTTCTCTTTCAGCTGCATTTCCAAAAACCCCTCAAAATTCTAACAAGCCTCCTACCCCTGATGACCAATATCCAGCCTCCTTACTTTTCTATTCTCTTATTGGATCCCTACCAACCCTCAGTCTCAACCCTCAAACTCCCACTCATCCAACTCAGCTCAAAAAGACACTTTTCAAAGACAGATACCATTCAGACTCTCAACTAAACACTAGTAATTACTCCAACAAATTGTTCTACAGAAGATCAGCCTTGTAAAAAAATATATTTTCGTTTTAAAGAAATATCTCGTTTATTTAACCTCGTGGTCCATCACACTATCACCTGGTTAAACGATGATTCTGACCACTGACCCCCAGGTAGAAGATCGTTCAGCGATATGCTCGATGTGTAATTTAAACAGTTACCGAAAGAGAGAGAGAATTTCAATTTCACAATTATAATTATCTTCATTTTAATTAAAATTTCATTTATTATATGCGTAAACGTAGGTATCGTTAATCGGCAATCCTAGCCCAGATTTAACCTCCTAATAGTTAATATATATTCCGTTTTGAGGTAAGCCTTCGCAATCCCCACGTCGACGTACCATGTCCACTGTTGTAATTTTATTTCATTTACCCGTCAGTTTAAGCGACTAATAATGTTAGTCCGTTGAACTGTCACTTTACTCATTCTCAATCGCTTAAGAATATAGTATCGTTTTTACCATTTAATCCAATTCACTATTTATTTTATCTGATCTTCCAAAGTATTAGTTAATCAGCCTCTATAACATTTAGACACATTGAATTGAGACCTGTATAGGACTAGGCGGCAACGATCCCATTTACCGGACTATCGAGAGGTAGATTTCTTATTATTTTATTTTTATTCAGTCTGTGACGACACTCTTCCCTATTAATAAATTCGCTTATTAATCAAGCTCTCGGATTAAACAACCGTACTGCGCCCGTCACAAGATGAGATTCACTGCACCCTCGTCGCGTGTAATTTTGAAGCAGTAGTAGGTGGAAATTGTTCATCACCTCTCGAAACGATGTTTTGTTCTTATATAAACGAAGAGTGAATCAAGTATAGTACGGTGAATAAAGCGTGGTAATTATGTTAATGTTTGACGAATTAACGTGTGATGGTTTATTGCATTTTTAAATTGAGTATTTCACAAGGAAATGACGAGTTTAATAAATATTACTTATTATCACAAAAAATTAGGTACGGATATCGTAGGATGTCCGAACAAACAAATTACTGTTAGAAATTCAAGACGAAGGCTTTCGTTTGTTCAAAATAGTTATACGTTATAACGAAATTCGAAATAGATGAGAACCCATAATTTCGTTAATGTAAAATACCGTTTGAATCGAGCTTGATTCGCGAACTACCTTACCCGACCAAATCACGCCGAACACTGTCGTAAAACTGGGAAGACCCTCCGTCACCTATGGTCCCGCCACAGTTGTGACCCTCGCCGGAGTGGGGGTGGTGGTTTAGTGGGAGTAAGGCCTCTTAGTGGGGCCAACAAGGACCCCCTTTGAACGAGAAAACTCGACGGCGCGGAGTAGCGGAGAACGTCTGGTCAATCTCATCACACGCTTACGGTATGATTGTTCAGATTACTTCGACTATATCGACGATCTTGATGATATGGAATTAGAATTGAAGTTATAACGCCAATAATACATTTCATGAATTCTACAATTCAACTCAAGTTTTGGATGAAGAAGAGAACATTTCATCGGCTGGGAGGAAGAAGCGACAGTTATGTCTTCGCCATAAAAAAAGGAGCCATTTCAGCTTGTCTACGGAAAAAAGTGCCGTTTCGACTTCGATGTGAAAGAGGTCACGGTTCACGAGCGATTTTCTTTTATAATTTCAAGTTGGCAACAGACGCAGGAAATATGGATTTCACCTCTATTGTTAATAATTATATTTAGTGAATCGGAGTTACTTTGGGGCCCGTGAATGAATAATACTTCAGTTTGTTTGTAAAATATAACAGTGATAAAAGATTCATTCGAACGGTTAGCTAGATCAGCGTATACACTAGAGTGGTTGTTAATTTTTAACATATACTTGCCACCCCTTGAATAGATAGATAAGGACGGAAAAACAGTGTCTAATTTTTTCCAGATGTTTGGCTTAATTGGAAAGGGTGCCGAAATTAATTGGAAGTTGAAAAAATTGAAAAAATAAATAAAAAAAAATAGGGAAAAATATTTTTCGCAATTTTCAAGTAAATAGGAAGGAAATTATTGTTGAATTCAGCAAAATCATATGATGAAGCCGAAAGTGTGAATGACTCAATGGTTTAGTAAAAAAAAAAAAACGGGAAACAATCTAAAATGACAACAAAATAAAATATTTTCGGCAAAAAAATGTATTTGATGGTGTTTTTTATCGAATATATATTTTTTTTGTCAGAAATATTTCGTTTCTTGTCATTCTAGATTTGATTCCACTTTTTTTGTTTTTTTTTTTTACTCAACTATTGAGTAGGGTAACCCATTTTGACCATTTTTTGATTTAGAGTCTCGTATGAAAATTTGTTAGTTTTTTACATTTGAGGAGCTCTCCCCAAATTCCAGATCAATTAAAAATTTCCAAGAGGTTGCTCACGAATTTTGAAAATTGCAAAAATAGTCAAAAATCGAATTCTTTGTTTTAGATTTTTTTTCTCGTGACTGCAATTGTTTTCACGTGTGAAAATAATGACATACTGACAATTTCAGCTGAAAATATAAATTTTCAAAGGTCGCTCAAGAGTTTTATAGGTAAGGTATTGTAACGTACCGCGGTATTGGCGGGTTAAAGAACTAGCCAATGCCGACGTCCGCGTGAGTTCTTTGTCTAATTATCTGCTTTTTGTTAGCAATTTAGAATATTAGTGATTTTTGGGACTCCTCTTATAAGAATGATTGTTGGTGGGGAAATAATGGGTCTGCCATTCAAAGCCACCTAGTGTTTTGTGTATTTTATGAACTGCTATACGGACACGGGGTAAACCAATGCCGTCTCTAGACTACGGACCCGGGGTAAACTTCCCAAGGCCGCCTTCCCTCCACAGAGCCGGGCGAACCAAGCCTGTCGTGCTTGTTATCCCTATCTTTTTGTAACACTAACTCAGATCCGGGAATGCGATGATTCCAAGACTGTCTGCCAGATTCGGGATTGCAGCTTGGCCCTTGGACACGGGTAAACCAATGCCGTCCGCACTGTGCAATGCACTCCCTAATCTGTTCCCTAATAAATGGCTTGTTGACAGTTTAATTAGGTCAGACGAAATCTCAAAATGAAAAGAATCTGGGTTAATCTTAGATTATGTGATTTAATAATATGAACTTGCAGAATGATTACAAAAGAAAGAAAAATGAATCAAGAGTTGACAGTAATACTTAAATGTATTCTTATTCTATGTTGGCCTTTAAACCTTTGTGTAGCTGAGCGTTAAGCTATCTTAGCCCTTTCTATTTAGTATGTTCGTGCGACACAATACTATTTGGTATCCTCGAAATTTATAAAGTTTAAAGCGCTTTGCTTTTAAATTTATTTTCTTTTTCTTTGCTATGATCAAATTGCTATAATTCGTCTAGACTTTGATTCGATATTTTTACTATTCCATGGAGTTTCTAGTTAAATTTGACTCTATTTCCTTTGACTCGAATAAATGAATTTATTTAGGTACTGATTCTGACGCTTCAATACCTTTAACAAGTGAAGTTAAGTTAGAGAAATTAGACTACAAATGAGTCGATCAGGTGCTATACCGTGAATCGCTGCCGCTGCTGGCAGACGATTCCTTATATTGCGTTTATCCCCTCCATTTTCGCGTCTAACGTAGCTAGGGGATTAGCTTAATCCCTCGACCTATTGTCGCGTGATTTAACTTGAATTTTTTCTGTAATAACCAGCCAGCCTGAACCGTTACAGTATAGGTACTCCAAGATATTCAAAATTCTTGAGCGACCTTTGAAAATTTATATTTTGAGCTGAAATTTCCAGGATGTCATTTCTTTATGCAAAAACAATTGCCGCCACAAGACAAAGTATTTGAAAAAAAACATCGATTTTTGACCGATTTTTCAAAATTCGTGAGTAACCCCTAAAACTTTTTTAATTGACCTGGAATTTGGGGAAGGGTCCTCAAATGCAAAAAACTAACCAATTTTCATACGAGACTCAAAATCAGAAAATAGTCTGTCAAAATGGGTCACCCTACTATTGAGTCATTCACTTTTTTAGCTTTACCGTATGATTCTACTGAATTTAACAATAGATTCTTTTAGAAATATGGGAATTGGCAAGGTTGACTAAGTGAATTAAATCGGGTGTTATATTTAATATAGCACAACTTATTAAAACTTGTCTTGTTCGAGTCGGGAGAAAGACTGACTGAGATAAAAGACAAGGACTCTGGTCCCGGAGGACCACAGGCCCTTCAATATCGCTTATCTGAAGTTAATATATACAAATGAAGTGTATAGAGAGTATACAGAGGAATACGTCCAGACTAAACGGTTTAGAAATATATGATATATGATATTGGGTGATTCATTTTGTATATTTCAATACTCCCACTCAAAATTAATCAATTTAATAGAGATTCGTCTTATTTTATTTGTGCCATTTTGGGGATAATAATATTGGTCCAACATTTGTTGCTATGGATTGGGAAAACCCCAAATAAAACCCAATCAAACCACATTAAACATATTTGATTATATATTTTACCCATTTCTTTTACTTATTTCTATCATATAATTGATAGTTTTCCATAATAATATGTGATTCATAAAAAAAATATTGTTTTTGTTTCTTAGATTACATTAGTCAATCGAGGATCAAGGAAGTATTGATTTTATATCAAGAAGTTAATATTCTTCCAGGCCAATCTGTTTTCGGATGTTCAAGAATTGTATAGCAGGCAATGGTTTTGTGAATGCATCCGCCAGTTGTTTGCCTGTAGAAAGATATTTAATTTTTACTTCTTTTTGTTCAACTTTCTCTCTTGAAAAATGATATTTAATATCAATGTGTTTTGAACGTTTATGGTCAGTTGGATTATTAGCTATTGCAATGCACCCATTGTTATCTTCATAAATAATTATTGGTACATTCGTTTCCAAATTTATACTAGATAACAGAGATTTTAACCAAGAAACTTCTTTAATACCCTCATAAAGTGCCATATATTCAGCTTCTGTGGTTGACGTAGCCACTGAGTTCTGCCTTTTTGTATTCCAAAATATTGTGTTTTTATCAAATAATGTAGATAAGTAACCGGTAGTGCTTTTCCTATCAAGCTCATTGCTTGCCCAGTCAGCATCTACATAACCATAGTTAATAAGTCTCTATAATCAATTTTCTCATAAATCAGGCGAAGTGTTAATGTCCCTTTAACGTATCTTAGAATTCTTTTCAAATTTTGCCACAGTTCTTTATTATTTTTCTTTTGATACCTACTCAATAGATTAAGAGCTACGCATAAATCAGGACGTGTACACAACATTGCATACATTAGACAGCCAATTAGATTTTTACATGGTGCATCATAATATTCGTCTGAGTCTAATTCTGCGTAGTTTAATTTAGTAGGCAAAGGAATCTTAACATGTTTACAGTCACTCATATTGAACCTTTTAAGAACTGTTTTTAGATATGTACTTTGATCTAACGTAATTTTATTTCCCTTACGTTCAACATTTGTGCCTAAGAAATATTTGATTTCGTTCATATCTTTCATTGAAAATTGTTTCATTAGGTATTGTTTAAAATTTGTCATTGTACCCGCGTCAAAAGTAACAATGAAAATATCATCGACATAAAGAATCACATAAATATTTTTAGTAATATGATTTCTATCAAGGAAATATAGACAACGATCAACGCATGAATTTGTAAATCCATGTTGCTTAAGTACTTGATCAAAGCGTTGAAACCAGCATCTAGCCGATTGTTTCAAGCCATAAATAGCCTTATTTAATTTACACACCTGGTTTTCTTGTGCCTTAAGTCCTTCTGGTATTCTCATATGCAAAAACCTTTCGCCAAGTACATTGTACAAAAATGTCTTCATACAAAAAAGTATTGAAATCAGATCTTATTGCCAAGTAGGTGATATGAATATACAAAAATGTCGTCTTCATACAAAAAAGTATTGAAATCAGATCTTATTGCCAAGTAGGTGATATGAATTTGAGAGAATGACATTTACTTTATCTTGAATTATTAATAATTAGGCCTCAAATATTGTTTTTATAGCATTGTCATTCTGCTACATGGAACCATGATGGATACGGTCAGAAGCAATGGAAGCTTCCATTGATTTTTTGAAAAGAAAAAAATTTGGAGGTAGTGGTACTTGGCGGGCATTTATATTTTCTTGTAATTTTTACAAAAACGCCCGCCAAGTACTACTACCTCCAAATTTTTTTCTTTTCAAAAAATCAATGGAAGCTTCCATTGCTTCTGACCGTATCCATCATGGTTCCATGTAGCAGAATGACAATGCTATAAAAACAATTTTTGAGGCCTAATTATTAATAATTCAAGATAAAGTAAATGTCATTCTCTCAAATTCATATCACCTACTTGGCAATAAGATCTGATTTCAATACTTTTTTGTATGAAGACGACATTTTTGTATATTCATATCAAATCAGAAATTATAATGACATACATAGTGTTTATAAATTCACTCATGAATTTTGGTTTACTGGTAACAATGAAAAATTATCTATATTTTTGATATTTCCTAAGTTAAAATATTGAAGACAGAAGACAGTTGATCGCTGGCTTCGATGGAAATAATAGCACTCAGGTAGCCCGTAGAACCTTATATCTTGTCGTACTATCGGATCATAATTCACATTTTTGGATTCTTATAAACTATTCTTGTCACTGGATATGAACGGTTCGCCTAGCATTGTGATGTTTTAATAATAGTACAAATTGATGCGATTGTAAAAGGATCAAACAGTATTATCTTCTGCTTCCTCATTCACTTATGAGTTCTGAGTTGTGACTTGTGAAGGAACAACATATTTGTAAAGTCAGCAGTTGCAAGCGCAGTGTTCATTGACTGTCCCATTGATCGGAAGGCAAAGTAGACTACAACGGGTCTAGAATTCAACTACTGAAAAATTACAAAAAAACATGCAGTGAAAATGAGAGGATGATCAATATAAATCCACAGAAATCTGAACTTATTTCAGATTGAGCGTCATCAACCTCAAATGTACTGTCTGAAAATAGTGTTTCTTTGATTTCAAGATTTTAATATTTCTATCGCAACTCGATTACATTTTGTGTGAAGCTCAATTTCTATAGATCATCAAGCTATCCTATAAATTGTAGAAAATTCTGCTACAACAAATCTATTTATAGTCTTCAAATAAATATATAAATATAGTCTGTGACAATAGTGTTTACCTCAAGTCGGACTTGAAAAATGTATGTTATTGATGATCATGATCGATGCAACAGATAATATACACAACTTCAATGGTTATACATATAGACTCAAACATGTTACTGTGAAAGGTTGCATTTTTAGACTTTCAAATATTAGGTGCTATGCGTAGTCTCCAATCAAGATTCAAAGTATACCTATATTCGCACGAATCTTAGTCAACTATTTGTTCGTATCGTACTACTATTTGCCTCCGATTGCTGTATGATCGCATGATAATTAGTAGCTGAAACATAGAAACTCGTACCACGGCTCACGCATCCTAAATGGTACACTATATCTGATTTATATACCTATATTATGCATAGAGTCACAAAACATACATTTGACAGTTTGATAGTCACTCTTCATAACCTGAAATTTTGAAATTTTATGCGAGGAAAAAATGGGGCTACTTGATATAATTTTTAGGCGTTTCAGTAACAAATAGCTAAGTAAAATTTCGGTACGACTACCTATAGTTGAAAAATTGAAATCATATCACGCAGACGAAATGTTTACACAACGGCCACAGACTGTTATATTCCTGGCTAGACCAGCGAAATGACTCTTGCAGTGATACTACGTAAGCATGATAATTGTTGTCTGCGCCATCTGTCTTTATTCGTTGTAACGAATGTTATATACTGTAACGTGGCAAAACGTTTGACCTCCTCCTAACCAGCCTTACGCGCGTACCTAGTCCCGCACGAGTATCGAGTACCGATTCCGCTATTCGAATTCTTACCGCCCTCGTCCACAGGAGCCATGTTGGTCACCTGGCGAGGCACGCCGCTGACCGGCAACGAGCAGCGCTCACCGGACGGGTGGCACAGGTGAGAATTACTGATAGCGGAAAAGCCAGTCAGTCCATGTTCGTCCCGCGTGTTGCGAGCCTCGTGCCAAATAAACGTGTGACGACCGTGAGCTTCCCAAGAGAGAGAGAGAGAGTGAGAGAGAGTGAGAGTGCCCTGTATTCCCTCCGTGAGAGTTCCTGGATTTTACCCTGGTGTTTCTGGACTGGTTGAACCTCGGAAGCGGTAAATACGACGACTCGGCGGATTTGACGAACACGTGTGGCTGACTGAGTGCAGTCAACGTAAGAGTACCGTGCCGAAACCGTCGCCGATCGAGGTAAGATCTGTCCGGTTACCCATAAAACCCTAGTCCCGGTCCCCAATACCCTATACAACCCCCGTGAGTTCCCTAAAACATCCCTAAAACCTCGAGAGCGAGTCCCTGACCGTTGCGAGAGTTTTCAAACAAGTCCCGTACCCCACGTGGTCCGCGCACTGCGTGTTAGTGTGCCGGTTTCGTCCCCGCTGCGCACCTAACGTCTCGCGAGTCCCGGCCGCCATCTTGTCGAGTCGTCTGCTGTCACGCGTCGCAGTAGTCTGCAGCGAGGCAGAGGCTCAGGCAATTCCCCAAGTGTCGTGCGAGAGTGTACCGACCCCCCACTCCCTTCCCCGCCACAGCTGTTCGGCAGCGGAGTCTCTCGCCGCTTACGCGGTGTGGTCTCCGTTCAACGAGAGCGTGAGCGAGGGAAGTATACCTGATCCCGAGCGTGTGAGAGAGAGAGTGTGAGAGTGAGCTACTCACTAATATAGTGTTGAATCTTTATTCTTTTGATTATTTATCATTAATTATTTATTTGCTATTGTTAATTAGTAGAGTAGAGTCACGTTATATAATATTATCTTTTTGTATCCTAGACGCCAGGTAGCGGGCGGTAATTCGCGACCTTTTTCTTTTTTTCTTTTTTTAATAAACATTTTAGTTAAACATATTTTTTTCGTATCGGTGTCTTTATTCATCGCCCCCACCATATCCCTCTACCGATCCCTAGAGTTAGTCCCGAGCGAGAGAGCGAGAGAGAGGACTTCATCCCCGAAGTCTGGCGCCCAGCAACCACCCCTAATCTACGTTGGAGCCAGGTTTGTTTTCGGATTTATTTTCCTGGGTCACCTGAGCTCGGGAAATTGCCGTTACAATACATACACGTCAACACAAGTCCACTTTGCTATAGTGTATTAGTATGCACGGTCACTCTATTCCAGTGCCCAAGAAAAGAAGGGACGCCCCTCTATGTTGCTTATATAGTCATACAAACACCGATGACGCGATCGTGGAGAACACGGACGGGAAAAAGAATTCTTGGTCGAACTGAACGCTTGTAATTTGTAAAAAAATCATAATATCAGTCACCGTGCACCGATCGCATTGACCTTGGTCTTGAATGAAAGCTGCTTGGACCCTCATTCTAAATATCAATTGATAGTCCCCATGATGTTACAGAATACGACACAGTATTAAAAAAACATTATACCATTATTACCCCCACTCCGCCGGAATCCAATCTCTCCGGTATAGAGACTCGTCGAGCCTCACGCCGCGCGCTTAAAAATTCTTTTTAATGTACTTGGCGTGAGACTCTACCGAGTCTCTTGATAAATTTCTTCTTTCAGAAAACCATTGAGAAAAGCGGTTTTAACATCCATTTGATGAATTAATAAATCATGTTGATTTGCAAAAGCTTCAATAAATCGAAAAGTGGTAATTCGAGCAACAGGTGCAAAAGTTTCGTCATACTCTACTGAATATTGTTGACTAAAACCTCTTGCAACTAATCTAGCTTTATGTTTTCATAGATTCCCAGAAGCAGCATTTTTAATGGTAAACACCCATTTGCAATCAACAATATGTTTCCCAATTGGACAAGATACTATTTCCCACGTTTTATTCTGTAAAAGAGAATCAAGTTCTTCTATTATTGCTTTCTCCAACTGACTTTTATCATCGCGATCTTTTATGTCACTATATGAGGTTGGGATGTCATTAACTATCAACTGTGCATAGACATGAAAACACTTATCTTCATTTTATGAAATAACCGGCATATTTCTTATCCTTGTACTACGTCGTAATTTATTCTCGTTTATATTTTCGTCAAGGTTTTTGTTTAGGTTAGACTGAGAGTTTATATCACTGCAGTGTGAATTTTTATTTACTTCTTTTATTTCAAAAGTTTTACTCTCTTGCTTTGACTAATTTTTAAATTTTCATTAGTTTTCTGTCTTTTTCTATTTGAACTTTCTTGTTCAATTTCTTTAACCTCTTTATTTTGCAACGAGGGTCGCGTTTGTTTGAAATTAACCTCATCGAAAAAAACATCACGAGCTCTAATGATTTTATTTGATTCTGTGTTCAGTACTTCATAGCCACTTTGTTCATAGCCCACAAGTACACCTTTAAATGACTTTTTGTCATATTTACTTGATTTCTTTGTTTTATCGTGTATGTATACAGTACACCCAAAGATTCTCAAGTGGTTCAGTCTAGGCTTTTTATTATGCCAAAGTTCATAAGGTGTTTTATTTTCTTGAATGGCTTTAGTAGGACTTAAATTTAGTAAATATACTGCAGTTAAAACTGCTTCATCCCATAATTCTTGACCTAAACCAGCACCATATATCATACTACGGGCCTTTTCAACCAATGTTCTATTCATTCGTTCGGCTACAGAATTTTGCTGGGGAGTATATGGTACTGTTAAATGGTATTGTATACCCTTTTGCACACAGAATCTTTGGAAATCATTTGACCGATATTCATTCCCATTATCGCAGTATAAATGAGCAATTTTTAAATTAAAATGTTTTTCACTTTTAGCTACGAAGTCTTGAAAAACTTTAAATACTTCTGATTTATAGCCGAGTAAATACACAACCGCATAATGAGTATATTCGTCTATAAATGTTACAAAGTAATTTTTATCATCAATTGTTGAGGGCGTGATTGGCTCACATACGTCTGAATGAATTATAAATAATGGTCTTGTAACATGGGCTCTATCCTTTTTCTTTGAAAAAGGAAGTCGGGCTTGTTTTCCATATATAGAAGCTTCACATAGCTCATTCATGGGATTTGACGTGTCTAATAAATGGGTATCATAAAGCAATTTATTTCTTTTAATATCTAGAAATTTTAATTTTCCAACGTGACCTAAACGTTCATGCCAAAGTTTATATGCGTTTAATACTGTGGTTTTATCCACATTTGTTTGATTACAGATATTTCTATTTATGGTGAAAATCACCGATATTAAATTGTTCAATGGCTTACCAGTGCAGATGATCTTATTACCCCTTTTGATCAATACATCACCGGTTTCGTTGAAAATGACGCTCATTCCAGCTTCCTGGATTCGAGGTACAGATAATAGATTGTAGGGCAGCTCGGGTGCATATAAAACATTTTCCAGAACTCCTGTTTCTCCCAGGTTTGAGATCACTTCTATTGTTCCTCCTTTTGTTGCTTTTATGGATTCACCCTTCTTTGCGATGGAAATTTTCAGTGGTATATGCAAATTCTTCACTGTTGTAAAAAAGTTTAGTTGGTTACCCAGGTGATCAGTTGCACCAGAGTCCAATAAAAATGTTAATTTGTTTGAATCACTTGTCACTTCTTTGATTAATGTTCCAGCTCTACTCATAAATGCGAATCTCCCACTGTCATTTCGAGTTTGAACACTTTGAATTGTTTTTGGGTGTTCTTCTGACGTTTGACAGTACCTCTTGTAATAAAAACAATTTTTTATTTCATGATTATTTCTACCACAATGCTCACATTTTTTAAAATTGGATTTGTAATTATTTCCTCCCTTTTGATTCTGATTCTTTGAATGATTACATGTTCTTTTATTTTGATTATATGGTTTCTTGAAATTCTGTTGTCGATTATTTTTCCATTTTCTTTTGGTATCGTTACTTTGTTTTTGGACCCTCTCTTTCTGTTGAGTCTCAGCTTGTAATACTTTCCCACTCGTTTCACTTCCTTCATTTTTCAGTTTTATTTCGTAATCCAGTAATCTGGTTTTTACAAATGCAAGGCTCAGAGTTTCATCGGATAAAGTTTGAATTGCAGTTACGACAGCGTCATATGAGTTTGGCAATGTTAATAACATTCTGGCAACTTTACTCATTTCATTTAATGTCGCTCCTGCAGCTTGTAATTGAACAATCATTTCATCAAATATTATAAAATGTTTTGTTTTGTGAGAGGGGTATCACCTTTAAACTTAAAACTCAATAATTTCTTTTCCACAGCTAATTGTGTTGCCAAACTTTTCCGTTCATATATTGCATCCAATTTTTGTAAGATTCCTCGAGCTGGATTATCTTCTGTTGCAAATCCAATCATTGAGTCACTCAAATATTCAATGAGGACTCCTTTTGCGATTCTTTCATGTTTTTTCCATTCCTCAGTGATTCCTTCAGGACATACTTTATCGAGAACTTCCAGTGCATTTTCCTCCGCTATCAAGGCACGAACGCGAAACTTCCAGATGCTATATTTGTTTCCGTCAAACGGTTTAATATTCCGTCTGTTGGTTTTCTTTGCATCTTCATCCATTGGTTTTGCACTTATGTGTCCAATTACAATCTTTATTTATAATCGCTTAAAATATAATTATTCCTAATGATTTTTATATTTCAAACGTTGCCTGGGCCCATAACCTTTTGGAAATATGGGAATTGGCAAGGTTGACTAAATGAATTAAATCGGGTGTTATATTCAATACAGCACAATTTATTAAAACTTGTCTTGTTCGAGTCGGGAGAAAGAACTGACTGGGATAAAAGACAAGGACTCTGGTCCCGGAGGACCAGAGTTAATATATGCAAATGAAGTGTATAGAGAGTATACAGAGAAATATGTCTCAGACTAAACGGTTTAGAAATATATGATATATGATATTGGGTGATTCATTTTGTATATTTCAATAGATTCTTTCTTCTTTAGTCCAAAATTGCGGAAAACATTCTTTCCTATTTTTTTTTTCATTTTTAATTTATTTCTCAATTTTTTCAACTTCAAATTGATTTCGGTACCCTTTCCAATCTAGCTAAAAATCTGGGTTAATTCAAACACTGTTTTCTTGACATTATCTCGACGGCAGTATGGAATAACGTGCTATCTCAAATTATGCCAGAAAAACGTGCTATCTCAAATTGTGTCAGAAGAACGTGCCATCTCAAAATGTGCCAGAAGAACGTGCTATCTCAAATTGTGAAAGAAGAACGTGCTTTCTCGATCGGGGACCATATTTTCATTGATACGGCACTGGAATTTGGGGTGCCTGGAGTATGCAAGTACTATCTTTTAATAGATTAATCAATTGTTCCAATCATTTTTTCATTTATTTAGCTTCTATAATATAGAAACATAAAATTTGAGATAAGTTTGAATGAACAAAATTTTTCATATTTCTCACATCCGTTATTCACTTTAGATTTTCAAGACGGTCACGACTTCTAATTTTTTGTAAGATTGTTGAAACCTTCATTACAACATTAATTTGGCCGTTTCGAAGATCCAATGTGAATAACATACATACATATAATTTCTTTTAATTATTAGTTTTCTTTTATCATAAAACGAAGTTCTGCCAAAGAAAAAAAATTTTAAATTTTTCCTTTGGCAGAACTTCGTTTTATGATAAAAGAAAACTTCTGACAAAAATTCATCCAAATCGAAAGTGGTCGATTCCAACCATTGGTCGATTAAGGATGGAATGACCCACCTAGGATGATAAATTTTTTAAATTTGTTGTGCAAAAATTACATAATTTAATGTACAAATATTCACTCTGATGTGGAATCTCATAACGCGAAACCTCGATTAATTATGCTAGGGGAATTAGCCAGATTCATTTAATGGTCATCGGTACAGTATATTTAGCAAATTGGAAGACCGAAGGGCCAATCACGGAAGTTATTTAGCAGGTATTTCATATTTTGGCACCAGAAAACACCCCAGATAATAGCAAAATCTGTGATCCGGAGGTACGACCATCTCCTAGTTAGTACGAATCGAGATAGTACAAAAAATAATGGAATCCCCGCAAAAGCACCTCTGGTGCAAAAACCTTTCGCCAAGTACATTAATGTGATATTTCCCGCAAAAATAGTTTTGTAGCCATTTAATCTACAAAAGTATTGAAATCAATGGACGTTGCCAAGTACAAATAAATTTGCTCCCAATTAATTTCTGAATGTAATCTAGTCTTAGTTTTCAGTGGGAATTTACATTTCGATATGTATAATGTGCGTAACACGTAATAACATGGAACATACGAACTCAAAAGAAAAGATCAATTAAAATTAAAATCAGGAAAAAACAAAGACAAGAAAAAAAAATTCAGAGGTAGTGGTACTTGGCGGGCATTCTTGTAAAAATAAAAATTGAAAATTAAAAATCGTCGACTCATTATCTTGCTATCCTTTTCTATCTCTTAGGCGCAGAGCTATAGCAGCCTGCGACCTTATAATATTAACTTTGACGTAGATTCTGAATTATCTAAAATTGTAATTTCTAGAATCGCGTCTTTTGTCGAAATATCGAATCAAAGCGATCGTATTATCGTCACTTTAAGATCAACTTGCTAGTTAAAATCACATTACAAAAATTATTATTTCATTTATAATTTCAGTTATTATTTCATTTATTATTTCGTTTAAATCAAATTTAAAAGTCGTCCTGACATCATTCAACGACGCAAACAGGCAAGCGTTTCTCTATTGATCTCACTCAAACCAAACATAACCACAACAGACTGATTCAGACACATAGCGCGTAGGTTAAGTTCAATACCGTTTTTGTTGAACGCTCAACATTCATTTTTCATTTTTGTAATTGAATTGAACACGAATTTATATTCAACATTTATTTTTTTATTTTGTTTAATAAATACAATCTAGAACTAAACATCCGCGGGTTGCTTCCTTGTCAGTCATTTAATAAGAACTTTAACTGCCATTCTTTTCATTTCAGAACAAACCATCAAAATTAGCTAGAGAGAGCTCTGGATTTAGCTTGCTTCATATAAGTCGCAGACGATCACTGGCTAAGCTATAATAGCAGCCCGTGTTTCGGTACGCATCGAAGTCGGCGATCCCGAGTCTGTATAGGCAGGCTTGGTGAGCAATTGCACACCCAGCTCTGTAGGGAGGCGGCTCTGGTAAACGTAAGCGTTACCCGAGTTCGTGAATTGGGAAACGACATCAGATTCGGTATTTTTTTAATTATTTTATTGTTTTTTTTCCAAAGAGGAGTCCAAGAAAAATCTGCTTGAACAAAGTCACTTCACGCGGACTGGGATTTTCTAAGTCTGGCAAACTTATAAAATCCGCAAAGTTTCAAGGTATACAGGGTGAATTCCTAACGTGTTCAGACTAGAAGCCGTGTTGAGGCGGCCGCGAGTCCAAATTGGCAATTGTTTCAGTAATCAGGAAGGGATTAAATTAATCCAGTCGAGTCAATTTTGAAGTTATTTGTCGCCTGACGTTTCGGCAGTGGTGTTCTGCCGAAGCCGACTAATGATCATTAGTCGGCTTTTAATCACGGAAGGATAGTATTGTTGCTATCCTTCTACCGAACATGACTATCTCACATATTGAGTTGTCAAATTTACCACCAATTAGGCCAAGCCTCTGATGAGGGCAGAACACCACTGCCGAAACGTCAGGCGACAAATAACTTCAAAATTGACTCGACTGGATTGATTTAATCCCTTCCTGATGAATGACAGTTCGAGTGTTAACTTCACATCTACCAATTGTTTCAGTAGTTAGTGACTTTTTGACTGGTTATTTCGAGGAAAATAATTGCCGATTTCGACTGGCGGCCGCCTTAACACGACTCCTGGTCGGAACACGTTAGAATTTTTTTTTTTTTTTTCCTCTATCGTTTCTCATGTGAAAGATGTGTGCTTTCATGTATTATAAGAAACGTCCTCGAAGAGAGGCTCTGACAAAAAGGGAGATGCTGATAATCAAGTTTAAAAGGTGCCTCACCAGTGTTTGAGTGAGACACCACTTCGCATTTTTTCTCAGTGCCCTCCTTACCGAGGCTTCTCATTTCATGAAATCACTTCGATTTTTAATGTGGGAAACTCAAAGAAAAAAAAAAAGTTTTTCTGGCACATCCTAGTATGTATGGTATGTGTGTGTTAGAATTGGAAAACTCCGCAAGTAGTTCGGCAATAGGTGGATCTTTTTTCAAGAATTATACCACATCTTTCAAGCTATAATCTTTGACCTTACGATCTTTTACAATGTCGTGAAACATCTCCCAGTGTAGTTTCAATTTCTCATAATCCGGATCATCTTATTGTAAAAGGATTTATTTTCGTTTATATGACGATTTTGGCGCGACCGAACTCTGAGGTTTGAACGGCCCAGCGACGAGTCAGAATTACAGTAGAAATAGAAAAAAATGAAAAAAAAACTGGTTCAAATTCGTGAATTTTCAGTTGCAATGGTCAAATTCCGAGTGTTGTAATTCCACACTACTAGGATTCCGTGTGTGTCGTGACAACACATACAACACTATACTTTCCGGCGCTGACAAAGGGAGCTTTCCCTTGAAAAGTCAATTTTTATCTCATTGCATTTTATCGCAGTCTCTCATTTTAAAGATGTTATGATATTTATCCGAAACTCAAGTCATATACATATAACTAATGATATAAATAACAATATACACAAATCAAGTTGACTAATTTGCTACAACATCCGAAATTGTTCGTGATATTATACAAATATTTCAATAATTTCGCCGTATGAATTAGTCGAAGAATAAGGATTTAATTAATAAACAAAACAAAAATAAATAGTTATTCACGAGCGAATTTTTCGTGAAATTCAACTAATAATCCATATTTTCCGCGCGTCTTGGCAACTTGAGATTATAAAAGAAAAGAAAAAATTCGCTCGTAAAACATCACCTTTTTCACATCGAAGCCGAAACGGCATCTTTTTCGTAGTAAAGCTGAAATGGCTCCTTTTTCACGGCGAAGACGAAATGGCCCCTCAATTTTTCATCCCATCCGACAACTTATTGTCGGTAATCCAACACAATGATATGATTGAAAATAAATAAAATATAATTGTGAGCTTGAGTTACGAAGCGGAATTATTCAGAGGTTAGTCATCAGCCGACGCGACTTATAGTTCCTAGTATTATGTTACGATTATGCCTCGAACTCAAGCAATGCAAGGAAAACAAAAATATACTGCTCAAGGTATACTGTATCCCCCAAAAGCACCTCGGGTGCCAAAACCTTGCGCCAAGTACTTTAAAACGTAGTAGCTATAAACAAAAATTTCTTAAAAACATAATCGAAGAAGAAGTATTTGGTCTACAAAAGAATTGAAATCAATGGATGTTGCCAAGTACAATTAAATTTGCTCACAATTAATTTCCGAATGTGACCTAGTCTTAATTTTTGGGTGGTATTGACATCTCGATATAAATAACATGCGTAACACATAATGATATGCAACATACGTACTCATAAGAAAAGATCAATTAAAATTAAAATTGAGAAAAAAAACGGAAAAAAAAAATCGGAGGGAGTGGTACTTGGCGAGCTGATGTTTGTAATTTTTACAAAAATGCCCGCCAAGTACCACTACCTCCAATTTTTTTTTTTTGTTTCTTTTTTTTCTCGATTTTGATTTAATTGATCTTTTCTTATGAGTACGTTAATATGTGTTACGCATATTGTTATTTATATTCAGATGTAAATACCACATTCAGAAATTAATTGTGAGCAAATTTAATTGTACTTGGCAACGTCCATTGATTTCAATTCTTTTGTAGACCAAATGCTTCTTCTTCGATTATGGTTTTGAGAAATTTTTATTGATAGCTACTACGTTCTAATGTACTTGGCGCAAGATTTTTGCACCAAAGGTGCTTTTGGGGGATTTCATAACTTTTTTCACCCGTCTTGATTTTCTGATCCGTTTCCGTTGAATGGTATTTTTCAGAACAGGATTCATTTTTATAAATCTAACTCTTTTGATCTCTATTGAAAGTGTTTCAGTGATAAAGTTGTGTTGTTATAGATAACTGAAAAATGAACTGTAATGAGAAGCCTCGACCCCCGTTAGCGTTAGGTTGTATCGTAGATATCGTAGACTTACTTTCGATAAAAATTCAACGTCATGTTAAGAGCCCAACAAATATCCGATGTAAATTTATTGATAGCATGGATCGTAGAGTGCTTATGGTTGAACCCAAATTGCGACTCCGGGATAATATTGTTTGCGGCGCAAAACTTAGTGAGTGCTTTATTTATAATTATTTCAAATATTTTGCTGATATTAGATAGTATAATAGGCTAATTGGTCTATAACTGGTTGGTTTTGAGTTATCTTTATCTTTTTTTAATAACGCAATAACTTTTGCTGTTTTCCAGCCTGTCGGGAAATACGTATTATTCAACGCGTTGTTGAATAATATGCAATAATCTTTTATTATTTTCCTAGGCAGGTGCTTTAGGACTATGTTAGGTACGCCGTCGAAGCCAGATGATTTCTTATTATTCAGGTTTCTAAAAATTTGTACTAGTTGGATTTCAGATGTAAAGTAATCCAGAATTCCCTGGTTGTTGGGGTCTGAGGCCAAATTTCCATTAGAAAAGGTAGTTGCCGATCTTTTTGCTAAGCTGTTTTTTTCAATTTCGTTCTGCAGCGTATGTACCTTATTTTTAATCAGGTTCGACAAGGGTTTTTTGCCCAGATTTGCGTTCTGAATATCAGTGGCAGCGAAGTGTGCACCTATTATGTTTAATTTATCTATATGATATGTGATTGTGAAATTATCGTCCGCATCTTTATGTACTGTATCAGGCATTAGACCTGAGTCAGTCAATAGTTCTCTATTCACTGATGTGATAGAGAGGACCGGGATATGGTTTACCCCCCTTGCTCTAAACAGTCTGTTAATCTGAGGAAACATTTCGTTTGGATTATCGATAACTATGTTTCGTATTTTCTTTTCCCAGTAACCGTTGACCGACTTTCTTAGTTTTTCATCAATTTTTTGCCTTGTATTCTTTAGTAAATCTTTTAAAATATTAAGTCTGACTATATTGCCTATAGCGTTGCTTTTATGGAATTTGTTAATTTGGGTGATTAGGTATGACTTATGTTTATATAATTTTTTGATTTCTGGGGTTGTGTACTCTTTTAGGGAATACACTTGTTTTACTTTTGGAGTTTTCTTAGTTATATTTTCTACAATAATATTATCGAGGTCTTTTAAATATTGATCAATCTCAGGGTTGGAGAGGTTTCTGTTGTTCGGAATATTGATAACATTTGCGTTGAGAAGACCGTCTTCAGAAGCGTGCCAGTCCGCCTTAGCAAAATTATATTTAATACTTTCCGCCGGTTTTTCAATGATAAATGGCAATTCCCGGGTAAAGGAACAGGAGATCTTCAGTGCATTGTGGTCACTATCGTATGGAATCGATTCCGTCCTTATCTCGTCCGTAATGTTTCGAAATTCAATCTCATATCCGCCATGTGAAAGTCTAAGAACGAATTCCCCATAGGATATGAGGGTAAAGAAGAGTAAAATAACCTCAATCTCAGTGGGATTTCATTCTCGCGGTACCAAGAGTTTAGAGCAATTCCTCTCGGGTTATTAGATGCATTACACTATGATGTGTATTTTGCATTCAGATCGCCAGCTAGAATAAATAAATTGGCTGGGTTGCAAGGTCAAGTTCTTCAAAAAGACGAGATAATTCGGAAATAAAGTCCATTTTGTGGTTTCCGGGAGCGTATGCGGCTATTATATAAAGATTAAAATTACGGTTGACCTTGAGTTTAATTACGGTGGCTTCTATGGTTTTTGCTGTTATTAGGCAAACCGGTTTCGTTTCCATATATTTGATTCCTTTTTTGACTAATATTGCTGTACCCCCCCCCCCCCCCCTGTTGCGAGTTCGGCCTATCCCTTCTAATCATATCATAATTATCGAACACTAATTTATATTTACGATTCAATTTTGTTTCGCTCAGTAGGACTAGATCAGGACAGGTTTATGGTTCTCCATAAGCTCTCTCAAGCTCAACCTTCTTTGTAATGATATAATCGAGTTGACATTTATTACTACAATTTTTAAATTGTTATATTTTACGAAGTATTCTGCCATTAATCGTCGACGTTACCAATTAATTGATCAAATAGCTTAAATAATTTATCTATATTGCTCGTATTTTGAGATACAGCATTATGGATTTTATTTAACTGGTCAGTGAGAAGCTTGAAATTTTTATCCTCGAATAATGTATTTCCCATTGCAGGAGATGCCTCTAAATTAGCTTTACGTGTAATTATTTCATCGATTATTTCGTTAGACTATACTGCGACTTGAGAGCTTTCGGAGGAACCCGACACCGCGTTACTAAATGATTTTTACAGGATTAACTGTGTTGGCTATTGTTCTTTTAGTTTTCTTAAGCGTTTTTCATTATACTCATCAGCTTTTTTTCTGATAATCTTATTTTGATCTGCTAAAATTGGACATCCGCTGTATGAGGCTGGATGCCCAAACTTCTCACAATGTACGCAATAAATCTGTGACTTATCAGTTAGTTCTTCCGTTGATTTTATACTACACTGCCCAGGTTCGTGCGGGGATCAGTTACATTTAACGCATCGGTAGCTTATATTGCAATTTTTTGCTACATGACCGATTCTTTGGCAACGCTTGCATTGAATTTTCTCTCTTTTTTTTTTAGATGCTCCCAGCTCACGGTTTGATGAAGTATTCTTTTTATCTTTAGAACTTTACTAATAATACTTTTTGCCGATAATTTAACTAAGAATATGGGCAGAGCTCTATTATAAATTTCTTTGAGTTCCTAGTCGTGAATGTAGATATACCTAGGAATTCGAAGTCTTCGGTTTCTAAAGATTTTAGATCAGCAAGTATATCTTCTGTGTTGAAGTCCGCGTCTAGGCCTTTAAGCACTGACGTTTTAATTCTGTCTACCTGCGGTGTAAAAGTAAAGAAATTGATCCTCTCGTTCTCTTAACATTGCGCATGTTTCTTTATATTCTCTAAGATTGTCTATGTATAATAAATGTTTGTTATGCCTCACTCGTTTAGTACTGAAGTTCTTTATACTTATTGTACATGTCATAAAATTATTCAAAACTAAGGCTGATTGATTTAATACACTAATTGGAGGTGGTTTAGATTTTTTTGACTTATCCGAGATGTCTTCGTCGATGGTTGGTTGATCAATAGTTTGTCTTGCTTGCTGATTCTTAATTTCCACCTGGCTGGCGTTCGTCATGTTGAAATGTGGGTGTCGGTGCCGCTGTCAATGTGGGATTTAGAGGTTTGGAGGTTTGTGCGCCTCCTGTCCATGTGTTGGGTGTTTGTAGCTGAGATTCACTGTTGTTAACGACAGATCTGTCAGGCCAGTTTATCCTGCCCGAGCTCGTTTGTGTATAATCATGCGGTTGGATCGATACTGCTTTTTTTCGCTTTCCGTTAGACTATCTGGATTTGGTTGGTGATTTCAATTTGCTGACACTTGGAATTTCCATAGGTCTAGCTCTCCCTTTATTTCTTCATTCTTTTTTACTAATTCCTGAATTATTTTTGATGCATCTTCTCATTTTTTATGAACATCTTTCTCGGGTTCTACTTAAGGGGGTACATACACCTTTGAATTTGAAAAAATTCGTTTTTTTTTTTATTTCATTTTTCGAATGCCTATGACCTTATCTACCTGCAAAAAAATTGGTATGAGAAAATCTCAAGGATTGAGAAAGTTACAGCCAATTTTCACAAGTCTCGAAAATTTAGGTTTGAAATTTCTAAGTTTTTGAAAATTCTTATCTGTGCGGCAATGCTGGTATGAAAAAAATCAACCACGGTATTTTAAAAATTATTTTGAATTGTGGTTACTTTATCAAAAGACTCGTACAGAAATAATTAATTCTATTGACTCTCATTATTAACGGCTAACTTGTGAACTATGGAACTTTTTCGGTGACTATTTCATGGTTCCATCTGACACTATATCACTAACTCTATGGTATAAGGTGGCGGAAAGTTTTGCGCGAGATGATGCACTATGCAGTGCCATTGGCAAAATAGACTCGCTGTCATTGAAATCTTTTTGAGGTTGGGTATTCACTATTTCATCGATTTTCGTGCTTATTACGAATGTAAACCACCAGTAATTCTTATTACTATAAAAATCCTTCGGTTTGAGAGTTACTGTTTTGAAATATTGACGGGTAACATAAGTGTTCTTTATTGATTTGGTGTAAGACATCGATAAAATACATATCCTAATCAAGACTCTTGTATTCTTCTGATATAATTTTTCTAATATTTCGATGCCAGAATGAAAGATCAAGACGTTAAAAGTATGATGAAAGATGAAAATATTTTCTGTCCATAGGAAAGAAATTTGTTGGAATATTCTGAATTTTTAAAATCTTGAAAATCCTAACATTTTATGATTTTTTATTCTTCGATAAAATTTTATCAGGTTTTTTCAAGTGATATAATCTTGTTCGACAGCTTCGCTGCGCACCACT
This sequence comes from Macrophya alboannulata, assembly GCA_949628255.1. Lineage (NCBI taxonomy): Eukaryota > Metazoa > Arthropoda > Insecta > Hymenoptera > Tenthredinidae > Macrophya > Macrophya alboannulata. The sequence goes on from OX451213.1 coordinate 6,355,685, forward strand.
ACTGGATGGAATGAGCCGAAACTCGCCACGGACCTCCAGGTTGAATATCTGCATAGACTCTACTAGCAACACATAAGAACAAGTACAGATATGGACCCAGCGTATCAAACCCTAATAAAAATTTTGAAACTTGATTTCCCGCTAACTACATTTTCTGGTCGTTGTCGTAGGGTACAGGTCGCATCGTTCATCGAGACTTTCTGAAATTTGGTGAGAATTTTCTGCGATGATGTAATTTCGGACCAAACCAATAATATCTAGAAATAAGATTCGTCTTCTATCATTAAAACTAGGTAACACACTTTTTTTTTCATCTTTGTTGAAAAAATGTCTTAAAATAAAAAAATTTCAGGTTTAAAATTAAAATTTATAGAATATTATTGGTTTGGTCCGAAATTACATCAATGTAGAATATTCCCTCCAAATTTCACGAAGATTCAATCAACGATGCGACCTGTATGCTACGACAACTGCTTTTTCATCGGTGGATGAGAACTACATAAAGACGAAATCCAGATATTCTTTTATATGCCTTAATTATAGTTCAAAATACTAGTAAGCTGCTGTATGAAAATTAAGTCAATGAAATGTTTTATGACAGTGTACCAGTGATTTTGAAAAAATTATTTCAAAGGTGTATGTACCCCCTTAAGTTTCTATGATGGGTATTTCAACTGGTGTTATGGTAGGTTTCTCTGTTGACTGTTCTTTTTCTATCGGTTGATCGAGGGGTTTTTTACTATCTGTGGCAGCTTTTTTGCTCCTGGTAGTCAGGTTTGGTTTTGATGTGACTTTGGAATTTTGAATTTTTTTTTTTCTGGGTGTGTCCCAGATAATTCCAAACACGACTTCATCCGATGACAGACAATATACCACTGACGAGAACCGGTAGATTCAACGTGGTATGGTCGTTGCCGACAGTCGGGTGACTCTTCTCGGATACATCGCCCAAAGGGAGGAAATACGGAATTTGATAGAATTATGAAGAAAAAAAAAAGAATGCCAACGACACGCGGTGTTCCCAAGCGGTCACCCATCCAAGTACTGACCGCGCCCAATGTTGCTTAACTTCGGTGATCGGACGAGAACCGGTGTTTTTTTTTTTTTTATGAATGTTTATTATTGCCATGGATTTTACATTTTGCTTTTTAACAAATATCTTCAATAAACACAAGATTGCTCTTACATAGATTTTTATCTTTTCACCTTAAACTAACGCGCTATTCGTCACAACGCACCATAGTTATATAAAATTTTTTGTACACAGAGTTACATTTTTGGTTCAAGTTTCATTGCAGTATCATATCATTAGAGAGTAAAATTACCTTAGGCAGTAATTTTTTACATTATCAATAGTTTTTGAATTGTTTTTATCCAGAAATAGGCAGTGGAAAAACTGGATGAGGCGATATTATTTATTTGTTCAGGGAAATTAGGGGTAGAGGCTATATGTACAATATTTATAGTAAATTTTTGTCTGCACTGACGTCCTTAACACTAATCTTATAACTAGTCCGTGGCTAGCCACCAGAACCTTTTCATATTTTCTCTATGTTTATCTTTGGTGTCTCTTTGGGAAATAGCTCTACTGAATCTCCATATGGTATTTACGGTCAGACCATTTAGGTTCGGTTCGTAATTTATTGTTTTATTGTGTACTCGTCTATTCACATGGTATATTATCGGGATGTTATTACGGTCTTGCAGGTAGTTGTTTTTGTCTAGGTATAGAAACGCTTCGGGAGGTACATATCCTGTTTCTAAGGTACGCGCATGATACATCGGGTTCGGGTATGTCGCGCTAAATATTAGGCTATTGTCCTTTATTGTCGATGCTTGCGCAAAGTGAGTTCTGATCAATTTCAATATGTGACAGTCTATACGGTGTATGTTTGCTAGGTCGTAAATTTTTTTGTTGCTTATAAATTCCTGAAACTCCGATTCGGCCGTTCGGTATTTGCCTAAACAAGCTCTGATGCATTTCCGCTCAAATGCTCTAATTTTCTCCATTTGCGAGGCCGCCACGTTCCACCATATGGGACAGCCGTACGTAAGTATAGGTCTAACCAGTGCCTGATAGCAAAGGATTTTAACTCTAGGATTTAGATGTTTTGAATAAAATAATCTTTTTGTTTTCCAGAACGAATTCCTGGCTTTTACTAATTGCGTCTCGATATGTTGGTGAAAGTTTAGTCTTTCGTCTAGTATCACGCCCAAGTATCTGACGTGTGATTTATGCGGTATGGTTTGACCCTCGCTACCTGTTTCTTTTATGCTGAATTTTTTACAGTGATTCCTATCTGCGCGGCTCATTTCGCTAATTTTTGGTCGAAACAGTATCGTCTCGCATTTGCTGGCGTTAATTTTCAGTTTCCAAGTCCGGTAATAGGATTGTATTTTCCTGAATAATTCCTGTAATTCTATCTCGATCTTTTTATTGTTGTCTCCCGTAACGTAAATGATAAGGTCGTCTGCGAAAGCTAGTGATCGTTTCTGAACGGATGTGTTTTGATCGAATAAATCTAGAATATCGCTGTTATATATGTTGAAAAGGACGGGTGAATTCACCGTGCCTTGCTGAAGTCCGTTTTCAACCGCGAATACTTTGCTGGATGTTTCGTTGCCTTCTGACGTGACAAATGATTTATTCGATATCATATTCCAGATTGTTCCTATCAGGCGTTTCGGAAAGCCTTTTTTAATCATCTTGTACATAAGATCGTCTATCCATACCGTGTCGAAAGCTTTTTCTAGATCTATCAAGCACGCGCCTACTCGCTGGTTGGCGTTTAGTGCCCAGCATATGTCCGACGTCAGTTTATTTATTGCATGTAAAGTTGAGTGTTTGTGTCTGAATCCGAACTGGTGTTCCGGTATGATATTATTCTCCGTGCAGAATGCTACCAGAGGGATGTTTATCACTACCCCGTATACTTTGCTAATATTCGGAAGAAGGCTTATGGGACGCAAGTTGGCGGGTGACGATCCATCCTTGTCTTTTTTCGTGATTGCAATTACCTTTGCTTTTTTCCATTCCGTGGGGAAGTACATATTATTCAATGCATTATTGAACAGTACCGTGTAGTACCATTTTATTTTTTCGGGTAGATGTTTCAACACGATGTTGGGGATTCCGTCGAGTCCCGAGGAAGTTTTGTTATTTATTTTAGTGAATATTTTGCTTACAGCAGAGAATTTAGAAAAGTAAGGAATCTGATCGTTCGGTTGTTTAGGATTATCGGCCGTGTTATCGTCATTGAATGTGCAGACCGTTTTGTTATTTACTCTATCCGTTTTCAACTCTTCTCTAAGTTCGTTTGTTTTGGCTAAAATTATTCTAGTCAGTTGTTCGCGTCCGAGATTGTTGTTCTGTTTGTGTGTGTTGGCAAAGTGCGCACCGATCACGTTTAATTTTTCTGAAATTTGTGTAATTATGAAATTATTATCCGTATCCTTATCGACGCTAAGTGGGTCAATACCCGCTTCTTGCAAGAGGTCGGTTTTCTCCCGTGGTATTCTGAGAGTGGCACTTGAGACGGTTCCTTTGGGTCTAAATATTTGGTTGACCTGAGGGAACATGTTCTTTGGGTCATTTTCGGGTATGCTGCTAATTTTATTCTTCCAGTATTTGTTTATTGAGTTGATGAACTCTTGCTTTAATTCTACTCTGATTTTTTGTAAGATATTTTTCAGAAACTCGAGTTCTCGACTATTGTCACTGGTACGGTTTCGCCGTATTTTGTTCATTCGAGTCAAGATGTAACTTTTGTCTTTTTGGATTTTTTGTATTTTTTCGTTTATGTAAGATTCGCATTGGTTTTTACTTTTCAATACCGGGACCGTTTCATTTATCGCGCTTCGGGTGTGTGTCTCTATTTGCTTGAGGAATACGTCGATTTCTTCGTTCATCAGGTTTTTGTTATTGTAAATTTGTAGGTCGCACTTGTCCGTCAGGACTTTTTGGAATTTTTTCCAGTCTGTTTTTTTGTAGATGAGTCTCAGAGAGTCGTCTTGTATGTCTAACTCTAGATCGTCGCTTGACTCGAGGCAAATTTGCATGAGCATAGCGTTGTGGTCACTGTCGTAAGGTATGGTTTGTAGGGTGTCATCGGTAGGGTTATCTAGAAATTTAACTCTTACGTCGGCCAGGCAAAGATCTATGTAAGAGTTACCTCTAGGATAGGATGGAAGTTCTGTGCTGTATAGCGTCAGTCTGTAGTTTATGTCGTTGTTATCGACCCAGGATCTCAAGGAGAATCCTCTCGGGTTATTCGCGTCATTCTTCCAGCTTGTGTGTTTCGCGTTCAGGTCGCCGGCTAGTACGTAATAATTCTGCATACTCTCTAGATCTAGTTTTTTGAATAAGCTGCTAATGTTATTGATAAATTGTTGGTTTTTTCCATACGCTGCGTATGCTGCGATTATGAACAGGTTTTCTGCATTGTTGAGTTTCAGTCGGATGATTGTTGTATCTAATAAATTTTGTTCTTTGTTAGTCAGACTGCTTATTGTAATTGTTTCGTATTTTAGTGGTTTTTTTACTAGTATCGCTGTCCCACCCCCCTGTGTCGCGTTCGGTCTATCGGTGCGTATCGTGTTATAGTCCTTGAATTGTGTTTTGTGTGCTTTGTTCAATTTCGTTTCGCAAATGAGTACTATGTCCGGCTTGTGCCTGTTGACTAGGTTAAGGAGGTTTGCTCGTCTCTGATTAGTTATCAGCGAATTGACATTGATGGACATTATTTTCAGGTATTTCAAAAGAATTGATTTAGAATCATGCGTTTTGTTTCGATCGTCTGTTAGTGTCGCGGGCATTACGGCGCTAAGTTGTCAATTATACTGAATATAGAGTCTATTCTGTCTTCATTAGATTTAGCTAGATTTCTTATTTCTTCTAATTGCGACTGCAGGTGAATCTGTAGTTGTTTTATCGAGTTTGTGATGGTAGTATTAAATCCTTCTAATATTTTCGAGATATCGGAAGACTGCGGTAGACTATTACCAATATCGTTCGCGTTTGCTCTTGAATTATTTATAGTATTCACCGGGCTGCATGTAGCGGTTTCAGTTTCGTTTTGATGCGGTTGAGACGTTTCGGTATTATTTCTAACGGCGTCCGGAAATGAAAAATTTGCACTGTACCGCTTCGCAATATTTGCTGTTTTGTTTACAACGGGTGCTTTGGATTTATTGATTTTCTCTCGCAATTTTTCTTTCAACGCTAATAGTTTCGGGCATCCCCTGTAAGATGCGGGATGTCCGAAATCTTTACAGTTTACGCAATATATTTTATCTTTCTCGATCTTATCGTCTTTCTTAATTTTGCAATCACCCGGTTCGTAGGAATCACTGCATTTAACGCAGCGGAACTCCATGAAGCAGTTCCTAGCCGTATGGCCTATCAGCTGGCAATTGAAACATTGAGTTACTTCTCTCTTCTTCAGTTTTTCCCATCTTACGACTTGGTGCTTTATGTACTTGATTTTAAAAAGGTTATTCGCGAGACTGTCCGGCGAGATTTGGACGAGAAAAATCGGCAGTGACAATTCTTTTGCCGTGGAATTTTTGGTTTTGAACTGAGATACTTTCGTAAAGTTGACCTGTGGCGTTTTCAGGCTATGTAATTCCGAGAGAATTTCGTCACTATCAAAAGTGTTATTCAGACCCTTGATTAGATAGGTCTGAGGTTTTTCGATTGCTGGGGTGTATGTGTAAAATATCGTATTGGTTGCATCTTTGGTATTGGTTGGTGTCTTTGCCTTATTGTAATCACTAAGTTTTTCCATGTACAATATGTGCTTACCATTACTTATTCTTTTTATATAAAAGTCTTTAGTTTTAAGTTGTTCTTCGATGAGTGAAGCCGTGTCCTTAGGGTCCTGACGGATAATATTTATTGGGGGTGGTCTGTTCATCTTCTTCGACCGCGCTGGGGCATCGCTTGCCACTTGAAGTGGGCTTGGTGAGTCTTCGCCGGCTTCGCTACAGGGGTACCGAGCAGAGTCTTCGGTTGATTTATGACCCGGTTGTTTCTTGCTGTTCACCGTGCCAATGGAAACTCTTTGTGATCGTGAGAGTTCGTTTTTTCTTTTGATATCTTCGAATAGCGATGATCTTTTTGGATCATCACTATCCTTATCTATTTCGGTTTCAAGGATTGCGAATCTATTCTGATGGAAGAACTGTGGTTGACAGTTTTGCCTTGCTGGTTCGACGCCTTGGCCACTTGCCGGACGGTCATCTGCTAAATGAATTATTTCACCTGTACTCGGTGGGGTGACTGATTCGTCTTCGGTCTCCATTGTATAGGGATCGTTGTTTTCTAATCTTGAATTTGACGGAACGCCTTCGACTCGTGTGTTCGAGTTTCTCTTAATAAGATTCGGTTTCGGGTTCAGTTTAGGTTTCTTGTCGTCTTTAGAGGACTTATCTCCGGTCGGAAGGCTTTGACGCATTATTATCGGCGCACATGAATTTTTAGCACTTACTATCCTTGCAATGTTACAATCTGCAAGCACTTGACTTTTTCGTTTTATTGGCGACATGTTGAGTTTTATGTTGTAAACTTGAGCCGAGGCGGCTTCAGACCCATTGCTCCTTAACTTAGTTTGATTATTTATGTTTGTAGTTTATTAATTAATTCTATATATTAACACTAATTGATGGTGTCCATGCACTAATAATTTTTCTTTTTTTTTTCACAGGAAAAAAAAAAAAAAAACCATTCGCACTTTACTTCTGCCGTGGTGGTCACACTTTCACTATACTTTTTACTGGGCTTGCTGCAGGGGTGCAGTAACTCAGACTAGCACTCAGTAGAGACGTCCTTCCAAGTCAAGAGCCATCCACGAACTGACGAGAACCGGTGTATTCAACGTGGTATGGTCGTTGCCGAAAGTCAGGTGACTTTTCTCGGATACATCGCCCAAAGGGAGGAAATACGGAATTTGATAGAATTATGAAGAAAAAAAAAAGAATGCCAACGACACGCGGTGTTCCCAAGCGGTCACCCATCCAAGTACTGACCGCGCCCAATGTTGCTTAACTTCGGTGATCGGACGAGAACCGGTGTATTCAACGTGGTATGGTCGTTGCCGAAAGTCAGGTGACTCTTCTCGGATACATCGCCCAAAGGGAGGAAATACGGAATTTGATAGAATTATGAAAAAAAAAAAGAATGCCAACGACACGCGGTGTTCCCAAGCGGTCACCCATCCAAGTACTGACCGCGCCCAATGTTGCTTAACTTCGGTGATCGGACGAGAACCGGTGTTTTTTTTTTTTTTTTATGAATGTTTATTATTGCCATGGATTTTACATTTTGCTTTTTAACAAATATCTTCAATAAACACAAGATTGCTCTTACATAGATTTTTATCTTTTCACCTTAAACTAACGCGCTATTCGTCACAACGCACCATAGTTATATAAAATTTTTTGTACACAGAGTTACATTTTTGGTTCAAGTTTCATTGCAGTATCCTATCATTAGAGAGTAAAATTACCTTAGGCAGTAATTTTTTACATTATCAATAGTTTTTGAATTGTTTTTATCCAGAAATAGGCAGTGGAAAAACTGGATGAGGCGATATTATTTATTTGTTCAGGGAAATTAGGGGTAGAGGCTATATGTACAATATTTACAGTAAATTTTTGTCTGCACTGACGTCCTTAACACTAATCTTATAACTAGTCCGTGGCTAGCCACCAGAACCTTTTCATATTTTCTCTATGTTTATCTTTGGTGTCTCTTTGTGAAATAGCTCTACTGAATCTCCATATGGTATTTACGGTCAGACCATTTAGGTTCGGTTCGTAATTTATTGTTTTATTGTGTACTCGTCTATTTACATGGTATATTATCGGGATGTTATTACGGTCTTGCAGGTAGTTGTTTTTGTCTAGGTATAGAAACGCTTCGGGAGGTACATATCCTGTTTCTAAGGTACGCGCATGATACATCGGGTTCGGGTATGTCGCGCTAAATATTAGGGTATTGTCCTTTATTGTCGATGCTTGCGCAAAGTGAGTTCTGATCAATTTCAATATGTGACAGGCTATACGGTGTATGTTTGCTAGGTCGTAAATTTTTTTGTTGCTTATAAATTCCTGAAACTCCGATTCGGCCGTTCGGTATTTGCCTAAACAAGCTCTGATGCATTTCCGCTCAAATGCTCTAATTTTCTCCATTTGCGAGGCCGCCACGTTCCACCATATGGGACAGCCGTACGTAAGTATAGGTCTAACCAGTGCCTGATAGCAAAGGATTTTAACTCTAGGATTTAGATGTTTTGAATAAAATAATCTTTTTGTTTTCCAGAACGAATTCCTGGCTTTTACTAATTGCGTCTCGATATGTTGGTGAAAGTTTAGTCTTTCGTCTAGTATCACGCCCAAGTATCTGACGTGTGATTTATTCGGTATGGTTTGACCCTCGCTACCTGTTTCTTTTATGCTGAATTTTTTACAGTGATTCCTATCTGCGCGGCTCATTTCGCTAATTTTTGGTCGAAACAGTATCGTCTCGCATTTGCCGGCGTTAATTTTCAGTTTCCAAGTCCGGTAATAGGATTGTATTTTCCTGAATAATTCCTGTAATTCTATCTCGATCTTTTTATTGTTGTCTCCCGTAACGTAAATGATAAGATCGTCTGCAAAAGCCAGTGATCGTTTCTGAGCGGATGTGTTTTGATCGAACAAATCTAGAATATCGCTGTTATATATGTTGAAAAGGACGGGTGAATTTACCGTGCCTTGCTGAAGTCCGTTTTCAACCGCGAATACTTTGCTGGATGTTTCGTTGCCTTCTGACGTGACAAATGATTTGTTCGATATCATCGAGAATTTAGAAAAGTAAGGAATCTGATCGTCTGGTTGTTTAGGATTATCAGCAGTGTTATCGTCATTGAATATGCAGACCGTTTTGTTATTTACTCTATCAGTTCTCAACTCTTCTCTGAGTTCGTTTGTTTTGGCTAAAATTATTCTAGTCAGTTGTTCGCGTCCGAGATTGTTGTTCTGTTTGTGTGTGTTGGCAAAGTGCGCACCGATCACGTTTAGTTTTTCTAAAATGTGTGTGATTATGAAATTATTATCCGCATCTTTGTCGACGCTAAGTGGGTCAATACCCGCTTCTTGCAAGAGGTCGGTTTTCTCCGGTGGTATTCTGAGAGTGGCAATTGAGACGGTTCCTTTGGGTCTAAATATTTGGTTGACCTGAGGGAACATGTTCTTCCAGTATGGTGAACGTGGTATGGTCAATTCAATTCAAAAAGGCTTTATTTCACAATTTAAATACAATATGTAGCTTAATAATTAAGGTAGGTACCAGCCCGGAGGCTCTTGTCTACATATTACATAATGTTTACCATCTTTCGATAATAGGATTCAGATATACACAGGATAGTTAGTTAGAGGGGAAAAGTTAAAAAAAACCCCTGATACATAGAGTGATGAGCGGGTGACAGACCTAATTTATATGCTGATGATATATACAATGCGTGAGATGATGGTGTTGAACAGATAGCTCTATAGGTAAACTGTCAGGCCTAATCGGGTTGACGGTCAATACCTATTAAGTAGCGTTTTCTTGTTTGTTTGGCCCATTTAGAGAATGAGTAAGTGGTTTTGTTCTTAACTAGGGTGTTACTGTGATTACTTAGAGCTCGGTTAAAGTTCAACGTGAGTTTCTTAATCATTTCGGTTAGCAAGGGAACGTTAAATTTTTCGTGCATTATAATCACCGACGAATCTCTAGCGGTATTAGTGGCCAGCCTTAGGCATTTATTTTGCGTAATCTGAAGCTTATTCAAGAGATAGTTGGCTGCGTTGTGCCAGATAGGACAAGCGTATAAAAGAGTAGGTCTGATGATCATTTTATATATCAGAAGCTTCAATTTAATATCTAAGTAGGAGGATTGTAGCAGGTTGTAAAGTCTGGACATTTTAACCTTAGATTTGGTATTTACTATGTTAATGTGGTCTGACCACAAAAGTTTTTTGTCAATGCTTAAGCCTAGGTATTTAACCGAATTCTTAAGTCTAATAGGTTTGCCTTTGATGTTGATATCAGCAGGTAGGCTTCTATTCGAAGAGAAAAGGATAGCTTCTGTCTTCTCGGGATTGATTTTAATATGCCAACGTTCGAGTTCTGCTGCAATTAGATGAGTTGCATTCGTTGTTTTATTTATTGCATTTTTAGGAGTAACGCTAGATGAAAATAAAGCGAGATCATCCGCGAATCCTGCAATGGACGTTCCTTTAGGAACCAATTCGTAAAGTGTGGAACAGTAAAGATTGAATAAGGTTGGAGACAATATTGAACCTTGCGGAACACCCGCCGATATCGTCATCAAGTTGGAATCTGTATTGCTTACATTGACTTTAATATTACGATTACTTAAATATGATAACAATATTTTGGTCAGATATATCGGAAATTCTAACGAGATAAGCTTATAGATTAGACCTTGATGCCATACGGAATCAAAAGCCTTTTCACTATCTAGAAGGATTAGGGCTGTGGTGTTTTTCTTGCTGGTCTGCAGCTTAATTTCGTCTACTACTCTGGTGAGTTGATGTACAGTAGAGTGGCCTTTTCTAAAGCCAAATTGCTGCATGGGAAGCAGATTGTTCTCGGAAATGTGTATATTAATCCTAGCGAGGATTACCTTTTCTAAAATTTTACCCAGCGATGGCAGAAGGCTTATCGGTCTATAGCTAGCTAATAGAGACGGGTCTTTTCCTGGCTTTGGGATCGGGATGATCTTCGCTAGTTTCCACGTATAAGGAAAATATTCTAGTCTGAGCGCTGCGTTAAAAATGTTGGTGATAAAGACTATCGCTTTTCTGGATAGGTTCTTGATAACTATGTTACACAGATTGTCGTGACCCGGCGCGGATGCCGTTTTCAATAACCGTATGATCCCATCGACTTCCCGCGGAGATGTGTGACAGGGAAGATCCGATCTATTATATGGCTTAGAACTTGCAACAAATCGTTTCACTTGCGCATTGATTTTTTCATTAAAAGATATATTCCCTGATTTGAGCGACTTTGAATGAATGTCAGCAAAGGATTTCGCGAGGAGATTGGCTTTGTGAGCTGGAGTTGATATGAGATCATCTGTAATAGGATCCTTGATATTCGGGATTTCAGAATGTTTATGATTATTGCAATTTTTAGCCAATTTCCAGATCGAATTATCGTTGACTTTCAGGTTTCCCAGTTTGGCAGCCCAGAGTTTTTGCCTCCAGATTTGCAATTTATCTTTGATTTGTTTTGCCAAAGAGTTATAATTCGATTTATGAATACTAATACGACGGGATTGCCATTGAGATCGTTCCCAGTTTTTTTGATTTATTAGGGTCTTGATATCGTTGGGGATCGGAGGAAGGTGATATTGGGTTCTCGTGGTCGGAGCCAGAGCTTGTGTCGTGGTTGATATTATTTTCGTGATATAATCGATTGCATTGTCTATTTGATTTGAATTACTGAGATTAGGAGAGGCCGACGCTATGCACTTATCAATTTCGGTGCGAAAGTCGACCCAGTTAAGTTTGTGGTACTTGATTCTTTCAGGGACTACAGTAGGCACAAAAGATCCAGCCAAATTAAAAAGGACCGGCAGGTGATCTGATGGGCCATTCTGTAAAGTATTAACATTCGAGACTAGGTTCGGGATGTTGGCAATTATAAGATCTAACGTGCTCGCCGATTCTTTACGTTTGACAGGTACGAAAGTGGGACCAGGAGGTGCCATAACAAATAGGTCCGAAGAGTTGGCAATCTTGAAAAGGGTCTCGCCAGACGCATTTTTCCTGAAGCAACCCCAGCTAGTGTGCCTCGCATTGAAGTCACCTGTAATAATCAAAGATCCCGGGAGCCTACGAAGCGCTGTGATGATTTGTTTATTCAGAGAGATTTTAGGTGGATTATAAACGGCAAAGAGGTTAATTTTATGTACATTGAAAGTGACCGATATTCCCAGCACTTCAGTAGGTGAAATAGGAAAGTTACTTGGTAGGACAATGTTGTTGAAAGGGATATTGTTCCTAATTATAATAGCTACACCACCCCCCGCCCTGTCAGCGCGGTCTAGCCTACTGATTTTATAATCTGCAATGAACAGTTTGTTCTTATCATTGAGGAAGGTTTCAGTAATAAATGCTATGTCTATTTTGTTAGTTTTCAATATATCATTGAGTTCTTCGATATGCGCTCTAATACTACTGATGTTTAAGGTGAGAAGGTTGAGGTATGTATTGTTAACTGGCATTAATTTGTCTCAAATAGGTGCACGTAACTGTACAACACTTTTAGTTTATCCATCGGCGAAGATGCTGCTTTGAGGTCCGCGATCATATTGCGTAGTTCATCAAGGATGCAGAAGATATTTAACTCGACGAGGTCAGCATGGATTCGTTTGATGTCACCAAGAGCAGCTAGCGTTGTCGAGAGAGCGGACTCTGGATTGTTGATATGTTCGGTATGTGAGCTTGCAGATATGAGAGCCTCAGTGGAGGGGACGCTTCGCTTGGACAGTTTGGTAACCTCAGCGAAAGATTGTTTACCAATATTTGAATGATAACTGGATGGTTGAGTGTTGTTATGAGTAGAGTTAACAGGTGTATTGCTTTTGACCGGTTGATTAGAACCAGATCGTGTTGCTAAGGCTGATTTGAATTTAGATCTCGCCTCGCATTGTCTGTAACTCGCCACGTGATTGCCTTTGCAATTTACACATTTTACTACTGCATTCTCATTGCAGTCTTTAATGCTGTGGTTGTCCGCACAACGAACACACTTTTCCTTAATGCTACAGTACTTGCTTGTATGACCAAACGCCTGGCATTTGAAACATTGGATAACGTTTTCACTAGATCTAAATTTCTCAGCCCGAAAAGAGTGGTAGACGATCGTTTTTATATCTAGGATGTTTTTTAATGTTACGTTCGAGGGAGTGGTGATGAGGAAAATCGGTAGGTTTCTGAGTGAACCGTCATCATTTTTCTTGGCGAATTGTTTGATATTTAACACTTCTATCGAGTTCTTTAAGTCTTCAACAATTTCACTGGTTGGCATCGTAGCCGGCAGACCGTGGAGGATGTATCGTCGTTGCAATTCGTCTTTAAATGCATAGGTGTGAAATTCTAAATTTAATTCAGTACACATATTCACTAGTTTTATGTAGTCCTCTTTAAGAGCAAGTTGGATAAGTGTCGAGGCACCGGTAAATTTGATTTTGATCTGTCCTTTGCAGAATTTGTTGAGATCATCCGTAAAGGTTTTTATGTTAGGAAGTGGTCCTTTAACAATAAGAGGCGGAATCTTCTTCTTGGTTTGAGTCGGTTCCTCAATAATTTCAGGTGCATCTTCTAATGGAGAGAATTTGTTAGATGTTATCGTCGCCGCAGTAGAATTAGGTGAAGTTCTTGGTGTAACGGTTGCTGCTATAGGCCGTTTATCCGAGCTTGGTCTAATCGTCTTGTTTACAGAGATCGGAGATTTGGAAATCGCTACCGATTTCACATTAAGCTTCGAGGTCTTCATTATGGGGTGCTTTATCGATACGTCATCGATCTTAATGGTTTTGCTGCGGGTGTTAACAGCGATATTTGAACACGAAAATTCGCGGATTAACTAATGCTTTGAGTTTAAATACCGAGAGCAATAAACCCGTCCGTACTCTACAAGTAATCAAAGCGAACTGAACGTGGTATGGTCGTTGCCGAAAGTCGAGTAACTCTTCTCGAATACATTGTCCAAGGGGAGGAAATACGGAATTTGATAGAATTATGAAGAAAAAAAAAAGAATGCCAACGACACGCGGTGTTCCCAAGCGGTCACCCATCCAAGTACTGACCGCGCCCAATGTTGCTTAACTTCGGTGATCGGACGAGAACCGGTGTATTCAACGTGGTATGGTCGTTGCCGAAAGTCAGGTGACTCTTCTCGGATACATCGCCCAAAGGGAGGAAATACGGAATTTGATAGAATTATGAAGAAAAAAAAAAGAATGCCAACGACACGCGGTGTTCCCAAGCGGTCACCCATCCAAGTACTGACCGCGCCCAATGTTGCTTAACTTCGGTGATCGGACGAGAACCGGTGTATTCAACGTGGTATGGTCGTTGCCGAAAGTCAGGTGACTCTTCTCGGATACATCGCCCAAAGGGAGGAAATACGGAATTTGATAGAATTATGAAAAAAAAAAAGAATGCCAACGACACGCGGTGTTCCCAAGCGGTCACCCATCCAAGTACTGACCGCGCCCAATGTTGCTTAACTTCGGTGATCGGACGAGAACCGGTGTATTCAACGTGGTATGGTCGTTGCCGAAAGTCAGGTGACTCTTCTCGGATACATCGCCCAAAGGGAGGAAATACGGAATTTGATAGAATTATGAAAAAAAAAAAAGAATGCCAACGACACGCGGTGTTCCCAAGCGGTCACCCATCCAAGTACTGACCGCGCCCAATGTTGCTTAACTTCGGTGATCGGACGAGAACCGGTGTATTCAACGTGGTATGGTCGTTGCCGAAAGTCAGGTGACTCTTCTCGGATACATCGCCCAAAGGGAGGAAATACGGAATTTGATAGAATTATGAAGAAAAAAAAAAGAATGCCAACGACACGCGGTGTTCCCAAGCGGTCACCCATCCAAGTACTGACCGCGCCCAATGTTGCTTAACTTCGGTGATCGGACGAGAACCGGTGTATTCAACGTGGTATGGTCGTTGCCGAAAGTCAGGTGACTTTTCTTGGATACATCGCCCAAAGGGAGGAAATACGGAATTTGATAGAATTATGAAGAAAAAAAAAAGAATGCCAACGACACGCGGTGTTCCCAAGCGGTCACCCATCCAAGTACTGACCGCGCCCAATGTTGCTTAACTTCGGTGATCGGACGAGAACCGGTGTATTCAACGTGGTATGGTCGTTGCCGAAAGTCAGGTGACTCTTCTCGGATACATCGCCCAAAGGGAGGAAATACGGAATTTGATAGAATTATGAAGAAAAAAAAAAGAATGCCAACGACACGCGGTGTTCCCAAGCGGTCACCCATCCAAGTACTGACCGCGCCCAATGTTGCTTAACTTCGGTGATCGGACGAGAACCGGTGTATTCAACGTGGTATGGTCGTTGCCGAAAGTCAGGTGACTCTTCTCGGATACATCGCCCAACGGGAGGAAATACGGAATTTGATAGAATTATGAAAAAAAAAAAAGAATGCCAACGACACGCGGTGTTCCCAAGCGGTCACCCATCCAAGTACTGACCGCGCCCAATGTTGCTTAACTTCGGTGATCGGACGAGAACCGGTGTATTCAACGTGGTATGGTCGTTGCCGAAAGTCAGGTGACTCTTCTCGGATACATCGCCCAAAGGGAGGAAATACGGAATTTGATAGAATTATGAAGAAAAAAAAAAGAATGCCAACGACACGCGGTGTTCCCAAGCGGTCACCCATCCAAGTACTGACCGCGCCCAATGTTGCTTAACTTCGGTGATCGGACGAGAACCGGTGTATTCAACGTGGTATGGTCGTTGCCGAAAGTCAGGTGACTCTTCTCGGATACATCGCCCAAAGGGAGGAAATACGGAATTTGATAGAATTATGAAAAAAAAAAAAGAATGCCAACGACACGCGGTGTTCCCAAGCGGTCACCCATCCAAGTACTGACCGCGCCCAATGTTGCTTAACTTCGGTGATCGGACGAGAACCGGTGTATTCAACGTGGTATGGTCGTTGCCGAAAGTCAGGTGACTCTTCTCGGATACATCGCCCAAAGGGAGGAAATACGGAATTTGATAGAATTATGAAGAAAAAAAAAAGAATGCCAACGACACGCGGTGTTCCCAAGCGGTCACCCATCCAAGTACTGACCGCGCCCAATGTTGCTTAACTTCGGTGATCGGACGAGAACCGGTGTATTCAACGTGGTATGGTCGTTGCCGAAAGTCAGGTGACTTTTCTTGGATACATCGCCCAAAGGGAGGAAATACGGAATTTGATAGAATTATGAAGAAAAAAAAAAGAATGCCAACGACACGCGGTGTTCCCAAGCGGTCACCCATCCAAGTACTGACCGCGCCCAATGTTGCTTAACTTCGGTGATCGGACGAGAACCGGTGTATTCAACGTGGTATGGTCGTTGCCGAAAGTCAGGTGACTCTTCTCGGATACATCGCCCAAAGGGAGGAAATACGGAATTTGATAGAATTATGAAGAAAAAAAAAAGAATGCCAACGACACGCGGTGTTCCCAAGCGGTCACCCATCCAAGTACTGACCGCGCCCAATGTTGCTTAACTTCGGTGATCGGACGAGAACCGGTGTATTCAACGTGGTATGGTCGTTGCCGAAAGTCAGGTGACTCTTCTCGGATACATCGCCCAAAGGGAGGAAATACGGAATTTGATAGAATTATGAAAAAAAAAAAAGAATGCCAACGACACGCGGTGTTCCCAAGCGGTCACCCATCCAAGTACTGACCGCGCCCAATGTTGCTTAACTTCGGTGATCGGACGAGAACCGGTGTATTCAACGTGGTATGGTCGTTGCCGAAAGTCAGGTGACTCTTCTCGGATACATCGCCCAAAGGGAGGAAATACGGAATTTGATAGAATTATGAAGAAAAAAAAAAGAATGCCAACGACACGCGGTGTTCCCAAGCGGTCACCCATCCAAGTACTGACCGCGCCCAATGTTGCTTAACTTCGGTGATCGGACGAGAACCGGTGTATTCAACGTGGTATGGTCGTTGCCGAAAGTCAGGTGACTCTTCTCGGATACATCGCCCAAAGGGAGGAAATACGGAATATGATAGAATTATGAAGAAAAAAAAAAGAATGCCAACGACACGCGGTGTTCCCAAGCGGTCACCCATCCAAGTACTGACCGCGCCCAATGTTGCTTAACTTCGGTGATCGGACGAGAACCGGTGTATTCAACGTGGTATGGTCGTTGCCGAAAGTCAGGTGACTCTTCTCGGATACATCGCCCAAAGGGAGGAAATACGGAATTTGATAGAATTATGAAAAAAAAAAAAGAATGCCAACGACACGCGGTGTTCCCAAGCGGTCACCCATCCAAGTACTGACCGCGCCCAATGTTGCTTAACTTCGGTGATCGGACGAGAACCGGTGTATTCAACGTGGTATGGTCGTTGCCGAAAGTCAGGTGACTCTTCTCGGATACATCGCCCAAAGGGAGGAAATACGGAATTTGATAGAATTATGAAAAAAAAAAAAAGAATGCCAACGACACGCGGTGTTCCCAAGCGGTCACCCATCCAAGTACTGACCGCGCCCAATGTTGCTTAACTTCGGTGATCGGACGAGAACCGGTGTATTCAACGTGGTATGGTCGTTGCCGAAAGTCAGGTGACTTTTCTTGGATACATCGCCCAAAGGGAGGAAATACGGAATTTGATAGAATTATGAAGAAAAAAAAAAGAATGCCAACGACACGCGGTGTTCCCAAGCGGTCACCCATCCAAGTACTGACCGCGCCCAATGTTGCTTAACTTCGGTGATCGGACGAGAACCGGTGTATTCAACGTGGTATGGTCGTTGCCGAAAGTCAGGTGACTCTTCTCGGATACATCGCCCAAAGGGAGGAAATACGGAATTTGATAGAATTATGAAGAAAAAAAAAAGAATGCCAACGACACGCGGTGTTCCCAAGCGGTCACCCATCCAAGTACTGACCGCGCCCAATGTTGCTTAACTTCGGTGATCGGACGAGAACCGGTGTATTCAACGTGGTATGGTCGTTGCCGAAAGTCAGGTGACTCTTCTCGGATACATCGCCCAAAGGGAGGAAATACGGAATTTGATAGAATTATGAAAAAAAAAAAGAATGCCAACGACACGCGGTGTTCCCAAGCGGTCACCCATCCAAGTACTGACCGCGCCCAATGTTGCTTAACTTCGGTGATCGGACGAGAACCGGTGTATTCAACGTGGTATGGTCGTTGCCGAAAGTCAGGTGACTCTTCTCGGATACATCGCCCAAAGGGAGGAAATACGGAATTTGATAGAATTATGAAAAAAAAAAAAGAATGCCAACGACACGCGGTGTTCCCAAGCGGTCACCCATCCAAGTACTGACCGCGCCCAATGTTGCTTAACTTCGGTGATCGGACGAGAACCGGTGTATTCAACGTGGTATGGTCGTTGCCGAAAGTCAGGTGACTCTTCTCGGATACATCGCCCAAAGGGAGGAAATACGGAATTTGATAGAATTATGAAGAAAAAAAAAAGAATGCCAACGACACGCGGTGTTCCCAAGCGGTCACCCATCCAAGTACTGACCGCGCCCAATGTTGCTTAACTTCGGTGATCGGACGAGAACCGGTGTATTCAACGTGGTATGGTCGTTGCCGAAAGTCAGGTGACTTTTCTTGGATACATCGCCCAAAGGGAGGAAATACGGAATTTGATAGAATTATGAAGAAAAAAAAAAGAATGCCAACGACACGCGGTGTTCCCAAGCGGTCACCCATCCAAGTACTGACCGCGCCCAATGTTGCTTAACTTCGGTGATCGGACGAGAACCGGTGTATTCAACGTGGTATGGTCGTTGCCGAAAGTCAGGTGACTCTTCTCGGATACATCGCCCAAAGGGAGGAAATACGGAATTTGATAGAATTATGAAGAAAAAAAAAAGAATGCCAACGACACGCGGTGTTCCCAAGCGGTCACCCATCCAAGTACTGACCGCGCCCAATGTTGCTTAACTTCGGTGATCGGACGAGAACCGGTGTATTCAACGTGGTATGGTCGTTGCCGAAAGTCAGGTGACTCTTCTCGGATACATCGCCCAAAGGGAGGAAATACGGAATTTGATAGAATTATGAAAAAAAAAAAAGAATGCCAACGACACGCGGTGTTCCCAAGCGGTCACCCATCCAAGTACTGACCGCGCCCAATGTTGCTTAACTTCGGTGATCGGACGAGAACCGGTGTATTCAACGTGGTATGGTCGTTGCCGAAAGTCAGGTGACTCTTCTCGGATACATCGCCCAAAGGGAGGAAATACGGAATTTGATAGAATTATGAAGAAAAAAAAAAGAATGCCAACGACACGCGGTGTTCCCAAGCGGTCACCCATCCAAGTACTGACCGCGCCCAATGTTGCTTAACTTCGGTGATCGGACGAGAACCGGTGTATTCAACGTGGTATGGTCGTTGCCGAAAGTCAGGTGACTCTTCTCGGATACATCGCCCAAAGGGAGGAAATACGGAATTTGATAGAATTATGAAGAAAAAAAAAAGAATGCCAACGACACGCGGTGTTCCCAAGCGGTCACCCATCCAAGTACTGACCGCGCCCAATGTTGCTTAACTTCGGTGATCGGACGAGAACCGGTGTATTCAACGTGGTATGGTCGTTGCCGAAAGTCAGGTGACTCTTCTCGGATACATCGCCCAAAGGGAGGAAATACGGAATTTGATAGAATTATGAAAAAAAAAAAAGAATGCCAACGACACGCGGTGTTCCCAAGCGGTCACCCATCCAAGTACTGACCGCGCCCAATGTTGCTTAACTTCGGTGATCGGACGAGAACCGGTGTATTCAACGTGGTATGGTCGTTGCCGAAAGTCAGGTGACTCTTCTCGGATACATCGCCCAAAGGGAGGAAATACGGAATTTGATAGAATTATGAAGAAAAAAAAAAGAATGCCAACGACACGCGGTGTTCCCAAGCGGTCACCCATCCAAGTACTGACCGCGCCCAATGTTGCTTAACTTCGGTGATCGGACGAGAACCGGTGTATTCAACGTGGTATGGTCGTTGCCGAAAGTCAGGTGACTCTTCTCGGATACATCGCCCAAAGGGAGGAAATACGGAATTTGATAGAATTATGAAGAAAAAAAAAAGAATGCCAACGACACGCGGTGTTCCCAAGCGGTCACCCATCCAAGTACTGACCGCGCCCAATGTTGCTTAACTTCGGTGATCGGACGAGAACCGGTGTATTCAACGTGGTATGGTCGTTGCCTAAAGTCAGGTGACTCTTCTCGGATACATCGCCCAAAGGGAGGAAATACGGAATTTGATAGAATTATGAAGAAAAAAAAAAGAATGCCAACGACACGCGGTGTTCCCAAGCGGTCACCCATCCAAGTACTGACCGCGCCCAATGTTGCTTAACTTCGGTGATCGGACGAGAACCGGTGTATTCAACGTGGTATGGTCGTTGCCGAAAGTCAGGTGACTTTTCTTGGATACATCGCCCAAAGGGAGGAAATACGGAATTTGATAGAATTATGAAGAAAAAAAAAAGAATGCCAACGACACGCGGTGTTCCCAAGCGGTCACCCATCCAAGTACTGACCGCGCCCAATGTTGCTTAACTTCGGTGATCGGACGAGAACCGGTGTATTCAACGTGGTATGGTCGTTGCCGAAAGTCAGGTGACTCTTCTCGGATACATCGCCCAAAGGGAGGAAATACGGAATTTGATAGAATTATGAAGAAAAAAAAAAGAATGCCAACGACACGCGGTGTTCCCAAGCGGTCACCCATCCAAGTACTGACCGCGCCCAATGTTGCTTAACTTCGGTGATCGGACGAGAACCGGTGTATTCAACGTGGTATGGTCGTTGCCGAAAGTCAGGTGACTCTTCTCGGATACATCGCCCAAAGGGAGGAAATACGGAATTTGATAGAATTATGAAAAAAAAAAAAGAATGCCAACGACACGCGGTGTTCCCAAGCGGTCACCCATCCAAGTACTGACCGCGCCCAATGTTGCTTAACTTCGGTGATCGGACGAGAACCGGTGTATTCAACGTGGTATGGTCGTTGCCGAAAGTCAGGTGACTCTTCTCGGATACATCGCCCAAAGGGAGGAAATACGGAATTTGATAGAATTATGAAGAAAAAAAAAAGAATGCCAACGACACGCGGTGTTCCCAAGCGGTCACCCATCCAAGTACTGACCGCGCCCAATGTTGCTTAACTTCGGTGATCGGACGAGAACCGGTGTATTCAACGTGGTATGGTCGTTGCCGAAAGTCAGGTGACTCTTCTCGGATACATCGCCCAAAGGGAGGAAATACGGAATTTGATAGAATTATGAAAAAAAAAAAAGAATGCCAACGACACGCGGTGTTCCCAAGCGGTCACCCATCCAAGTACTGACCGCGCCCAATGTTGCTTAACTTCGGTGATCGGACGAGAACCGGTGTATTCAACGTGGTATGGTCGTTGCCGAAAGTCAGGTGACTCTTCTCGGATACATCGCCCAAAGGGAGGAAATACGGAATTTGATAGAATTATGAAGAAAAAAAAAAGAATGCCAACGACACGCGGTGTTCCCAAGCGGTCACCCATCCAAGTACTGACCGCGCCCAATGTTGCTTAACTTCGGTGATCGGACGAGAACCGGTGTATTCAACGTGGTATGGTCGTTGCCGAAAGTCAGGTGACTCTTCTCGGATACATCGCCCAAAGGGAGGAAATACGGAATTTGATAGAATTATGAAAAAAAAAAAAGAATGCCAACGACACGCGGTGTTCCCAAGCGGTCACCCATCCAAGTACTGACCGCGCCCAATGTTGCTTAACTTCGGTGATCGGACGAGAACCGGTGTATTCAACGTGGTATGGTCGTTGCCGAAAGTCAGGTGACTCTTCTCGGATACATCGCCCAAAGGGAGGAAATACGGAATTTGATAGAATTATGAAGAAAAAAAAAAGAATGCCAACGACACGCGGTGTTCCCAAGCGGTCACCCATCCAAGTACTGACCGCGCCCAATGTTGCTTAACTTCGGTGATCGGACGAGAACCGGTGTATTCAACGTGGTATGGTCGTTGCCGAAAGTCAGGTGACTCTTCTCGGATACATCGCCCAAAGGGAGGAAATACGGAATTTGATAGAATTATGAAAAAAAAAAAGAATGCCAACGACACGCGGTGTTCCCAAGCGGTCACCCATCCAAGTACTGACCGCGCCCAATGTTGCTTAACTTCGGTGATCGGACGAGAACCGGTGTATTCAACGTGGTATGGTCGTTGCCGAAAGTCAGGTGACTCTTCTCGGATACATCGCCCAAAGGGAGGAAATACGGAATTTGATAGAATTATGAAGAAAAAAAAAAGAATGCCAACGACACGCGGTGTTCCCAAGCGGTCACCCATCCAAGTACTGACCGCGCCCAATGTTGCTTAACTTCGGTGATCGGACGAGAACCGGTGTATTCAACGTGGTATGGTCGTTGCCGAAAGTCAGGTGACTCTTCTCGGATACATCGCCCAAAGGGAGGAAATACGGAATTTGATAGAATTATGAAGAAAAAAAAAAGAATGCCAACGACACGCGGTGTTCCCAAGCGGTCACCCATCCAAGTACTGACCGCGCCCAATGTTGCTTAACTTCGGTGATCGGACGAGAACCGGTGTATTCAACGTGGTATGGTCGTTGCCGAAAGTCAGGTGACTCTTCTCGGATACATCGCCCAAAGGGAGGAAATACGGAATTTGATAGAATTATGAAGAAAAAAAAAAGAATGCCAACGACACGCGGTGTTCCCAAGCGGTCACCCATCCAAGTACTGACCGCGCCCAATGTTGCTTAACTTCGGTGATCGGACGAGAACCGGTGTATTCAACGTGGTATGGTCGTTGCCGAAAGTCAGGTGACTCTTCTCGGATACATCGCCCAAAGGGAGGAAATACGGAATTTGATAGAATTATGAAGAAAAAAAAAAGAATGCCAACGACACGCGGTGTTCCCAAGCGGTCACCCATCCAAGTACTGACCGCGCCCAATGTTGCTTAACTTCGGTGATCGGACGAGAACCGGTGTATTCAACGTGGTATGGTCGTTGCCGAAAGTCAGGTGACTCTTCTCGGATACATCGCCCAAAGGGAGGAAATACGGAATTTGATAGAATTATGAAGAAAAAAAAAAGAATGCCAACGACACGCGGTGTTCCCAAGCGGTCACCCATCCAAGTACTGACCGCGCCCAATGTTGCTTAACTTCGGTGATCGGACGAGAACCGGTGTATTCAACGTGGTATGGTCGTTGCCGAAAGTCAGGTGACTCTTCTCGGATACATCGCCCAAAGGGAGGAAATACGGAATTTGATAGAATTATGAAAAAAAAAAAAGAATGCCAACGACACGCGGTGTTCCCAAGCGGTCACCCATCCAAGTACTGACCGCGCCCAATGTTGCTTAACTTCGGTGATCGGACGAGAACCGGTGTATTCAACGTGGTATGGTCGTTGCCGAAAGTCAGGTGACTCTTCTCGGATACATCGCCCAAAGGGAGGAAATACGGAATTTGATAGAATTATGAAGAAAAAAAAAAGAATGCCAACGACACGCGGTGTTCCCAAGCGGTCACCCATCCAAGTACTGACCGCGCCCAATGTTGCTTAACTTCGGTGATCGGACGAGAACCGGTGTATTCAACGTGGTATGGTCGTTGCCGAAAGTCAGGTGACTCTTCTCGGATACATCGCCCAAAGGGAGGAAATACGGAATTTGATAGAATTATGAAGAAAAAAAAAAGAATGCCAACGACACGCGGTGTTCCCAAGCGGTCACCCATCCAAGTACTGACCGCGCCCAATGTTGCTTAACTTCGGTGATCGGACGAGAACCGGTGTATTCAACGTGGTATGGTCGTTGCCGAAAGTCAGGTGACTCTTCTCGGATACATCGCCCAAAGGGAGGAAATACGGAATTTGATAGAATTATGAAAAAAAAAAAAGAATGCCAACGACACGCGGTGTTCCCAAGCGGTCACCCATCCAAGTACTGACCGCGCCCAATGTTGCTTAACTTCGGTGATCGGACGAGAACCGGTGTATTCAACGTGGTATGGTCGTTGCCGAAAGTCAGGTGACTCTTCTCGGATACATCGCCCAAAGGGAGGAAATACGGAATTTGATAGAATTATGAAAAAAAAAAAAGAATGCCAACGACACGCGGTGTTCCCAAGCGGTCACCCATCCAAGTACTGACCGCGCCCAATGTTGCTTAACTTCGGTGATCGGACGAGAACCGGTGTATTCAACGTGGTATGGTCGTTGCCGAAAGTCAGGTGACTCTTCTCGGATACATCGCCCAAAGGGAGGAAATACGGAATTTGATAGAATTATGAAGAAAAAAAAAAGAATGCCAACGACACGCGGTGTTCCCAAGCGGTCACCCATCCAAGTACTGACCGCGCCCAATGTTGCTTAACTTCGGTGATCGGACGAGAACCGGTGTATTCAACGTGGTATGGTCGTTGCCGAAAGTCAGGTGACTCTTCTCGGATACATCGCCCAAAGGGAGGAAATACGGAATTTGATAGAATTATGAAGAAAAAAAAAAGAATGCCAACGACACGCGGTGTTCCCAAGCGGTCACCCATCCAAGTACTGACCGCGCCCAATGTTGCTTAACTTCGGTGATCGGACGAGAACCGGTGTATTCAACGTGGTATGGTCGTTGCCGAAAGTCAGGTGACTCTTCTCGGATACATCGCCCAAAGGGAGGAAATACGGAATTTGATAGAATTATGAAGAAAAAAAAAAGAATGCCAACGACACGCGGTGTTCCCAAGCGGTCACCCATCCAAGTACTGACCGCGCCCAATGTTGCTTAACTTCGGTGATCGGACGAGAACCGGTGTATTCAACGTGGTATGGTCGTTGCCGAAAGTCAGGTGACTCTTCTCGGATACATCGCCCAAAGGGAGGAAATACGGAATTTGATAGAATTATGAAGAAAAAAAAAAGAATGCCAACGACACGCGGTGTTCCCAAGCGGTCACCCATCCAAGTACTGACCGCGCCCAATGTTGCTTAACTTCGGTGATCGGACGAGAACCGGTGTATTCAACGTGGTATGGTCGTTGCCGAAAGTCAGGTGACTCTTCTCGGATACATCGCCCAAAGGGAGGAAATACGGAATTTGATAGAATTATGAAGAAAAAAAAAAGAATGCCAACGACACGCGGTGTTCCCAAGCGGTCACCCATCCAAGTACTGACCGCGCCCAATGTTGCTTAACTTCGGTGATCGGACGAGAACCGGTGTATTCAACGTGGTATGGTCGTTGCCGAAAGTCAGGTGACTCTTCTCGGATACATCGCCCAAAGGGAGGAAATACGGAATTTGATAGAATTATGAAGAAAAAAAAAAGAATGCCAACGACACGCGGTGTTCCCAAGCGGTCACCCATCCAAGTACTGACCGCGCCCAATGTTGCTTAACTTCGGTGATCGGACGAGAACCGGTGTATTCAACGTGGTATGGTCGTTGCCGAAAGTCAGGTGACTCTTCTCGGATACATCGCCCAAAGGGAGGAAATACGGAATTTGATAGAATTATGAAGAAAAAAAAAAGAATGCCAACGACACGCGGTGTTCCCAAGCGGTCACCCATCCAAGTACTGACCGCGCCCAATGTTGCTTAACTTCGGTGATCGGACGAGAACCGGTGTATTCAACGTGGTATGGTCGTTGCCGAAAGTCAGGTGACTCTTCTCGGATACATCGCCCAAAGGGAGGAAATACGGAATTTGATAGAATTATGAAGAAAAAAAAAAGAATGCCAACGACACGCGGTGTTCCCAAGCGGTCACCCATCCAAGTACTGACCGCGCCCAATGTTGCTTAACTTCGGTGATCGGACGAGAACCGGTGTATTCAACGTGGTATGGTCGTTGCCGAAAGTCAGGTGACTCTTCTCGGATACATCGCCCAAAGGGAGGAAATACGGAATTTGATAGAATTATGAAGAAAAAAAAAAGAATGCCAACGACACGCGGTGTTCCCAAGCGGTCACCCATCCAAGTACTGACCGCGCCCAATGTTGCTTAACTTCGGTGATCGGACGAGAACCGGTGTATTCAACGTGGTATGGTCGTTGCCGAAAGTCAGGTGACTCTTCTCGGATACATCGCCCAAAGGGAGGAAATACGGAATTTGATAGAATTATGAAGAAAAAAAAAAGAATGCCAACGACACGCGGTGTTCCCAAGCGGTCACCCATCCAAGTACTGACCGCGCCCAATGTTGCTTAACTTCGGTGATCGGACGAGAACCGGTGTATTCAACGTGGTATGGTCGTTGCCGAAAGTCAGGTGACTCTTCTCGGATACATCGCCCAAAGGGAGGAAATACGGAATTTGATAGAATTATGAAGAAAAAAAAAGAATGCCAACGACACGCGGTGTTCCCAAGCGGTCACCCATCCAAGTACTGACCGCGCCCAATGTTGCTTAACTTCGGTGATCGGACGAGAACCGGTGTATTCAACGTGGTATGGTCGTTGCCGAAAGTCAGGTGACTCTTCTCGGATACATCGCCCAAAGGGAGGAAATACGGAATTTGATAGAATTATGAAGAAAAAAAAAAGAATGCCAACGACACGCGGTGTTCCCAAGCGGTCACCCATCCAAGTACTGACCGCGCCCAATGTTGCTTAACTTCGGTGATCGGACGAGAACCGGTGTATTCAACGTGGTATGGTCGTTGCCGAAAGTCAGGTGACTCTTCTCGGATACATCGCCCAAAGGGAGGAAATACGGAATTTGATAGAATTATGAAGAAAAAAAAAAGAATGCCAACGACACGCGGTGTTCCCAAGCGGTCACCCATCCAAGTACTGACCGCGCCCAATGTTGCTTAACTTCGGTGATCGGACGAGAACCGGTGTATTCAACGTGGTATGGTCGTTGCCGAAAGTCAGGTGACTCTTCTCGGATACATCGCCCAAAGGGAGGAAATACGGAATTTGATAGAATTATGAAGAAAAAAAAAAGAATGCCAACGACACGCGGTGTTCCCAAGCGGTCACCCATCCAAGTACTGACCGCGCCCAATGTTGCTTAACTTCGGTGATCGGACGAGAACCGGTGTATTCAACGTGGTATGGTCGTTGCCGAAAGTCAGGTGACTCTTCTCGGATACATCGCCCAAAGGGAGGAAATACGGAATTTGATAGAATTATGAAGAAAAAAAAAAGAATGCCAACGACACGCGGTGTTCCCAAGCGGTCACCCATCCAAGTACTGACCGCGCCCAATGTTGCTTAACTTCGGTGATCGGACGAGAACCGGTGTATTCAACGTGGTATGGTCGTTGCCGAAAGTCAGGTGACTCTTCTCGGATACATCGCCCAAAGGGAGGAAATACGGAATTTGATAGAATTATGAAGAAAAAAAAAAGAATGCCAACGACACGCGGTGTTCCCAAGCGGTCACCCATCCAAGTACTGACCGCGCCCAATGTTGCTTAACTTCGGTGATCGGACGAGAACCGGTGTATTCAACGTGGTATGGTCGTTGCCGAAAGTCAGGTGACTCTTCTCGGATACATCGCCCAAAGGGAGGAAATACGGAATTTGATAGAATTATGAAGAAAAAAAAAAGAATGCCAACGACACGCGGTGTTCCCAAGCGGTCACCCATCCAAGTACTGACCGCGCCCAATGTTGCTTAACTTCGGTGATCGGACGAGAACCGGTGTATTCAACGTGGTATGGTCGTTGCCGAAAGTCAGGTGACTCTTCTCGGATACATCGCCCAAAGGGAGGAAATACGGAATTTGATAGAATTATGAAGAAAAAAAAAAGAATGCCAACGACACGCGGTGTTCCCAAGCGGTCACCCATCCAAGTACTGACCGCGCCCAATGTTGCTTAACTTCGGTGATCGGACGAGAACCGGTGTATTCAACGTGGTATGGTCGTTGCCGAAAGTCAGGTGACTCTTCTCGGATACATCGCCCAAAGGGAGGAAATACGGAATTTGATAGAATTATGAAGAAAAAAAAAAGAATGCCAACGACACGCGGTGTTCCCAAGCGGTCACCCATCCAAGTACTGACCGCGCCCAATGTTGCTTAACTTCGGTGATCGGACGAGAACCGGTGTATTCAACGTGGTATGGTCGTTGCCGAAAGTCAGGTGACTCTTCTCGGATACATCGCCCAAAGGGAGGAAATACGGAATTTGATAGAATTATGAAGAAAAAAAAAAGAATGCCAACGACACGCGGTGTTCCCAAGCGGTCACCCATCCAAGTACTGACCGCGCCCAATGTTGCTTAACTTCGGTGATCGGACGAGAACCGGTGTATTCAACGTGGTATGGTCGTTGCCGAAAGTCAGGTGACTCTTCTCGGATACATCGCCCAAAGGGAGGAAATACGGAATTTGATAGAATTATGAAGAAAAAAAAAAGAATGCCAACGACACGCGGTGTTCCCAAGCGGTCACCCATCCAAGTACTGACCGCGCCCAATGTTGCTTAACTTCGGTGATCGGACGAGAACCGGTGTATTCAACGTGGTATGGTCGTTGCCGAAAGTCAGGTGACTCTTCTCGGATACATCGCCCAAAGGGAGGAAATACGGAATTTGATAGAATTATGAAGAAAAAAAAAAGAATGCCAACGACACGCGGTGTTCCCAAGCGGTCACCCATCCAAGTACTGACCGCGCCCAATGTTGCTTAACTTCGGTGATCGGACGAGAACCGGTGTATTCAACGTGGTATGGTCGTTGCCGAAAGTCAGGTGACTCTTCTCGGATACATCGCCCAAAGGGAGGAAATACGGAATTTGATAGAATTATGAAGAAAAAAAAAAGAATGCCAACGACACGCGGTGTTCCCAAGCGGTCACCCATCCAAGTACTGACCGCGCCCAATGTTGCTTAACTTCGGTGATCGGACGAGAACCGGTGTATTCAACGTGGTATGGTCGTTGCCGAAAGTCAGGTGACTCTTCTCGGATACATCGCCCAAAGGGAGGAAATACGGAATTTGATAGAATTATGAAGAAAAAAAAAAGAATGCCAACGACACGCGGTGTTCCCAAGCGGTCACCCATCCAAGTACTGACCGCGCCCAATGTTGCTTAACTTCGGTGATCGGACGAGAACCGGTGTATTCAACGTGGTATGGTCGTTGCCGAAAGTCAGGTGACTCTTCTCGGATACATCGCCCAAAGGGAGGAAATACGGAATTTGATAGAATTATGAAGAAAAAAAAAAGAATGCCAACGACACGCGGTGTTCCCAAGCGGTCACCCATCCAAGTACTGACCGCGCCCAATGTTGCTTAACTTCGGTGATCGGACGAGAACCGGTGTATTCAACGTGGTATGGTCGTTGCCGAAAGTCAGGTGACTCTTCTCGGATACATCGCCCAAAGGGAGGAAATACGGAATTTGATAGAATTATGAAGAAAAAAAAAAGAATGCCAACGACACGCGGTGTTCCCAAGCGGTCACCCATCCAAGTACTGACCGCGCCCAATGTTGCTTAACTTCGGTGATCGGACGAGAACCGGTGTATTCAACGTGGTATGGTCGTTGCCGAAAGTCAGGTGACTCTTCTCGGATACATCGCCCAAAGGGAGGAAATACGGAATTTGATAGAATTATGAAGAAAAAAAAAAGAATGCCAACGACACGCGGTGTTCCCAAGCGGTCACCCATCCAAGTACTGACCGCGCCCAATGTTGCTTAACTTCGGTGATCGGACGAGAACCGGTGTATTCAACGTGGTATGGTCGTTGCCGAAAGTCAGGTGACTCTTCTCGGATACATCGCCCAAAGGGAGGAAATACGGAATTTGATAGAATTATGAAAAAAAAAAAAGAATGCCAACGACACGCGGTGTTCCCAAGCGGTCACCCATCCAAGTACTGACCGCGCCCAATGTTGCTTAACTTCGGTGATCGGACGAGAACCGGTGTATTCAACGTGGTATGGTCGTTGCCGAAAGTCAGGTGACTCTTCTCGGATACATCGCCCAAAGGGAGGAAATACGGAATTTGATAGAATTATGAAGAAAAAAAAAAGAATGCCAACGACACGCGGTGTTCCCAAGCGGTCACCCATCCAAGTACTGACCGCGCCCAATGTTGCTTAACTTCGGTGATCGGACGAGAACCGGTGTATTCAACGTGGTATGGTCGTTGCCGAAAGTCAGGTGACTCTTCTCGGATACATCGCCCAAAGGGAGGAAATACGGAATTTGATAGAATTATGAAGAAAAAAAAAAGAATGCCAACGACACGCGGTGTTCCCAAGCGGTCACCCATCCAAGTACTGACCGCGCCCAATGTTGCTTAACTTCGGTGATCGGACGAGAACCGGTGTATTCAACGTGGTATGGTCGTTGCCGAAAGTCAGGTGACTCTTCTCGGATACATCGCCCAAAGGGAGGAAATACGGAATTTGATAGAATTATGAAGAAAAAAAAAAGAATGCCAACGACACGCGGTGTTCCCAAGCGGTCACCCATCCAAGTACTGACCGCGCCCAATGTTGCTTAACTTCGGTGATCGGACGAGAACCGGTGTATTCAACGTGGTATGGTCGTTGCCGAAAGTCAGGTGACTCTTCTCGGATACATCGCCCAAAGGGAGGAAATACGGAATTTGATAGAATTATGAAGAAAAAAAAAAGAATGCCAACGACACGCGGTGTTCCCAAGCGGTCACCCATCCAAGTACTGACCGCGCCCAATGTTGCTTAACTTCGGTGATCGGACGAGAACCGGTGTATTCAACGTGGTATGGTCGTTGCCGAAAGTCAGGTGACTCTTCTCGGATACATCGCCCAAAGGGAGGAAATACGGAATTTGATAGAATTATGAAGAAAAAAAAAAGAATGCCAACGACACGCGGTGTTCCCAAGCGGTCACCCATCCAAGTACTGACCGCGCCCAATGTTGCTTAACTTCGGTGATCGGACGAGAACCGGTGTATTCAACGTGGTATGGTCGTTGCCGAAAGTCAGGTGACTCTTCTCGGATACATCGCCCAAAGGGAGGAAATACGGAATTTGATAGAATTATGAAGAAAAAAAAAAGAATGCCAACGACACGCGGTGTTCCCAAGCGGTCACCCATCCAAGTACTGACCGCGCCCAATGTTGCTTAACTTCGGTGATCGGACGAGAACCGGTGTATTCAACGTGGTATGGTCGTTGCCGAAAGTCAGGTGACTCTTCTCGGATACATCGCCCAAAGGGAGGAAATACGGAATTTGATAGAATTATGAAGAAAAAAAAAAGAATGCCAACGACACGCGGTGTTCCCAAGCGGTCACCCATCCAAGTACTGACCGCGCCCAATGTTGCTTAACTTCGGTGATCGGACGAGAACCGGTGTATTCAACGTGGTATGGTCGTTGCCGAAAGTCAGGTGACTCTTCTCGGATACATCGCCCAAAGGGAGGAAATACGGAATTTGATAGAATTATGAAGAAAAAAAAAAGAATGCCAACGACACGCGGTGTTCCCAAGCGGTCACCCATCCAAGTACTGACCGCGCCCAATGTTGCTTAACTTCGGTGATCGGACGAGAACCGGTGTATTCAACGTGGTATGGTCGTTGCCGAAAGTCAGGTGACTCTTCTCGGATACATCGCCCAAAGGGAGGAAATACGGAATTTGATAGAATTATGAAGAAAAAAAAAAGAATGCCAACGACACGCGGTGTTCCCAAGCGGTCACCCATCCAAGTACTGACCGCGCCCAATGTTGCTTAACTTCGGTGATCGGACGAGAACCGGTGTATTCAACGTGGTATGGTCGTTGCCGAAAGTCAGGTGACTCTTCTCGGATACATCGCCCAAAGGGAGGAAATACGGAATTTGATAGAATTATGAAGAAAAAAAAAAGAATGCCAACGACACGCGGTGTTCCCAAGCGGTCACCCATCCAAGTACTGACCGCGCCCAATGTTGCTTAACTTCGGTGATCGGACGAGAACCGGTGTATTCAACGTGGTATGGTCGTTGCCGAAAGTCAGGTGACTCTTCTCGGATACATCGCCCAAAGGGAGGAAATACGGAATTTGATAGAATTATGAAGAAAAAAAAAAGAATGCCAACGACACGCGGTGTTCCCAAGCGGTCACCCATCCAAGTACTGACCGCGCCCAATGTTGCTTAACTTCGGTGATCGGACGAGAACCGGTGTATTCAACGTGGTATGGTCGTTGCCGAAAGTCAGGTGACTCTTCTCGGATACATCGCCCAAAGGGAGGAAATACGGAATTTGATAGAATTATGAAGAAAAAAAAAAGAATGCCAACGACACGCGGTGTTCCCAAGCGGTCACCCATCCAAGTACTGACCGCGCCCAATGTTGCTTAACTTCGGTGATCGGACGAGAACCGGTGTATTCAACGTGGTATGGTCGTTGCCGAAAGTCAGGTGACTCTTCTCGGATACATCGCCCAAAGGGAGGAAATACGGAATTTGATAGAATTATGAAGAAAAAAAAAAGAATGCCAACGACACGCGGTGTTCCCAAGCGGTCACCCATCCAAGTACTGACCGCGCCCAATGTTGCTTAACTTCGGTGATCGGACGAGAACCGGTGTATTCAACGTGGTATGGTCGTTGCCGAAAGTCAGGTGACTCTTCTCGGATACATCGCCCAAAGGGAGGAAATACGGAATTTGATAGAATTATGAAGAAAAAAAAAAGAATGCCAACGACACGCGGTGTTCCCAAGCGGTCACCCATCCAAGTACTGACCGCGCCCAATGTTGCTTAACTTCGGTGATCGGACGAGAACCGGTGTTATTCAACGTGGTATGGTCGTTGCCGAAAGTCAGGTGACTCTTCTCGGATACATCGCCCAAAGGGAGGAAATACGGAATTTGATAGAATTATGAAGAAAAAAAAAAGAATGCCAACGACACGCGGTGTTCCCAAGCGGTCACCCATCCAAGTACTGACCGCGCCCAATGTTGCTTAACTTCGGTGATCGGACGAGAACCGGTGTATTCAACGTGGTATGGTCGTTGCCGAAAGTCAGGTGACTCTTCTCGGATACATCGCCCAAAGGGAGGAAATACGGAATTTGATAGAATTATGAAGAAAAAAAAAAGAATGCCAACGACACGCGGTGTTCCCAAGCGGTCACCCATCCAAGTACTGACCGCGCCCAATGTTGCTTAACTTCGGTGATCGGACGAGAACCGGTGTATTCAACGTGGTATGGTCGTTGCCGAAAGTCAGGTGACTCTTCTCGGATACATCGCCCAAAGGGAGGAAATACGGAATTTGATAGAATTATGAAGAAAAAAAAAAGAATGCCAACGACACGCGGTGTTCCCAAGCGGTCACCCATCCAAGTACTGACCGCGCCCAATGTTGCTTAACTTCGGTGATCGGACGAGAACCGGTGTATTCAACGTGGTATGGTCGTTGCCGAAAGTCAGGTGACTCTTCTCGGATACATCGCCCAAAGGGAGGAAATACGGAATTTGATAGAATTATGAAGAAAAAAAAAAGAATGCCAACGACACGCGGTGTTCCCAAGCGGTCACCCATCCAAGTACTGACCGCGCCCAATGTTGCTTAACTTCGGTGATCGGACGAGAACCGGTGTATTCAACGTGGTATGGTCGTTGCCGAAAGTCAGGTGACTCTTCTCGGATACATCGCCCAAAGGGAGGAAATACGGAATTTGATAGAATTATGAAGAAAAAAAAAAGAATGCCAACGACACGCGGTGTTCCCAAGCGGTCACCCATCCAAGTACTGACCGCGCCCAATGTTGCTTAACTTCGGTGATCGGACGAGAACCGGTGTATTCAACGTGGTATGGTCGTTGCCGAAAGTCAGGTGACTCTTCTCGGATACATCGCCCAAAGGGAGGAAATACGGAATTTGATAGAATTATGAAGAAAAAAAAAAGAATGCCAACGACACGCGGTGTTCCCAAGCGGTCACCCATCCAAGTACTGACCGCGCCCAATGTTGCTTAACTTCGGTGATCGGACGAGAACCGGTGTATTCAACGTGGTATGGTCGTTGCCGAAAGTCAGGTGACTCTTCTCGGATACATCGCCCAAAGGGAGGAAATACGGAATTT
Source organism: Macrophya alboannulata (assembly GCA_949628255.1). Taxonomy (NCBI): domain Eukaryota; kingdom Metazoa; phylum Arthropoda; class Insecta; order Hymenoptera; family Tenthredinidae; genus Macrophya; species Macrophya alboannulata. Next base: position 6,389,549 of record OX451213.1, read on the forward strand.
GATAGAATTATGAAAAAAAAAAAAGAATGCCAACGACACGCGGTGTTCCCAAGCGGTCACCCATCCAAGTACTGACCGCGCCCAATGTTGCTTAACTTCGGTGATCGGACGAGAACCGGTGTATTCAACGTGGTATGGTCGTTGCCGAAAGTCAGGTGACTCTTCTCGGATACATCGCCCAAAGGGAGGAAATACGGAATTTGATAGAATTATGAAGAAAAAAAAAAGAATGCCAACGACACGCGGTGTTCCCAAGCGGTCACCCATCCAAGTACTGACCGCGCCCAATGTTGCTTAACTTCGGTGATCGGACGAGAACCGGTGTATTCAACGTGGTATGGTCGTTGCCGAAAGTCAGGTGACTCTTCTCGGATACATCGCCCAAAGGGAGGAAATACGGAATTTGATAGAATTATGAAGAAAAAAAAAAGAATGCCAACGACACGCGGTGTTCCCAAGCGGTCACCCATCCAAGTACTGACCGCGCCCAATGTTGCTTAACTTCGGTGATCGGACGAGAACCGGTGTATTCAACGTGGTATGGTCGTTGCCGAAAGTCAGGTGACTCTTCTCGGATACATCGCCCAAAGGGAGGAAATACGGAATTTGATAGAATTATGAAGAAAAAAAAAAGAATGCCAACGACACGCGGTGTTCCCAAGCGGTCACCCATCCAAGTACTGACCGCGCCCAATGTTGCTTAACTTCGGTGATCGGACGAGAACCGGTGTATTCAACGTGGTATGGTCGTTGCCGAAAGTCAGGTGACTCTTCTCGGATACATCGCCCAAAGGGAGGAAATACGGAATTTGATAGAATTATGAAGAAAAAAAAAAGAATGCCAACGACACGCGGTGTTCCCAAGCGGTCACCCATCCAAGTACTGACCGCGCCCAATGTTGCTTAACTTCGGTGATCGGACGAGAACCGGTGTATTCAACGTGGTATGGTCGTTGCCGAAAGTCAGGTGACTCTTCTCGGATACATCGCCCAAAGGGAGGAAATACGGAATTTGATAGAATTATGAAGAAAAAAAAAAGAATGCCAACGACACGCGGTGTTCCCAAGCGGTCACCCATCCAAGTACTGACCGCGCCCAATGTTGCTTAACTTCGGTGATCGGACGAGAACCGGTGTATTCAACGTGGTATGGTCGTTGCCGAAAGTCAGGTGACTCTTCTCGGATACATCGCCCAAAGGGAGGAAATACGGAATTTGATAGAATTATGAAGAAAAAAAAAAGAATGCCAACGACACGCGGTGTTCCCAAGCGGTCACCCATCCAAGTACTGACCGCGCCCAATGTTGCTTAACTTCGGTGATCGGACGAGAACCGGTGTATTCAACGTGGTATGGTCGTTGCCGAAAGTCAGGTGACTCTTCTCGGATACATCGCCCAAAGGGAGGAAATACGGAATTTGATAGAATTATGAAGAAAAAAAAAAGAATGCCAACGACACGCGGTGTTCCCAAGCGGTCACCCATCCAAGTACTGACCGCGCCCAATGTTGCTTAACTTCGGTGATCGGACGAGAACCGGTGTATTCAACGTGGTATGGTCGTTGCCGAAAGTCAGGTGACTCTTCTCGGATACATCGCCCAAAGGGAGGAAATACGGAATTTGATAGAATTATGAAGAAAAAAAAAAGAATGCCAACGACACGCGGTGTTCCCAAGCGGTCACCCATCCAAGTACTGACCGCGCCCAATGTTGCTTAACTTCGGTGATCGGACGAGAACCGGTGTATTCAACGTGGTATGGTCGTTGCCGAAAGTCAGGTGACTCTTCTCGGATACATCGCCCAAAGGGAGGAAATACGGAATTTGATAGAATTATGAAGAAAAAAAAAAGAATGCCAACGACACGCGGTGTTCCCAAGCGGTCACCCATCCAAGTACTGACCGCGCCCAATGTTGCTTAACTTCGGTGATCGGACGAGAACCGGTGTATTCAACGTGGTATGGTCGTTGCCGAAAGTCAGGTGACTCTTCTCGGATACATCGCCCAAAGGGAGGAAATACGGAATTTGATAGAATTATGAAGAAAAAAAAAAGAATGCCAACGACACGCGGTGTTCCCAAGCGGTCACCCATCCAAGTACTGACCGCGCCCAATGTTGCTTAACTTCGGTGATCGGACGAGAACCGGTGTATTCAACGTGGTATGGTCGTTGCCGAAAGTCAGGTGACTCTTCTCGGATACATCGCCCAAAGGGAGGAAATACGGAATTTGATAGAATTATGAAGAAAAAAAAAAGAATGCCAACGACACGCGGTGTTCCCAAGCGGTCACCCATCCAAGTACTGACCGCGCCCAATGTTGCTTAACTTCGGTGATCGGACGAGAACCGGTGTATTCAACGTGGTATGGTCGTTGCCGAAAGTCAGGTGACTCTTCTCGGATACATCGCCCAAAGGGAGGAAATACGGAATTTGATAGAATTATGAAGAAAAAAAAAAGAATGCCAACGACACGCGGTGTTCCCAAGCGGTCACCCATCCAAGTACTGACCGCGCCCAATGTTGCTTAACTTCGGTGATCGGACGAGAACCGGTGTATTCAACGTGGTATGGTCGTTGCCGAAAGTCAGGTGACTCTTCTCGGATACATCGCCCAAAGGGAGGAAATACGGAATTTGATAGAATTATGAAGAAAAAAAAAAGAATGCCAACGACACGCGGTGTTCCCAAGCGGTCACCCATCCAAGTACTGACCGCGCCCAATGTTGCTTAACTTCGGTGATCGGACGAGAACCGGTGTATTCAACGTGGTATGGTCGTTGCCGAAAGTCAGGTGACTCTTCTCGGATACATCGCCCAAAGGGAGGAAATACGGAATTTGATAGAATTATGAAGAAAAAAAAAAGAATGCCAACGACACGCGGTGTTCCCAAGCGGTCACCCATCCAAGTACTGACCGCGCCCAATGTTGCTTAACTTCGGTGATCGGACGAGAACCGGTGTATTCAACGTGGTATGGTCGTTGCCGAAAGTCAGGTGACTCTTCTCGGATACATCGCCCAAAGGGAGGAAATACGGAATTTGATAGAATTATGAAGAAAAAAAAAAGAATGCCAACGACACGCGGTGTTCCCAAGCGGTCACCCATCCAAGTACTGACCGCGCCCAATGTTGCTTAACTTCGGTGATCGGACGAGAACCGGTGTATTCAACGTGGTATGGTCGTTGCCGAAAGTCAGGTGACTCTTCTCGGATACATCGCCCAAAGGGAGGAAATACGGAATTTGATAGAATTATGAAGAAAAAAAAAAGAATGCCAACGACACGCGGTGTTCCCAAGCGGTCACCCATCCAAGTACTGACCGCGCCCAATGTTGCTTAACTTCGGTGATCGGACGAGAACCGGTGTATTCAACGTGGTATGGTCGTTGCCGAAAGTCAGGTGACTCTTCTCGGATACATCGCCCAAAGGGAGGAAATACGGAATTTGATAGAATTATGAAGAAAAAAAAAAGAATGCCAACGACACGCGGTGTTCCCAAGCGGTCACCCATCCAAGTACTGACCGCGCCCAATGTTGCTTAACTTCGGTGATCGGACGAGAACCGGTGTATTCAACGTGGTATGGTCGTTGCCGAAAGTCAGGTGACTCTTCTCGGATACATCGCCCAAAGGGAGGAAATACGGAATTTGATAGAATTATGAAGAAAAAAAAAAGAATGCCAACGACACGCGGTGTTCCCAAGCGGTCACCCATCCAAGTACTGACCGCGCCCAATGTTGCTTAACTTCGGTGATCGGACGAGAACCGGTGTATTCAACGTGGTATGGTCGTTGCCGAAAGTCAGGTGACTCTTCTCGGATACATCGCCCAAAGGGAGGAAATACGGAATTTGATAGAATTATGAAGAAAAAAAAAAGAATGCCAACGACACGCGGTGTTCCCAAGCGGTCACCCATCCAAGTACTGACCGCGCCCAATGTTGCTTAACTTCGGTGATCGGACGAGAACCGGTGTATTCAACGTGGTATGGTCGTTGCCGAAAGTCAGGTGACTCTTCTCGGATACATCGCCCAAAGGGAGGAAATACGGAATTTGATAGAATTATGAAGAAAAAAAAAAGAATGCCAACGACACGCGGTGTTCCCAAGCGGTCACCCATCCAAGTACTGACCGCGCCCAATGTTGCTTAACTTCGGTGATCGGACGAGAACCGGTGTATTCAACGTGGTATGGTCGTTGCCGAAAGTCAGGTGACTCTTCTCGGATACATCGCCCAAAGGGAGGAAATACGGAATTTGATAGAATTATGAAGAAAAAAAAAAGAATGCCAACGACACGCGGTGTTCCCAAGCGGTCACCCATCCAAGTACTGACCGCGCCCAATGTTGCTTAACTTCGGTGATCGGACGAGAACCGGTGTATTCAACGTGGTATGGTCGTTGCCGAAAGTCAGGTGACTCTTCTCGGATACATCGCCCAAAGGGAGGAAATACGGAATTTGATAGAATTATGAAGAAAAAAAAAAGAATGCCAACGACACGCGGTGTTCCCAAGCGGTCACCCATCCAAGTACTGACCGCGCCCAATGTTGCTTAACTTCGGTGATCGGACGAGAACCGGTGTATTCAACGTGGTATGGTCGTTGCCGAAAGTCAGGTGACTCTTCTCGGATACATCGCCCAAAGGGAGGAAATACGGAATTTGATAGAATTATGAAGAAAAAAAAAAGAATGCCAACGACACGCGGTGTTCCCAAGCGGTCACCCATCCAAGTACTGACCGCGCCCAATGTTGCTTAACTTCGGTGATCGGACGAGAACCGGTGTATTCAACGTGGTATGGTCGTTGCCGAAAGTCAGGTGACTCTTCTCGGATACATCGCCCAAAGGGAGGAAATACGGAATTTGATAGAATTATGAAGAAAAAAAAAAGAATGCCAACGACACGCGGTGTTCCCAAGCGGTCACCCATCCAAGTACTGACCGCGCCCAATGTTGCTTAACTTCGGTGATCGGACGAGAACCGGTGTATTCAACGTGGTATGGTCGTTGCCGAAAGTCAGGTGACTCTTCTCGGATACATCGCCCAAAGGGAGGAAATACGGAATTTGATAGAATTATGAAGAAAAAAAAAAGAATGCCAACGACACGCGGTGTTCCCAAGCGGTCACCCATCCAAGTACTGACCGCGCCCAATGTTGCTTAACTTCGGTGATCGGACGAGAACCGGTGTATTCAACGTGGTATGGTCGTTGCCGAAAGTCAGGTGACTCTTCTCGGATACATCGCCCAAAGGGAGGAAATACGGAATTTGATAGAATTATGAAGAAAAAAAAAAGAATGCCAACGACACGCGGTGTTCCCAAGCGGTCACCCATCCAAGTACTGACCGCGCCCAATGTTGCTTAACTTCGGTGATCGGACGAGAACCGGTGTATTCAACGTGGTATGGTCGTTGCCGAAAGTCAGGTGACTCTTCTCGGATACATCGCCCAAAGGGAGGAAATACGGAATTTGATAGAATTATGAAGAAAAAAAAAAGAATGCCAACGACACGCGGTGTTCCCAAGCGGTCACCCATCCAAGTACTGACCGCGCCCAATGTTGCTTAACTTCGGTGATCGGACGAGAACCGGTGTATTCAACGTGGTATGGTCGTTGCCGAAAGTCAGGTGACTCTTCTCGGATACATCGCCCAAAGGGAGGAAATACGGAATTTGATAGAATTATGAAGAAAAAAAAAAGAATGCCAACGACACGCGGTGTTCCCAAGCGGTCACCCATCCAAGTACTGACCGCGCCCAATGTTGCTTAACTTCGGTGATCGGACGAGAACCGGTGTATTCAACGTGGTATGGTCGTTGCCGAAAGTCAGGTGACTCTTCTCGGATACATCGCCCAAAGGGAGGAAATACGGAATTTGATAGAATTATGAAGAAAAAAAAAAGAATGCCAACGACACGCGGTGTTCCCAAGCGGTCACCCATCCAAGTACTGACCGCGCCCAATGTTGCTTAACTTCGGTGATCGGACGAGAACCGGTGTATTCAACGTGGTATGGTCGTTGCCGAAAGTCAGGTGACTCTTCTCGGATACATCGCCCAAAGGGAGGAAATACGGAATTTGATAGAATTATGAAGAAAAAAAAAAGAATGCCAACGACACGCGGTGTTCCCAAGCGGTCACCCATCCAAGTACTGACCGCGCCCAATGTTGCTTAACTTCGGTGATCGGACGAGAACCGGTGTATTCAACGTGGTATGGTCGTTGCCGAAAGTCAGGTGACTCTTCTCGGATACATCGCCCAAAGGGAGGAAATACGGAATTTGATAGAATTATGAAGAAAAAAAAAAGAATGCCAACGACACGCGGTGTTCCCAAGCGGTCACCCATCCAAGTACTGACCGCGCCCAATGTTGCTTAACTTCGGTGATCGGACGAGAACCGGTGTATTCAACGTGGTATGGTCGTTGCCGAAAGTCAGGTGACTCTTCTCGGATACATCGCCCAAAGGGAGGAAATACGGAATTTGATAGAATTATGAAGAAAAAAAAAAGAATGCCAACGACACGCGGTGTTCCCAAGCGGTCACCCATCCAAGTACTGACCGCGCCCAATGTTGCTTAACTTCGGTGATCGGACGAGAACCGGTGTATTCAACGTGGTATGGTCGTTGCCGAAAGTCAGGTGACTCTTCTCGGATACATCGCCCAAAGGGAGGAAATACGGAATTTGATAGAATTATGAAGAAAAAAAAAAGAATGCCAACGACACGCGGTGTTCCCAAGCGGTCACCCATCCAAGTACTGACCGCGCCCAATGTTGCTTAACTTCGGTGATCGGACGAGAACCGGTGTATTCAACGTGGTATGGTCGTTGCCGAAAGTCAGGTGACTCTTCTCGGATACATCGCCCAAAGGGAGGAAATACGGAATTTGATAGAATTATGAAGAAAAAAAAAAGAATGCCAACGACACGCGGTGTTCCCAAGCGGTCACCCATCCAAGTACTGACCGCGCCCAATGTTGCTTAACTTCGGTGATCGGACGAGAACCGGTGTATTCAACGTGGTATGGTCGTTGCCGAAAGTCAGGTGACTCTTCTCGGATACATCGCCCAAAGGGAGGAAATACGGAATTTGATAGAATTATGAAGAAAAAAAAAAGAATGCCAACGACACGCGGTGTTCCCAAGCGGTCACCCATCCAAGTACTGACCGCGCCCAATGTTGCTTAACTTCGGTGATCGGACGAGAACCGGTGTATTCAACGTGGTATGGTCGTTGCCGAAAGTCAGGTGACTCTTCTCGGATACATCGCCCAAAGGGAGGAAATACGGAATTTGATAGAATTATGAAGAAAAAAAAAAGAATGCCAACGACACGCGGTGTTCCCAAGCGGTCACCCATCCAAGTACTGACCGCGCCCAATGTTGCTTAACTTCGGTGATCGGACGAGAACCGGTGTATTCAACGTGGTATGGTCGTTGCCGAAAGTCAGGTGACTCTTCTCGGATACATCGCCCAAAGGGAGGAAATACGGAATTTGATAGAATTATGAAGAAAAAAAAAAGAATGCCAACGACACGCGGTGTTCCCAAGCGGTCACCCATCCAAGTACTGACCGCGCCCAATGTTGCTTAACTTCGGTGATCGGACGAGAACCGGTGTATTCAACGTGGTATGGTCGTTGCCGAAAGTCAGGTGACTCTTCTCGGATACATCGCCCAAAGGGAGGAAATACGGAATTTGATAGAATTATGAAGAAAAAAAAAAGAATGCCAACGACACGCGGTGTTCCCAAGCGGTCACCCATCCAAGTACTGACCGCGCCCAATGTTGCTTAACTTCGGTGATCGGACGAGAACCGGTGTATTCAACGTGGTATGGTCGTTGCCGAAAGTCAGGTGACTCTTCTCGGATACATCGCCCAAAGGGAGGAAATACGGAATTTGATAGAATTATGAAGAAAAAAAAAAGAATGCCAACGACACGCGGTGTTCCCAAGCGGTCACCCATCCAAGTACTGACCGCGCCCAATGTTGCTTAACTTCGGTGATCGGACGAGAACCGGTGTATTCAACGTGGTATGGTCGTTGCCGAAAGTCAGGTGACTCTTCTCGGATACATCGCCCAAAGGGAGGAAATACGGAATTTGATAGAATTATGAAGAAAAAAAAAAGAATGCCAACGACACGCGGTGTTCCCAAGCGGTCACCCATCCAAGTACTGACCGCGCCCAATGTTGCTTAACTTCGGTGATCGGACGAGAACCGGTGTATTCAACGTGGTATGGTCGTTGCCGAAAGTCAGGTGACTCTTCTCGGATACATCGCCCAAAGGGAGGAAATACGGAATTTGATAGAATTATGAAGAAAAAAAAAAGAATGCCAACGACACGCGGTGTTCCCAAGCGGTCACCCATCCAAGTACTGACCGCGCCCAATGTTGCTTAACTTCGGTGATCGGACGAGAACCGGTGTATTCAACGTGGTATGGTCGTTGCCGAAAGTCAGGTGACTCTTCTCGGATACATCGCCCAAAGGGAGGAAATACGGAATTTGATAGAATTATGAAGAAAAAAAAAAGAATGCCAACGACACGCGGTGTTCCCAAGCGGTCACCCATCCAAGTACTGACCGCGCCCAATGTTGCTTAACTTCGGTGATCGGACGAGAACCGGTGTATTCAACGTGGTATGGTCGTTGCCGAAAGTCAGGTGACTCTTCTCGGATACATCGCCCAAAGGGAGGAAATACGGAATTTGATAGAATTATGAAGAAAAAAAAAAGAATGCCAACGACACGCGGTGTTCCCAAGCGGTCACCCATCCAAGTACTGACCGCGCCCAATGTTGCTTAACTTCGGTGATCGGACGAGAACCGGTGTATTCAACGTGGTATGGTCGTTGCCGAAAGTCAGGTGACTCTTCTCGGATACATCGCCCAAAGGGAGGAAATACGGAATTTGATAGAATTATGAAGAAAAAAAAAAGAATGCCAACGACACGCGGTGTTCCCAAGCGGTCACCCATCCAAGTACTGACCGCGCCCAATGTTGCTTAACTTCGGTGATCGGACGAGAACCGGTGTATTCAACGTGGTATGGTCGTTGCCGAAAGTCAGGTGACTCTTCTCGGATACATCGCCCAAAGGGAGGAAATACGGAATTTGATAGAATTATGAAGAAAAAAAAAAGAATGCCAACGACACGCGGTGTTCCCAAGCGGTCACCCATCCAAGTACTGACCGCGCCCAATGTTGCTTAACTTCGGTGATCGGACGAGAACCGGTGTATTCAACGTGGTATGGTCGTTGCCGAAAGTCAGGTGACTCTTCTCGGATACATCGCCCAAAGGGAGGAAATACGGAATTTGATAGAATTATGAAGAAAAAAAAAAGAATGCCAACGACACGCGGTGTTCCCAAGCGGTCACCCATCCAAGTACTGACCGCGCCCAATGTTGCTTAACTTCGGTGATCGGACGAGAACCGGTGTATTCAACGTGGTATGGTCGTTGCCGAAAGTCAGGTGACTCTTCTCGGATACATCGCCCAAAGGGAGGAAATACGGAATTTGATAGAATTATGAAGAAAAAAAAAAGAATGCCAACGACACGCGGTGTTCCCAAGCGGTCACCCATCCAAGTACTGACCGCGCCCAATGTTGCTTAACTTCGGTGATCGGACGAGAACCGGTGTATTCAACGTGGTATGGTCGTTGCCGAAAGTCAGGTGACTCTTCTCGGATACATCGCCCAAAGGGAGGAAATACGGAATTTGATAGAATTATGAAGAAAAAAAAAAGAATGCCAACGACACGCGGTGTTCCCAAGCGGTCACCCATCCAAGTACTGACCGCGCCCAATGTTGCTTAACTTCGGTGATCGGACGAGAACCGGTGTATTCAACGTGGTATGGTCGTTGCCGAAAGTCAGGTGACTCTTCTCGGATACATCGCCCAAAGGGAGGAAATACGGAATTTGATAGAATTATGAAGAAAAAAAAAAGAATGCCAACGACACGCGGTGTTCCCAAGCGGTCACCCATCCAAGTACTGACCGCGCCCAATGTTGCTTAACTTCGGTGATCGGACGAGAACCGGTGTATTCAACGTGGTATGGTCGTTGCCGAAAGTCAGGTGACTCTTCTCGGATACATCGCCCAAAGGGAGGAAATACGGAATTTGATAGAATTATGAAGAAAAAAAAAAGAATGCCAACGACACGCGGTGTTCCCAAGCGGTCACCCATCCAAGTACTGACCGCGCCCAATGTTGCTTAACTTCGGTGATCGGACGAGAACCGGTGTATTCAACGTGGTATGGTCGTTGCCGAAAGTCAGGTGACTCTTCTCGGATACATCGCCCAAAGGGAGGAAATACGGAATTTGATAGAATTATGAAGAAAAAAAAAAGAATGCCAACGACACGCGGTGTTCCCAAGCGGTCACCCATCCAAGTACTGACCGCGCCCAATGTTGCTTAACTTCGGTGATCGGACGAGAACCGGTGTATTCAACGTGGTATGGTCGTTGCCGAAAGTCAGGTGACTCTTCTCGGATACATCGCCCAAAGGGAGGAAATACGGAATTTGATAGAATTATGAAGAAAAAAAAAAGAATGCCAACGACACGCGGTGTTCCCAAGCGGTCACCCATCCAAGTACTGACCGCGCCCAATGTTGCTTAACTTCGGTGATCGGACGAGAACCGGTGTATTCAACGTGGTATGGTCGTTGCCGAAAGTCAGGTGACTCTTCTCGGATACATCGCCCAAAGGGAGGAAATACGGAATTTGATAGAATTATGAAGAAAAAAAAAAGAATGCCAACGACACGCGGTGTTCCCAAGCGGTCACCCATCCAAGTACTGACCGCGCCCAATGTTGCTTAACTTCGGTGATCGGACGAGAACCGGTGTATTCAACGTGGTATGGTCGTTGCCGAAAGTCAGGTGACTCTTCTCGGATACATCGCCCAAAGGGAGGAAATACGGAATTTGATAGAATTATGAAAAAAAAAAAAGAATGCCAACGACACGCGGTGTTCCCAAGCGGTCACCCATCCAAGTACTGACCGCGCCCAATGTTGCTTAACTTCGGTGATCGGACGAGAACCGGTGTATTCAACGTGGTATGGTCGTTGCCGAAAGTCAGGTGACTCTTCTCGGATACATCGCCCAAAGGGAGGAAATACGGAATTTGATAGAATTATGAAAAAAAAAAAAGAATGCCAACGACACGCGGTGTTCCCAAGCGGTCACCCATCCAAGTACTGACCGCGCCCAATGTTGCTTAACTTCGGTGATCGGACGAGAACCGGTGTATTCAACGTGGTATGGTCGTTGCCGAAAGTCAGGTGACTCTTCTCGGATACATCGCCCAAAGGGAGGAAATACGGAATTTGATAGAATTATGAAAAAAAAAAAAGAATGCCAACGACACGCGGTGTTCCCAAGCGGTCACCCATCCAAGTACTGACCGCGCCCAATGTTGCTTAACTTCGGTGATCGGACGAGAACCGGTGTATTCAACGTGGTATGGTCGTTGCCGAAAGTCAGGTGACTCTTCTCGGATACATCGCCCAAAGGGAGGAAATACGGAATTTGATAGAATTATGAAGAAAAAAAAAAGAATGCCAACGACACGCGGTGTTCCCAAGCGGTCACCCATCCAAGTACTGACCGCGCCCAATGTTGCTTAACTTCGGTGATCGGACGAGAACCGGTGTATTCAACGTGGTATGGTCGTTGCCGAAAGTCAGGTGACTCTTCTCGGATACATCGCCCAAAGGGAGGAAATACGGAATTTGATAGAATTATGAAGAAAAAAAAAAGAATGCCAACGACACGCGGTGTTCCCAAGCGGTCACCCATCCAAGTACTGACCGCGCCCAATGTTGCTTAACTTCGGTGATCGGACGAGAACCGGTGTATTCAACGTGGTATGGTCGTTGCCGAAAGTCAGGTGACTCTTCTCGGATACATCGCCCAAAGGGAGGAAATACGGAATTTGATAGAATTATGAAGAAAAAAAAAAGAATGCCAACGACACGCGGTGTTCCCAAGCGGTCACCCATCCAAGTACTGACCGCGCCCAATGTTGCTTAACTTCGGTGATCGGACGAGAACCGGTGTATTCAACGTGGTATGGTCGTTGCCGAAAGTCAGGTGACTCTTCTCGGATACATCGCCCAAAGGGAGGAAATACGGAATTTGATAGAATTATGAAAAAAAAAAAAGAATGCCAACGACACGCGGTGTTCCCAAGCGGTCACCCATCCAAGTACTGACCGCGCCCAATGTTGCTTAACTTCGGTGATCGGACGAGAACCGGTGTATTCAACGTGGTATGGTCGTTGCCGAAAGTCAGGTGACTCTTCTCGGATACATCGCCCAAAGGAGGAAATACGGAATTTGATAGAATTATGAAGAAAAAAAAAAGAATGCCAACGACACGCGGTGTTCCCAAGCGGTCACCCATCCAAGTACTGACCGCGCCCAATGTTGCTTAACTTCGGTGATCGGACGAGAACCGGTGTATTCAACGTGGTATGGTCGTTGCCGAAAGTCAGGTGACTCTTCTCGGATACATCGCCCAAAGGGAGGAAATACGGAATTTGATAGAATTATGAAGAAAAAAAAAAGAATGCCAACGACACGCGGTGTTCCCAAGCGGTCACCCATCCAAGTACTGACCGCGCCCAATGTTGCTTAACTTCGGTGATCGGACGAGAACCGGTGTATTCAACGTGGTATGGTCGTTGCCGAAAGTCAGGTGACTCTTCTCGGATACATCGCCCAAAGGGAGGAAATACGGAATTTGATAGAATTATGAAGAAAAAAAAAAGAATGCCAACGACACGCGGTGTTCCCAAGCGGTCACCCATCCAAGTACTGACCGCACCCAATGTTGCTTAACTTCGGTGATCGGACGAGAACCGGTGTATTCAACGTGGTATGGTCGTTGCCGAAAGTCAGGTGACTCTTCTCGGATACATCGCCCAAAGGGAGGAAATACGGAATTTGATAGAATTATGAAGAAAAAAAAAGAATGCCAACGACACGCGGTGTTCCCAAGCGGTCACCCATCCAAGTACTGACCGCGCCCAATGTTGCTTAACTTCGGTGATCGGACGAGAACCGGTGTATTCAACGTGGTATGGTCGTTGCCGAAAGTCAGGTGACTCTTCTCGGATACATCGCCCAAAGGGAGGAAATACGGAATTTGATAGAATTATGAAGAAATAAAAAAGAATGCCAACGACACGCGGTGTTCCCAAGCGGTCACCCATCCAAGTACTGACCGCGCCCAATGTTGCTTAACTTCGGTGATCGGACGAGAACCGGTGTATTCAACGTGGTATGGTCGTTGCCGAAAGTCAGGTGACTCTTCTCGGATACATCGCCCAAAGGGAGGAAATACGGAATTTGATAGAATTATGAAAAAAAAAAAAAGAATGCCAACGACACGCGGTGTTCCCAAGCGGTCACCCATCCAAGTACTGACCGCGCCCAATGTTGCTTAACTTCGGTGATCGGACGAGAACCGGTGTATTCAACGTGGTATGGTCGTTGCCGAAAGTCAGGTGACTCTTCTCGGATACATCGCCCAAAGGGAGGAAATACGGAATTTGATAGAATTATGAAGAAAAAAAAAAGAATGCCAACGACACGCGGTGTTCCCAAGCGGTCACCCATCCAAGTACTGACCGCGCCCAATGTTGCTTAACTTCGGTGATCGGACGAGAACCGGTGTATTCAACGTGGTATGGTCGTTGCCGAAAGTCAGGTGACTCTTCTCGGATACATCGCCCAAAGGGAGGAAATACGGAATTTGATAGAATTATGAAGAAAAAAAAAAGAATGCCAACGACACGCGGTGTTCCCAAGCGGTCACCCATCCAAGTACTGACCGCGCCCAATGTTGCTTAACTTCGGTGATCGGACGAGAACCGGTGTATTCAACGTGGTATGGTCGTTGCCGAAAGTCAGGTGACTCTTCTCGGATACATCGCCCAAAGGGAGGAAATACGGAATGATAGAATTATGAAAAAAAAAAAAGAATGCCAACGACACGCGGTGTTCCCAAGCGGTCACCCATCCAAGTACTGACCGCGCCCAATGTTGCTTAACTTCGGTGATCGGACGAGAACCGGTGTATTCAACGTGGTATGGTCGTTGCCGAAAGTCAGGTGACTCTTCTCGGATACATCGCCCAAAGGGAGGAAATACGGAATTTGATAGAATTATGAAAAAAAAAAAAGAATGCCAACGACACGCGGTGTTCCCAAGCGGTCACCCATCCAAGTACTGACCGCGCCCAATGTTGCTTAACTTCGGTGATCGGACGAGAACCGGTGTATTCAACGTGGTATGGTCGTTGCCGAAAGTCAGGTGACTCTTCTCGGATACATCGCCCAAAGGGAGGAAATACGGAATTTGATAGAATTATGAAGAAAAAAAAAAGAATGCCAACGACACGCGGTGTTCCCAAGCGGTCACCCATCCAAGTACTGACCGCGCCCAATGTTGCTTAACTTCGGTGATCGGACGAGAACCGGTGTATTCAACGTGGTATGGTCGTTGCCGAAAGTCAGGTGACTCTTCTCGGATACATCGCCCAAAGGGAGGAAATACGGAATTTGATAGAATTATGAAGAAAAAAAAAAGAATGCCAACGACACGCGGTGTTCCCAAGCGGTCACCCATCCAAGTACTGACCGCGCCCAATGTTGCTTAACTTCGGTGATCGGACGAGAACCGGTGTATTCAACGTGGTATGGTCGTTGCCGAAAGTCAGGTGACTCTTCTCGGATACATCGCCCAAAGGGAGGAAATACGGAATTTGATAGAATTATGAAGAAAAAAAAAAGAATGCCAACGACACGCGGTGTTCCCAAGCGGTCACCCATCCAAGTACTGACCGCGCCCAATGTTGCTTAACTTCGGTGATCGGACGAGAACCGGTGTATTCAACGTGGTATGGTCGTTGCCGAAAGTCAGGTGACTCTTCTCGGATACATCGCCCAAAGGGAGGAAATACGGAATTTGATAGAATTATGAAGAAAAAAAAAAGAATGCCAACGACACGCGGTGTTCCCAAGCGGTCACCCATCCAAGTACTGACCGCGCCCAATGTTGCTTAACTTCGGTGATCGGACGAGAACCGGTGTATTCAACGTGGTATGGTCGTTGCCGAAAGTCAGGTGACTCTTCTCGGATACATCGCCCAAAGGGAGGAAATACGGAATTTGATAGAATTATGAAGAAAAAAAAAAGAATGCCAACGACACGCGGTGTTCCCAAGCGGTCACCCATCCAAGTACTGACCGCGCCCAATGTTGCTTAACTTCGGTGATCGGACGAGAACCGGTGTATTCAACGTGGTATGGTCGTTGCCGAAAGTCAGGTGACTCTTCTCGGATACATCGCCCAAAGGGAGGAAATACGGAATTTGATAGAATTATGAAGAAAAAAAAAAGAATGCCAACGACACGCGGTGTTCCCAAGCGGTCACCCATCCAAGTACTGACCGCGCCCAATGTTGCTTAACTTCGGTGATCGGACGAGAACCGGTGTATTCAACGTGGTATGGTCGTTGCCGAAAGTCAGGTGACTCTTCTCGGATACATCGCCCAAAGGGAGGAAATACGGAATTTGATAGAATTATGAAGAAAAAAAAAAGAATGCCAACGACACGCGGTGTTCCCAAGCGGTCACCCATCCAAGTACTGACCGCGCCCAATGTTGCTTAACTTCGGTGATCGGACGAGAACCGGTGTATTCAACGTGGTATGGTCGTTGCCGAAAGTCAGGTGACTCTTCTCGGATACATCGCCCAAAGGGAGGAAATACGGAATTTGATAGAATTATGAAAAAAAAAAAAAGAATGCCAACGACACGCGGTGTTCCCAAGCGGTCACCCATCCAAGTACTGACCGCGCCCAATGTTGCTTAACTTCGGTGATCGGACGAGAACCGGTGTATTCAACGTGGTATGGTCGTTGCCGAAAGTCAGGTGACTTTTCTTGGATACATCGCCCAAAGGGAGGAAATACGGAATTTGATAGAATTATGAAGAAAAAAAAAAGAATGCCAACGACACGCGGTGTTCCCAAGCGGTCACCCATCCAAGTACTGACCGCGCCCAATGTTGCTTAACTTCGGTGATCGGACGAGAACCGGTGTATTCAACGTGGTATGGTCGTTGCCGAAAGTCAGGTGACTCTTCTCGGATACATCGCCCAAAGGGAGGAAATACGGAATTTGATAGAATTATGAAGAAAAAAAAAAGAATGCCAACGACACGCGGTGTTCCCAAGCGGTCACCCATCCAAGTACTGACCGCGCCCAATGTTGCTTAACTTCGGTGATCGGACGAGAACCGGTGTATTCAACGTGGTATGGTCGTTGCCGAAAGTCAGGTGACTCTTCTCGGATACATCGCCCAAAGGGAGGAAATACGGAATTTGATAGAATTATGAAGAAAAAAAAAAGAATGCCAACGACACGCGGTGTTCCCAAGCGGTCACCCATCCAAGTACTGACCGCGCCCAATGTTGCTTAACTTCGGTGATCGGACGAGAACCGGTGTATTCAACGTGGTATGGTCGTTGCCGAAAGTCAGGTGACTCTTCTCGGATACATCGCCCAAAGGGAGGAAATACGGAATTTGATAGAATTATGAAAAAAAAAAAAGAATGCCAACGACACGCGGTGTTCCCAAGCGGTCACCCATCCAAGTACTGACCGCGCCCAATGTTGCTTAACTTCGGTGATCGGACGAGAACCGGTGTATTCAACGTGGTATGGTCGTTGCCGAAAGTCAGGTGACTCTTCTCGGATACATCGCCCAAAGGGAGGAAATACGGAATTTGATAGAATTATGAAGAAAAAAAAAAGAATGCCAACGACACGCGGTGTTCCCAAGCGGTCACCCATCCAAGTACTGACCGCGCCCAATGTTGCTTAACTTCGGTGATCGGACGAGAACCGGTGTATTCAACGTGGTATGGTCGTTGCCGAAAGTCAGGTGACTTTTCTTGGATACATCGCCCAAAGGGAGGAAATACGGAATTTGATAGAATTATGAAGAAAAAAAAAAGAATGCCAACGACACGCGGTGTTCCCAAGCGGTCACCCATCCAAGTACTGACCGCGCCCAATGTTGCTTAACTTCGGTGATCGGACGAGAACCGGTGTATTCAACGTGGTATGGTCGTTGCCGAAAGTCAGGTGACTCTTCTCGGATACATCGCCCAAAGGGAGGAAATACGGAATTTGATAGAATTATGAAGAAAAAAAAAAGAATGCCAACGACACGCGGTGTTCCCAAGCGGTCACCCATCCAAGTACTGACCGCGCCCAATGTTGCTTAACTTCGGTGATCGGACGAGAACCGGTGTATTCAACGTGGTATGGTCGTTGCCGAAAGTCAGGTGACTCTTCTCGGATACATCGCCCAAAGGGAGGAAATACGGAATTTGATAGAATTATGAAGAAAAAAAAAAGAATGCCAACGACACGCGGTGTTCCCAAGCGGTCACCCATCCAAGTACTGACCGCGCCCAATGTTGCTTAACTTCGGTGATCGGACGAGAACCGGTGTATTCAACGTGGTATGGTCGTTGCCGAAAGTGAGGTGACTCTTCTCGGATACATCGCCCAAAGGGAGGAAATACGGAATTTGATAGAATTATGAAGAAATGAAAAAGAATGCCAACGACACGCGGTGTTCCCAAGCGGTCACCCATCCAAGTACTGACCGCGCCCAATGTTGCTTAACTTCGGTGATCGGACGAGAACCGGTGTATTCAACGTGGTATGGTCGTTGCCGAAAGTCAGGTGACTCTTCTCGGATACATCGCCCAAAGGGAGGAAATACGGAATTTGATAGAATTATGAAAAAAAAAAAAAGAATGCCAACGACACGCGGTGTTCCCAAGCGGTCACCCATCCAAGTACTGACCGCGCCCAATGTTGCTTAACTTCGGTGATCGGACGAGAACCGGTGTATTCAACGTGGTATGGTCGTTGCCGAAAGTCAGGTGACTCTTCTCGGATACATCGCCCAAAGGGAGGAAATACGGAATTTGATAGAATTATGAAGAAAAAAAAAAGAATGCCAACGACACGCGGTGTTCCCAAGCGGTCACCCATCCAAGTACTGACCGCGCCCAATGTTGCTTAACTTCGGTGATCGGACGAGAACCGGTGTATTCAACGTGGTATGGTCGTTGCCGAAAGTCAGGTGACTCTTCTCGGATACATCGCCCAAAGGGAGGAAATACGGAATTTGATAGAATTATGAAGAAAAAAAAAAGAATGCCAACGACACGCGGTGTTCCCAAGCGGTCACCCATCCAAGTACTGACCGCGCCCAATGTTGCTTAACTTCGGTGATCGGACGAGAACCGGTGTATTCAACGTGGTATGGTCGTTGCCGAAAGTCAGGTGACTCTTCTCGGATACATCGCCCAAAGGGAGGAAATACGGAATTTGATAGAATTATGAAGAAAAAAAAAAGAATGCCAACGACACGCGGTGTTCCCAAGCGGTCACCCATCCAAGTACTGACCGCGCCCAATGTTGCTTAACTTCGGTGATCGGACGAGAACCGGTGTATTCAACGTGGTATGGTCGTTGCCGAAAGTCAGGTGACTCTTCTCGGATACATCGCCCAAAGGGAGGAAATACGGAATTTGATAGAATTATGAAGAAAAAAAAAAGAATGCCAACGACACGCGGTGTTCCCAAGCGGTCACCCATCCAAGTACTGACCGCGCCCAATGTTGCTTAACTTCGGTGATCGGACGAGAACCGGTGTATTCAACGTGGTATGGTCGTTGCCGAAAGTCAGGTGACTCTTCTCGGATACATCGCCCAAAGGGAGGAAATACGGAATTTGATAGAATTATGAAGAAAAAAAAAAGAATGCCAACGACACGCGGTGTTCCCAAGCGGTCACCCATCCAAGTACTGACCGCGCCCAATGTTGCTTAACTTCGGTGATCGGACGAGAACCGGTGTATTCAACGTGGTATGGTCGTTGCCGAAAGTCAGGTGACTCTTCTCGGATACATCGCCCAAAGGGAGGAAATACGGAATTTGATAGAATTATGAAGAAAAAAAAAAGAATGCCAACGACACGCGGTGTTCCCAAGCGGTCACCCATCCAAGTACTGACCGCGCCCAATGTTGCTTAACTTCGGTGATCGGACGAGAACCGGTGTATTCAACGTGGTATGGTCGTTGCCGAAAGTCAGGTGACTCTTCTCGGATACATCGCCCAAAGGGAGGAAATACGGAATTTGATAGAATTATGAAAAAAAAAAAAGAATGCCAACGACACGCGGTGTTCCCAAGCGGTCACCCATCCAAGTACTGACCGCGCCCAATGTTGCTTAACTTCGGTGATCGGACGAGAACCGGTGTATTCAACGTGGTATGGTCGTTGCCGAAAGTCAGGTGACTCTTCTCGGATACATCGCCCAAAGGGAGGAAATACGGAATTTGATAGAATTATGAAGAAAAAAAAAAGAATGCCAACGACACGCGGTGTTCCCAAGCGGTCACCCATCCAAGTACTGACCGCGCCCAATGTTGCTTAACTTCGGTGATCGGACGAGAACCGGTGTATTCAACGTGGTATGGTCGTTGCCGAAAGTCAGGTGACTCTTCTCGGATACATCGCCCAAAGGGAGGAAATACGGAATTTGATAGAATTATGAAGAAAAAAAAAAGAATGCCAACGACACGCGGTGTTCCCAAGCGGTCACCCATCCAAGTACTGACCGCGCCCAATGTTGCTTAACTTCGGTGATCGGACGAGAACCGGTGTATTCAACGTGGTATGGTCGTTGCCGAAAGTCAGGTGACTCTTCTCGGATACATCGCCCAAAGGGAGGAAATACGGAATTTGATAGAATTATGAAGAAAAAAAAAAGAATGCCAACGACACGCGGTGTTCCCAAGCGGTCACCCATCCAAGTACTGACCGCGCCCAATGTTGCTTAACTTCGGTGATCGGACGAGAACCGGTGTATTCAACGTGGTATGGTCGTTGCCGAAAGTCAGGTGACTCTTCTCGGATACATCGCCCAAAGGGAGGAAATACGGAATTTGATAGAATTATGAAGAAAAAAAAAAGAATGCCAACGACACGCGGTGTTCCCAAGCGGTCACCCATCCAAGTACTGACCGCGCCCAATGTTGCTTAACTTCGGTGATCGGACGAGAACCGGTGTATTCAACGTGGTATGGTCGTTGCCGAAAGTCAGGTGACTCTTCTCGGATACATCGCCCAAAGGGAGGAAATACGGAATTTGATAGAATTATGAAGAAAAAAAAAAGAATGCCAACGACACGCGGTGTTCCCAAGCGGTCACCCATCCAAGTACTGACCGCGCCCAATGTTGCTTAACTTCGGTGATCGGACGAGAACCGGTGTATTCAACGTGGTATGGTCGTTGCCGAAAGTCAGGTGACTCTTCTCGGATACATCGCCCAAAGGGAGGAAATACGGAATTTGATAGAATTATGAAGAAAAAAAAAAGAATGCCAACGACACGCGGTGTTCCCAAGCGGTCACCCATCCAAGTACTGACCGCGCCCAATGTTGCTTAACTTCGGTGATCGGACGAGAACCGGTGTATTCAACGTGGTATGGTCGTTGCCGAAAGTCAGGTGACTCTTCTCGGATACATCGCCCAAAGGGAGGAAATACGGAATTTGATAGAATTATGAAGAAAAAAAAAAGAATGCCAACGACACGCGGTGTTCCCAAGCGGTCACCCATCCAAGTACTGACCGCGCCCAATGTTGCTTAACTTCGGTGATCGGACGAGAACCGGTGTATTCAACGTGGTATGGTCGTTGCCGAAAGTCAGGTGACTCTTCTCGGATACATCGCCCAAAGGGAGGAAATACGGAATTTGATAGAATTATGAAGAAAAAAAAAAGAATGCCAACGACACGCGGTGTTCCCAAGCGGTCACCCATCCAAGTACTGACCGCGCCCAATGTTGCTTAACTTCGGTGATCGGACGAGAACCGGTGTATTCAACGTGGTATGGTCGTTGCCGAAAGTCAGGTGACTCTTCTCGGATACATCGCCCAAAGGGAGGAAATACGGAATTTGATAGAATTATGAAGAAAAAAAAAAGAATGCCAACGACACGCGGTGTTCCCAAGCGGTCACCCATCCAAGTACTGACCGCGCCCAATGTTGCTTAACTTCGGTGATCGGACGAGAACCGGTGTATTCAACGTGGTATGGTCGTTGCCGAAAGTCAGGTGACTCTTCTCGGATACATCGCCCAAAGGGAGGAAATACGGAATTTGATAGAATTATGAAGAAAAAAAAAAGAATGCCAACGACACGCGGTGTTCCCAAGCGGTCACCCATCCAAGTACTGACCGCGCCCAATGTTGCTTAACTTCGGTGATCGGACGAGAACCGGTGTATTCAACGTGGTATGGTCGTTGCCGAAAGTCAGGTGACTCTTCTCGGATACATCGCCCAAAGGGAGGAAATACGGAATTTGATAGAATTATGAAGAAAAAAAAAAGAATGCCAACGACACGCGGTGTTCCCAAGCGGTCACCCATCCAAGTACTGACCGCGCCCAATGTTGCTTAACTTCGGTGATCGGACGAGAACCGGTGTATTCAACGTGGTATGGTCGTTGCCGAAAGTCAGGTGACTCTTCTCGGATACATCGCCCAAAGGGAGGAAATACGGAATTTGATAGAATTATGAAGAAAAAAAAAAGAATGCCAACGACACGCGGTGTTCCCAAGCGGTCACCCATCCAAGTACTGACCGCGCCCAATGTTGCTTAACTTCGGTGATCGGACGAGAACCGGTGTATTCAACGTGGTATGGTCGTTGCCGAAAGTCAGGTGACTCTTCTCGGATACATCGCCCAAAGGGAGGAAATACGGAATTTGATAGAATTATGAAGAAAAAAAAAAGAATGCCAACGACACGCGGTGTTCCCAAGCGGTCACCCATCCAAGTACTGACCGCGCCCAATGTTGCTTAACTTCGGTGATCGGACGAGAACCGGTGTATTCAACGTGGTATGGTCGTTGCCGAAAGTCAGGTGACTCTTCTCGGATACATCGCCCAAAGGGAGGAAATACGGAATTTGATAGAATTATGAAGAAAAAAAAAAGAATGCCAACGACACGCGGTGTTCCCAAGCGGTCACCCATCCAAGTACTGACCGCGCCCAATGTTGCTTAACTTCGGTGATCGGACGAGAACCGGTGTATTCAACGTGGTATGGTCGTTGCCGAAAGTCAGGTGACTCTTCTCGGATACATCGCCCAAAGGGAGGAAATACGGAATTTGATAGAATTATGAAGAAAAAAAAAAGAATGCCAACGACACGCGGTGTTCCCAAGCGGTCACCCATCCAAGTACTGACCGCGCCCAATGTTGCTTAACTTCGGTGATCGGACGAGAACCGGTGTATTCAACGTGGTATGGTCGTTGCCGAAAGTCAGGTGACTCTTCTCGGATACATCGCCCAAAGGGAGGAAATACGGAATTTGATAGAATTATGAAGAAAAAAAAAAGAATGCCAACGACACGCGGTGTTCCCAAGCGGTCACCCATCCAAGTACTGACCGCGCCCAATGTTGCTTAACTTCGGTGATCGGACGAGAACCGGTGTATTCAACGTGGTATGGTCGTTGCCGAAAGTCAGGTGACTCTTCTCGGATACATCGCCCAAAGGGAGGAAATACGGAATTTGATAGAATTATGAAGAAAAAAAAAAGAATGCCAACGACACGCGGTGTTCCCAAGCGGTCACCCATCCAAGTACTGACCGCGCCCAATGTTGCTTAACTTCGGTGATCGGACGAGAACCGGTGTATTCAACGTGGTATGGTCGTTGCCGAAAGTCAGGTGACTCTTCTCGGATACATCGCCCAAAGGGAGGAAATACGGAATTTGATAGAATTATGAAGAAAAAAAAAAGAATGCCAACGACACGCGGTGTTCCCAAGCGGTCACCCATCCAAGTACTGACCGCGCCCAATGTTGCTTAACTTCGGTGATCGGACGAGAACCGGTGTATTCAACGTGGTATGGTCGTTGCCGAAAGTCAGGTGACTCTTCTCGGATACATCGCCCAAAGGGAGGAAATACGGAATTTGATAGAATTATGAAAAAAAAAAAAGAATGCCAACGACACGCGGTGTTCCCAAGCGGTCACCCATCCAAGTACTGACCGCGCCCAATGTTGCTTAACTTCGGTGATCGGACGAGAACCGGTGTATTCAACGTGGTATGGTCGTTGCCGAAAGTCAGGTGACTCTTCTCGGATACATCGCCCAAAGGGAGGAAATACGGAATTTGATAGAATTATGAAGAAAAAAAAAAGAATGCCAACGACACGCGGTGTTCCCAAGCGGTCACCCATCCAAGTACTGACCGCGCCCAATGTTGCTTAACTTCGGTGATCGGACGAGAACCGGTGTATTCAACGTGGTATGGTCGTTGCCGAAAGTCAGGTGACTCTTCTCGGATACATCGCCCAAAGGGAGGAAATACGGAATTTGATAGAATTATGAAGAAAAAAAAAAGAATGCCAACGACACGCGGTGTTCCCAAGCGGTCACCCATCCAAGTACTGACCGCGCCCAATGTTGCTTAACTTCGGTGATCGGACGAGAACCGGTGTATTCAACGTGGTATGGTCGTTGCCGAAAGTCAGGTGACTCTTCTCGGATACATCGCCCAAAGGGAGGAAATACGGAATTTGATAGAATTATGAAGAAAAAAAAAAGAATGCCAACGACACGCGGTGTTCCCAAGCGGTCACCCATCCAAGTACTGACCGCGCCCAATGTTGCTTAACTTCGGTGATCGGACGAGAACCGGTGTATTCAACGTGGTATGGTCGTTGCCGAAAGTCAGGTGACTCTTCTCGGATACATCGCCCAAAGGGAGGAAATACGGAATTTGATAGAATTATGAAGAAAAAAAAAAGAATGCCAACGACACGCGGTGTTCCCAAGCGGTCACCCATCCAAGTACTGACCGCGCCCAATGTTGCTTAACTTCGGTGATCGGACGAGAACCGGTGTATTCAACGTGGTATGGTCGTTGCCGAAAGTCAGGTGACTCTTCTCGGATACATCGCCCAAAGGGAGGAAATACGGAATTTGATAGAATTATGAAGAAAAAAAAAAGAATGCCAACGACACGCGGTGTTCCCAAGCGGTCACCCATCCAAGTACTGACCGCGCCCAATGTTGCTTAACTTCGGTGATCGGACGAGAACCGGTGTATTCAACGTGGTATGGTCGTTGCCGAAAGTCAGGTGACTCTTCTCGGATACATCGCCCAAAGGGAGGAAATACGGAATTTGATAGAATTATGAAGAAAAAAAAAAGAATGCCAACGACACGCGGTGTTCCCAAGCGGTCACCCATCCAAGTACTGACCGCGCCCAATGTTGCTTAACTTCGGTGATCGGACGAGAACCGGTGTATTCAACGTGGTATGGTCGTTGCCGAAAGTCAGGTGACTCTTCTCGGATACATCGCCCAAAGGGAGGAAATACGGAATTTGATAGAATTATGAAGAAAAAAAAAAGAATGCCAACGACACGCGGTGTTCCCAAGCGGTCACCCATCCAAGTACTGACCGCGCCCAATGTTGCTTAACTTCGGTGATCGGACGAGAACCGGTGTATTCAACGTGGTATGGTCGTTGCCGAAAGTCAGGTGACTCTTCTCGGATACATCGCCCAAAGGGAGGAAATACGGAATTTGATAGAATTATGAAGAAAAAAAAAAGAATGCCAACGACACGCGGTGTTCCCAAGCGGTCACCCATCCAAGTACTGACCGCGCCCAATGTTGCTTAACTTCGGTGATCGGACGAGAACCGGTGTATTCAACGTGGTATGGTCGTTGCCGAAAGTCAGGTGACTCTTCTCGGATACATCGCCCAAAGGGAGGAAATACGGAATTTGATAGAATTATGAAGAAAAAAAAAAGAATGCCAACGACACGCGGTGTTCCCAAGCGGTCACCCATCCAAGTACTGACCGCGCCCAATGTTGCTTAACTTCGGTGATCGGACGAGAACCGGTGTATTCAACGTGGTATGGTCGTTGCCGAAAGTCAGGTGACTCTTCTCGGATACATCGCCCAAAGGGAGGAAATACGGAATTTGATAGAATTATGAAGAAAAAAAAAAGAATGCCAACGACACGCGGTGTTCCCAAGCGGTCACCCATCCAAGTACTGACCGCGCCCAATGTTGCTTAACTTCGGTGATCGGACGAGAACCGGTGTATTCAACGTGGTATGGTCGTTGCCGAAAGTCAGGTGACTCTTCTCGGATACATCGCCCAAAGGGAGGAAATACGGAATTTGATAGAATTATGAAGAAAAAAAAAAGAATGCCAACGACACGCGGTGTTCCCAAGCGGTCACCCATCCAAGTACTGACCGCGCCCAATGTTGCTTAACTTCGGTGATCGGACGAGAACCGGTGTATTCAACGTGGTATGGTCGTTGCCGAAAGTCAGGTGACTCTTCTCGGATACATCGCCCAAAGGGAGGAAATACGGAATTTGATAGAATTATGAAGAAAAAAAAAAGAATGCCAACGACACGCGGTGTTCCCAAGCGGTCACCCATCCAAGTACTGACCGCGCCCAATGTTGCTTAACTTCGGTGATCGGACGAGAACCGGTGTATTCAACGTGGTATGGTCGTTGCCGAAAGTCAGGTGACTCTTCTCGGATACATCGCCCAAAGGGAGGAAATACGGAATTTGATAGAATTATGAAGAAAAAAAAAAGAATGCCAACGACACGCGGTGTTCCCAAGCGGTCACCCATCCAAGTACTGACCGCGCCCAATGTTGCTTAACTTCGGTGATCGGACGAGAACCGGTGTATTCAACGTGGTATGGTCGTTGCCGAAAGTCAGGTGACTCTTCTCGGATACATCGCCCAAAGGGAGGAAATACGGAATTTGATAGAATTATGAAGAAATAAAAAAGAATGCCAACGACACGCGGTGTTCCCAAGCGGTCACCCATCCAAGTACTGACCGCGCCCAATGTTGCTTAACTTCGGTGATCGGACGAGAACCGGTGTATTCAACGTGGTATGGTCGTTGCCGAAAGTCAGGTGACTCTTCTCGGATACATCGCCCAAAGGGAGGAAATACGGAATTTGATAGAATTATGAAGAAAAAAAAAAGAATGCCAACGACACGCGGTGTTCCCAAGCGGTCACCCATCCAAGTACTGACCGCGCCCAATGTTGCTTAACTTCGGTGATCGGACGAGAACCGGTGTATTCAACGTGGTATGGTCGTTGCCGAAAGTCAGGTGACTCTTCTCGGATACATCGCCCAAAGGGAGGAAATACGGAATTTGATAGAATTATGAAGAAAAAAAAAAGAATGCCAACGACACGCGGTGTTCCCAAGCGGTCACCCATCCAAGTACTGACCGCGCCCAATGTTGCTTAACTTCGGTGATCGGACGAGAACCGGTGTATTCAACGTGGTATGGTCGTTGCCGAAAGTCAGGTGACTCTTCTCGGATACATCGCCCAAAGGGAGGAAATACGGAATTTGATAGAATTATGAAGAAAAAAAAAAGAATGCCAACGACACGCGGTGTTCCCAAGCGGTCACCCATCCAAGTACTGACCGCGCCCAATGTTGCTTAACTTCGGTGATCGGACGAGAACCGGTGTATTCAACGTGGTATGGTCGTTGCCGAAAGTCAGGTGACTCTTCTCGGATACATCGCCCAAAGGGAGGAAATACGGAATTTGATAGAATTATGAAGAAAAAAAAAAGAATGCCAACGACACGCGGTGTTCCCAAGCGGTCACCCATCCAAGTACTGACCGCGCCCAATGTTGCTTAACTTCGGTGATCGGACGAGAACCGGTGTATTCAACGTGGTATGGTCGTTGCCGAAAGTCAGGTGACTCTTCTCGGATACATCGCCCAAAGGGAGGAAATACGGAATTTGATAGAATTATGAAAAAAAAAAAAGAATGCCAACGACACGCGGTGTTCCCAAGCGGTCACCCATCCAAGTACTGACCGCGCCCAATGTTGCTTAACTTCGGTGATCGGACGAGAACCGGTGTATTCAACGTGGTATGGTCGTTGCCGAAAGTCAGGTGACTCTTCTCGGATACATCGCCCAAAGGGAGGAAATACGGAATTTGATAGAATTATGAAGAAAAAAAAAAGAATGCCAACGACACGCGGTGTTCCCAAGCGGTCACCCATCCAAGTACTGACCGCGCCCAATGTTGCTTAACTTCGGTGATCGGACGAGAACCGGTGTATTCAACGTGGTATGGTCGTTGCCGAAAGTCAGGTGACTCTTCTCGGATACATCGCCCAAAGGGAGGAAATACGGAATTTGATAGAATTATGAAAAAAAAAAAAGAATGCCAACGACACGCGGTGTTCCCAAGCGGTCACCCATCCAAGTACTGACCGCGCCCAATGTTGCTTAACTTCGGTGATCGGACGAGAACCGGTGTATTCAACGTGGTATGGTCGTTGCCGAAAGTCAGGTGACTCTTCTCGGATACATCGCCCAAAGGGAGGAAATACGGAATTTGATAGAATTATGAAAAAAAAAAAAGAATGCCAACGACACGCGGTGTTCCCAAGCGGTCACCCATCCAAGTACTGACCGCGCCCAATGTTGCTTAACTTCGGTGATCGGACGAGAACCGGTGTATTCAACGTGGTATGGTCGTTGCCGAAAGTCAGGTGACTCTTCTCGGATACATCGCCCAAAGGGAGGAAATACGGAATTTGATAGAATTATGAAAAAAAAAAAGAATGCCAACGACACGCGGTGTTCCCAAGCGGTCACCCATCCAAGTACTGACCGCGCCCAATGTTGCTTAACTTCGGTGATCGGACGAGAACCGGTGTATTCAACGTGGTATGGTCGTTGCCGAAAGTCAGGTGACTCTTCTCGGATACATCGCCCAAAGGGAGGAAATACGGAATTTGATAGAATTATGAAGAAAAAAAAAAGAATGCCAACGACACGCGGTGTTCCCAAGCGGTCACCCATCCAAGTACTGACCGCGCCCAATGTTGCTTAACTTCGGTGATCGGACGAGAACCGGTGTATTCAACGTGGTATGGTCGTTGCCGAAAGTCAGGTGACTCTTCTCGGATACATCGCCCAAAGGGAGGAAATACGGAATTTGATAGAATTATGAAGAAAAAAAAAAGAATGCCAACGACACGCGGTGTTCCCAAGCGGTCACCCATCCAAGTACTGACCGCGCCCAATGTTGCTTAACTTCGGTGATCGGACGAGAACCGGTGTATTCAACGTGGTATGGTCGTTGCCGAAAGTCAGGTGACTCTTCTCGGATACATCGCCCAAAGGGAGGAAATACGGAATTTGATAGAATTATGAAAAAAAAAAAAAGAATGCCAACGACACGCGGTGTTCCCAAGCGGTCACCCATCCAAGTACTGACCGCGCCCAATGTTGCTTAACTTCGGTGATCGGACGAGAACCGGTGTATTCAACGTGGTATGGTCGTTGCCGAAAGTCAGGTGACTTTTCTTGGATACATCGCCCAAAGGGAGGAAATACGGAATTTGATAGAATTATGAAGAAAAAAAAAAGAATGCCAACGACACGCGGTGTTCCCAAGCGGTCACCCATCCAAGTACTGACCGCGCCCAATGTTGCTTAACTTCGGTGATCGGACGAGAACCGGTGTATTCAACGTGGTATGGTCGTTGCCGAAAGTCAGGTGACTCTTCTCGGATACATCGCCCAAAGGGAGGAAATACGGAATTTGATAGAATTATGAAGAAAAAAAAAAGAATGCCAACGACACGCGGTGTTCCCAAGCGGTCACCCATCCAAGTACTGACCGCGCCCAATGTTGCTTAACTTCGGTGATCGGACGAGAACCGGTGTATTCAACGTGGTATGGTCGTTGCCGAAAGTCAGGTGACTCTTCTCGGATACATCGCCCAAAGGGAGGAAATACGGAATTTGATAGAATTATGAAAAAAAAAAAAGAATGCCAACGACACGCGGTGTTCCCAAGCGGTCACCCATCCAAGTACTGACCGCGCCCAATGTTGCTTAACTTCGGTGATCGGACGAGAACCGGTGTATTCAACGTGGTATGGTCGTTGCCGAAAGTCAGGTGACTCTTCTCGGATACATCGCCCAAAGGGAGGAAATACGGAATTTGATAGAATTATGAAGAAAAAAAAAAGAATGCCAACGACACGCGGTGTTCCCAAGCGGTCACCCATCCAAGTACTGACCGCGCCCAATGTTGCTTAACTTCGGTGATCGGACGAGAACCGGTGTATTCAACGTGGTATGGTCGTTGCCGAAAGTCAGGTGACTCTTCTCGGATACATCGCCCAAAGGGAGGAAATACGGAATTTGATAGAATTATGAAAAAAAAAAAAGAATGCCAACGACACGCGGTGTTCCCAAGCGGTCACCCATCCAAGTACTGACCGCGCCCAATGTTGCTTAACTTCGGTGATCGGACGAGAACCGGTGTATTCAACGTGGTATGGTCGTTGCCGAAAGTCAGGTGACTCTTCTCGGATACATCGCCCAAAGGGAGGAAATACGGAATTTGATAGAATTATGAGGAAAAAAAAAAGAATGCCAACGACACGCGGTGTTCCCAAGCGGTCACCCATCCAAGTACTGACCGCGCCCAATGTTGCTTAACTTCGGTGATCGGACGAGAACCGGTGTATTCAACGTGGTATGGTCGTTGCCGAAAGTCAGGTGACTTTTCTTGGATACATCGCCCAAAGGGAGGAAATACGGAATTTGATAGAATTATGAAGAAAAAAAAAAGAATGCCAACGACACGCGGTGTTCCCAAGCGGTCACCCATCCAAGTACTGACCGCGCCCAATGTTGCTTAACTTCGGTGATCGGACGAGAACCGGTGTATTCAACGTGGTATGGTCGTTGCCGAAAGTCAGGTGACTCTTCTCGGATACATCGCCCAAAGGGAGGAAATACGGAATTTGATAGAATTATGAAGAAAAAAAAAAGAATGCCAACGACACGCGGTGTTCCCAAGCGGTCACCCATCCAAGTACTGACCGCGCCCAATGTTGCTTAACTTCGGTGATCGGACGAGAACCGGTGTATTCAACGTGGTATGGTCGTTGCCGAAAGTCAGGTGACTCTTCTCGGATACATCGCCCAAAGGGAGGAAATACGGAATTTGATAGAATTATGAAGAAAAAAAAAAGAATGCCAACGACACGCGGTGTTCCCAAGCGGTCACCCATCCAAGTACTGACCGCGCCCAATGTTGCTTAACTTCGGTGATCGGACGAGAACCGGTGTATTCAACGTGGTATGGTCGTTGCCGAAAGTCAGGTGACTCTTCTCGGATACATCGCCCAAAGGGAGGAAATACGGAATTTGATAGAATTATGAAAAAAAAAAAAAAGAATGCCAACGACACGCGGTGTTCCCAAGCGGTCACCCATCCAAGTACTGACCGCGCCCAATGTTGCTTAACTTCGGTGATCGGACGAGAACCGGTGTTTTTTTTTTTTTTATAAATGTTTATTAATGCCATGAATTTTACATTTTGCTTTTCAACAAATATCTTCAATAAACACAAGATTGCTTTTACATAGATTCTGATCTTTTACCTTAAACTAACGCGCTATTCGTCACAACGCACCATAGTTATATAAAATTTTTTGTACACAGAGTTACATTTTTGGTTCAAGTTTCATTGCAGTATCCTATCATTAGAGAGTAAAATTACCTTAGGCAGTAATTTTTTACATTATCAATAGTTTTTAAATTGTTTTTATCCAGAAATAGGCAGTGGAAAAACTGGATGAGGCGATATTATTTATTTGTTCAGGGAAATTAGGGGTAGAGGCTATATGTACAATATTTACAGTAAATTTTTGTCTGCACTGACGTCCTTAACACTAATCTTATAACTAGTCCGTGGCTAGCCACCAGAACCTTTTCATATTTTCTCTATGTTTATCTTTGGTGTCTCTTTGGGAAATAGCTCTACTGAATCTCCATATGGTATTTACGGTCAGACCATTTAGGTTCGGTTCGTAATTTATTGTTTTATTGTGTACTCGTCTATTCACATGGTATATTATCGGGATGTTATTACGGTCTTGCAGGTAGTTGTTTTTGTCTAGGTATAGAAACGCTTCGGGAGGTACATATCCTGTTTCTAAGGTACGCGCATGATACATCGGGTTCGGGTATGTCGCGCTAAATATTAGGCTATTGTCCTTTATTGTCGATGCTTGCGCAAAGTGAGTTCTGATCAATTTCAATATGTGACAGTCTATACGGTGTATGTTTGCTAGGTCGTAAATTTTTTTGTTGCTTATAAATTCCTGAAACTCCGATTCGGCCGTTCGGTATTTGCCTAAACAAGCTCTGATGCATTTCCGCTCAAATGCTCTAATTTTCTCCATTTGCGAGGCCGCCACGTTCCACCATATGGGACAGCCGTACGTAAGTATAGGTCTAACCAGTGCCTGATAGCAAAGGATTTTAACTCTAGGATTTAGATGTTTTGAATAAAATAATCTTTTTGTTTTCCAGAACGAATTCCTGGCTTTTACTAATTGCGTCTCGATATGTTGGTGAAAGTTTAGTCTTTCGTCTAGTATCACGCCCAAGTATCTGACGTGTGATTTATGCGGTATGGTTTGACCCTCGCTACCTGTTTCTTTTATGCTGAATTTTTTACAGTGATTCCTATCTGCGCGGCTCATTTCGCTAATTTTTGGTCGAAACAGTATCGTCTCGCATTTGCTGGCGTTAATTTTCAGTTTCCAAGTCCGGTAATAGGATTGTATTTTCCTGAATAATTCCTGTAATTCTATCTCGATCTTTTTATTGTTGTCTCCCGTAACGTAAATGATAAGGTCGTCTGCGAAAGCTAGTGATCGTTTCTGAACGGATGTGTTTTGATCGAATAAATCTAGAATATCGCTGTTATATATGTTGAAAAGGACGGGTGAATTCACCGTGCCTTGCTGAAGTCCGTTTTCAACCGCGAATACTTTGCTGGATGTTTCGTTGCCTTCTGACGTGACAAATGATTTATTCGATATCATATTCCAGATTGTTCCTATCAGGCGTTTCGGAAAGCCTTTTTTAATCATCTTGTACATAAGACCGTCTATCCATACCGTTTCGAAAGCTTTTTCTAGATCTATCAAGCACGCGCCTACTCGCTGGTTGGCGTTTAGTGCCCAGCATATGTCCGACGTCAGTTTATTTATTGCATGTAAAGTTGAGTGTTTGTGTCTGAATCCGAACTGGTGTTCCGGTATGATATTATTCTCCGTGCAGAATGCTACCAGAGGGATGTTTATCACTACCT
Source organism: Macrophya alboannulata (assembly GCA_949628255.1). Taxonomy (NCBI): domain Eukaryota; kingdom Metazoa; phylum Arthropoda; class Insecta; order Hymenoptera; family Tenthredinidae; genus Macrophya; species Macrophya alboannulata. Next base: position 6,421,933 of record OX451213.1, read on the forward strand.
CGTATACTTTGCTAATATTCGGAAGAAGGCTTATGGGACGCAAGTTGGCGGGTGACGATCCATCCTTGTCTTTTTTCGTGATTGCAATTACCTTTGCTTTTTTCCATTCCGTGGGGAAGTACATATTATTCAATGCATTATTGAACAGTACCGTGTAGTACCATTTTATTTTTTCGGGTAGATGTTTCAACACGATGTTGGGGATTCCGTCGTGTCCCGAGGAAGTTTTGTTATTCATTTTAGTGAATATTTTGCTTACAGCAGAGAATTTAGAAAAGTAAGGAATCTGATCGTTCGGTTGTTTAGGATTATCGGCCGTGTTATCGTCATTGAATGTGCAGACCGTTTTGTTATTTACTCTATCCGTTTTCAACTCTTCTCTAAGTTCGTTTGTTTTGGCTAAAATTATTCTAGTCAGTTGTTCGCGTCCGAGATTGTTGTTCTGTTTGTGTGTGTTGGCAAAGTGCGCACCGATCACGTTTAATTTTTCTGAAATTTGTGTAATTATGAAATTATTATCCGTATCCTTATCGACGCTAAGTGGGTCAATACCCGCTTCTTGCAAGAGGTCGGTTTTCTCCCGTGGTATTCTGAGAGTGGCACTTGAGACGGTTCCTTTGGGTCTAAATATTTGGTTGACCTGAGGGAACATGTTCTTTGGGTCATTTTCGGGTATGCTGCTAATTTCATTCTTCCAGTATTTGTTTATTGAGTTGATGAACTCTTGCTTTAATTCTACTCTGATTTTTTGTAAGATATTTTTCAGAAACTCGAGTTCTCGACTATTGTCACTGGTACGGTTTCGCCGTATTTTGTTCATTCGAGTCAAGATGTAACTTTTGTCTTTTTGGATTTTTTGTATTTTTTCGTTTATGTAAGATTCGCATTGGTTTTTACTTTTCAATACCGGGACCGTTTCATTTATCGCGCTTCGGGTGTGTGTCTCTATTTGCTTGAGGAATACGTCGATTTCTTCGTTCATCAGGTTTTTGTTATTGTAAATTTGTAGGTCGCACTTGTCCGTCAGGACTTTTTGGAATTTTTTCCAGTCTGTTTTTTTGTAGATGAGTCTCAGAGAGTCGTCTTGTATGTCTAACTCTAGATCGTCGCTTGACTCGAGGCAAATTTGCATGAGCATAGCGTTGTGGTCACTGTCGTAAGGTATGGTTTGTAGGGTGTCATCGGTAGGGTTATCTAGGAATTTAACTCTTACGTCGGCCAGGCAAAGATCTATGTAAGAGTTACCTCTAGGATAGGATGGAAGTTCTGTGCTGTATAGCGTCAGTCTGTAGTTGGCTGATTCCATCTCAAATCACCCAGGCAGGTCGGGACCAAAAATTTAAATCGCTCGGTGATTTAATATATCATTTTTTGAGCAATTTGAGGGGACCCCTATTTCAGGATTTTTTTTGGAAAAAATTTTTAAGCCCTGTACGGATTTTTTAATTTTTTCGAACAAATACCCGTTTTTATCAATTCTGAATGTGTTTTTTTTTTCAAACGGCTATAACTCTTGAACAAGTGGACCGATTTCGGAGTTTTTTTTTTCAAAATACGCGGAGTTTTAAACACTTTCAGAAAATCTCAAATTTTTCTACATCGATACAGAATCATCGGAGTTATGTTGCATAATATAAAAAAAAACGAAAATTTTCAACCTCGATTTTCAGCAATTTCATATTTTTTTTTCTCCCTCGGCAATATTTTCCCAAATAGTGCTTGAAATGCCCTAACTCTGTATGTAAGTTTCGTTAGCGACCAGCCTTTGTGAGGGAAGTTATGAATTATAGCGTTATTCAAGTCTAATATCGAATTTTATCGAATATATAATCCCCAAAAAAGCACCTCTGGTGCGAAAACCTTTCGCCAAGTACATTAATGTGTAGATCACTCCACCAAAAAATAAAAAACGTTGTGCTCGTTCGCTCGCTCACTCAATTAGTTTATGATTATCAACATATACAAGCATTGAAATCAGGTAAAACTGCCAAGTACTTGTATAATAATAAAAGTTTGGAATTAAAAAATTTGTTCAAAGTAAATCATGTTGTATCGATTGCAGGTTTATATTTCTGTTGATTGGTTTATAATTACTGGCTGGAAAAACAGTTTGGATAAATAAATTGGAGATAACTACATTTATAGAAAAATATTCATAACGGAAAAAGTATTTAAAAAAAATTAGAAAAAAAAAAATTGGAGGTAGTGGTACTTGGCGGGCCTTTCATAGAGAAAGAACTATGAAATATGAATTGCGAACCATGTCAATGTCCTCTGATAGTCATTTAAACATTGGCCCACCAATGTACCACTACCTTCAAATTTTTTTTTTTTTTTTTACTTTTATTTTAAGAATTTTTTCGTTATGAATATTTTTTTTATAAATGTGGTTATCTCCAATTTATTTATCCAAACTGTTTTTTCGACCAATAATTATAATTCAATCAACACAAATATAAACCTGCAATCGATACAACATTATTTAGTTTGAACAAATTTTTTAATTCCAAACTTTTATTATTATACAAGTACTTGGCAGTTTTATCTGATTTCAATGCTTGTATATGTTGATAATCATAAACTAATCGAGTGAGCGAGCGAACGAGCACAACGTTTTTTATTTTTTGGTGGAGTGATCTACACATTAATGTACCTACTTGGCGAGAGGTTTTTGCACCAGAGGTGCTTTTTTGAGGATTATATATTTAATAAAATTTGATATTAGGCTTGAATAACGCTATAATTCATAACTTCCCTCACAAAGGCTGGTCGCTAACGAAACTTACATACAGAGTTAGGGTATTTCAGGGACTATTCGGGAAAATATTGTCGAGGAAAAAAAGAAATATGAAATTGCTGAAAATCGAGGTTGAAAATTTTCGTTATTTTTTATATTATGCAACATAACTCCGATGATTCTGTATCGATGTAGAAAAATTTGAGATTTTCTGAAAGTGTTTAAAATTCCGCGTATTTTGAAGAAAAAAAACTCCGAAATCGGTCCACTTGTTCAAGAGTTATAGCCGTTTGAAAAAAAAAACACATTCAGAATTGATAAAAACGGGTATTTGCTCGAAAAAATTAAAAAATCCGTACAGGGCTTAAAAATTTTTTCCAAAAAAAATCCTGAAATAGGGGTCCCCTCAAATTGCTCAAAGAATGATATATTAAATCACTGAGCGATTTAAATTTTTGGTCCCGACCTGCCTGGGTGATTTGAGATGGAATCAGCCAGTTTATGTCGTTGTTATCGACCCAGGATCTCAAGGAGAATCCTCTCGGGTTATTCGCGTCATTCTTCCAGCTTGTGTGTTTCGCGTTCAGGTCGCCGGCTAGTACGTAATAATTCTGCATACTCTCTAGATCTAGTTTCTTGAATAAGCTGCTAATGTTATTGATAAATTGTTGGTTTTTTCCATACGCTGCGTATGCTGCGATTATGAACAGGTTTTCTGCATTGTTGAGTTTCAGTCGGATAATTGTTGTTTCTAATAAATTTTGTTCTTTGTTAGTCAGACTGCTTATTGTAATTGTTTCGTATTTTAGTGGTTTTTTTACTAGTATCGCTGTCCCACCCCCCTGTGTCGCGTTCGGTCTATCGGTGCGTATCGTGTTATAGTCCTTGAATTGTGTTTTGTGTGCTTTGTTCAATTTCGTTTCGCAAATGAGTACTATGTCCGGCTTGTGCCTGTTGACTAGGTTAAGGAGGTTTGCTCGTCTCTGATTAGTTATCAGCGAATTGACATTGATGGACATTATTTTCAGGTATTTCAAAAGAATTGATTTAGAATCATGCGTTTTGTTTCGATCGTCTGTTAGTGTCGCGGGCATTACGGCGCTAAGTTGTCAATTATACTGAATATAGAGTCTATTCTGTCTTCATTAGATTTAGCTAGATTTCTTATTTCTTCTAATTGCGACTGCAGGTGAATCTGTAGTTGTTTTATCGAGTTTGTAATGGTAGTATTAAATCCTTCTAATATTTTCGAGATATCGGAAGACTGCGGTAGACTATTACCAATATCGTTCGCGTTTGCTCTTGAATTATTTATAGTATTCACCGGGCTGCATGTAGCGGTTTCAGTTTCGTTTTGATGCGGTTGAGACGTTTCGGTATTATTTCTAACGGCGTCCGAAAATGAAAAATTTGCTCTGTACCGCTTCGCAATATTTGCTGTTTTGTTTACAACGGGTGCTTTAGATTTATTGATTTTCTCTCGCAATTTTTCTTTCAACGCTAATAATTTCGGGCATCCCCTGTAAGATGCGGGATGTCCGAAATCTTTACAGTTTACGCAATATATTTTATCTTTCTCGATCTTATCGTCTTTCTTGATTTTGCAATCACCCGGTTCGTGGGAATCACTGCATTTAACGCAGCGGAACTCCATGAAGCAGTTCCTAGCCGTATGGCCTATCAGCTGGCAATTGAAACATTGAGTTACTTCTTTCTTCTTCAGTCTTTCCCATCTTACGACTTGGTGCTTTATGTACTTGATTTTAAAAAGGTTATTCGCGAGACTGTCCGGCGAGATTTGGACGAGAAAAATCGGCAGTGACAATTCTTTTGCCGTGGAATTTTTGGTTTTGAACTGAGATACTTTCGTAAAGTTGACCTGTGGCGTTTTCAGGCTATGTAATTCCGAGAGAATTTCGTCACTATCAAAAGTGTTATTCAGACCCTTGATTAGATAGGTCTGAGGTTCTTCGATTGCTGGGGTGTATGTGTAAAATATCGTATTGGTTGCATGCAACAGTGTCTTTGCCTTATTGTAATCACTAAGTTTTTCCATGTACAATATGTGCTTACCATTACTTATTCTTTTTATATAAAAGTCTTTAGTTTTAAGTTGTTCTTCGATGAGTGAAGCCGTGTCCTTAGGGTCCTGACGGATAATATTTATCGGGGGTGGTCTGTTCATCTTCTTCGACCGCGCTGGGGCATCGCTTGCCACTTGAAGTGGGCTTGGTGAGTCTTCGCCGGCTTCGCTACAGGGGTACCGAGCAGAGTCTTCGGTTGATTTATGACCCGGTTGTTTCTTGCTGTTCACCGTGCCAATGGAAACTCTTTGTGATCGTGAGAGTTCGTTTTTTCTTTTGATATCTTCGAATAGCGATGATCTTTTTGGATCATCACTATCCTTATCTATTTCGGTTTCAAGGATTGCGAATCTATTTTGATGGAAGAACTGTGGTTGACAGTTTTGCCTTGCCGGTTCGACGCCTTGGCCACTTGCCGGACGGTCATCTGCTAAATGAATTATTTCACCTGTACTCGGTGGGGTGACTGATTCGTCTTCGGTCTCCATTGTATAGGGATCGTTGTTTTCTAATCTTGAATTTGACGGAACGCCTTCGACTCGTGTGTTCGAGTTTCTCTTAATAAGATTCGGTTTCGGGTTCAGTTTAGGTTTCTTGTCGTCTTTAGAGGACTTATCTCCGGTCGGAAGGCTTTGACGCATTATTATCGGCGCACATGAATTTTTAGCACTTACTATCCTTGCAATGTTACAATCTGCAAGCACTTGACTTTTTCGTTTTATTGGCGACATGTTGAGTTTTATGTTGTAAACTTGAGCCGAGGCGGCTTCAGACCCATTGCTCCTTAACTTAGTTTGATTATTTATGTTTGTAGTTTATTAATTAATTCTATATATTAACACTAATTGATGGTGTCCATGCACTAATAATTTTTCTTTTTTTTTTTTCACAGGAAAAAAAAAAACCATTCGCACTTTACTTCTGCCGTGGTGGTCACACTTTCACTAGACTTTTTACTGGGCCTGCTGCAGGGGTGCAGTAACTCAGACTAGCACTCAGTAGAGACGTCCTTCCAAGTCAAGAGCCATCCACGAACTGACGAGAAACGGTGTATTCAACGTGGTATGGACGTTGCCGAAAGTCGAGTAACTCTTCTCGAATAGATTGTCCAAAGGGAAAAAATACGGAATTTGATAGAATTATGGAAAAAAAAAAAAAAAAGAATGCCAACGACACGCGGTGTTCCCAAGCGGTCACCCATCCAAGTACTGACCGCGCCCAATGTTGCCTAACTTCGGTGATCGGACGAGAACCGGTGTATTCAACGTGGTATGGTCGTTGCCGATAGTCGAGTAACTCTTCTCGAATACATTGTCCAAAGGGAGGAAACACGGAATTTGATAGAAATATGAAAAAAAAAGAGTGTCAACGACACGCGGTGTTCCCAAGCGGTCACCCATCCAAGTACTGACCGCGCCCAATGTTGCTTAACTTCGGTGATCGGACGAGAACCAGTTTTTTTTTTTTTTTTAACAAGTTTATTTAGCCAAAAATCATAATACAAGAGATACACATTAATTTACTTATAACTAACATAGGTAATCTTCTAAAACATGTTAACCATTTACTAACAGAAGTATTATCCGAAGACACTATGGCTCAGTATCGAGCTACTACGTGCTTAATCTTTATAGTGCTGTAATTAGTATTTTCATACGTACAATAATCTCTCAGTTTGACTACCACCAAGGTGTCTCTAATATTCATATAACAAAATTGAAGCAGAAAATTTGGCTACTGGAAAAAAACTGCTCCGACCATATTCAGGTACATTACTTAACCTACTCAAATGCTACTTATACTACTGCCTACTAGTCATAAAGTAATTTTCTACTTTCCCTTCTATTGTCGAAAGTTGTGTTACTGCCTTGTAAACACAATGTGATTCCAATAAACTATGTTATCCACAGTATCTTTCATAGTTATTTCTATGTTTGTCCTTTTCGTCTTTCTTGGGTAGTGAGATGTTGAATCTAATTATATGTCTAAACTGTCCATCTCTACAATTTAGTACCGGGTATGACCCGGTAATTTTATTTTTTTGTCCCAGTTACCTCTGTGCATATGGTAACTGGTCGATACATTGTCCCTGTCCTGAAAATACCCTCTACCGTCCAGATAAATGAAGGCTTCCGGTGGCAAAAAGCCGGATTTCATGGATCTTTCGTAGTATAGCGGGTTGGGTATCAATGGCCCTGAGATCAGGTTGTTTTCTAATATGGTTGCTGCGTTAGCGAAATGATTCCTAGATAATTTTAGGATAAAACAGTCGATTCTGTGGATTTTCGCCTCATCGTATATCTTTTTATTGGAAATCAATCTAGTATATAACGATGAGGTAGACCTCCATTTACCTAGACAGGTTTTCAGGCATTTCCTTTCGAAGACCCTGATCTTTTCCATCATACCTGCACTGATATTAAACCAAATGGGGCAACCGTAAGTGATAATAGGTATGATTAATATCAAATAACAAAGGCTCTTAATTTTACTGTCCAAGTGGCGACAGTAAAATAATCTATTTGCTTGGTTGAAAGCTTTCTGTGCTTTTTATAACTGTGAAGTTATGTGTTAATTGAACTTGAGCTGAAAGTCTATGTATATCCCTAAATATTTAACTGAGTTTATGCGGGACCATTATGTTCTCTGGATTACCATTGGTTATTTGGAAATTTTTCCATGTTTTTTTCGCATCTAGCGGTAACTCTTTTAGGTTTGGCCTGAATAATACCGCTTCGCATTTGGAAGTGTTAATTTTTAGTTTCCATACCTTATAATATTCTGTAATTTTAATAAAGAGATTTTGTAGTAGCTCATTTTTTAGTAAAGACGGTTTTTTCCCCACAGCATAAACTAATAGATCGTCCGCAAATGCAATGGCTTTCCTAGAGGCTGACTTATTTAAATCGAAAAGCTCTAAGATGTCGCTGTTATATGGGTGAATATTTGATAAGGTGGTCAAAATGGCATGGAAAATGGCCAAGCAATAAACAACGTGTCTAGTAGAAACAAATATACTTTTTAGTAAGCAACATACAACTAGAATATTCTGTTGAACGGGCCAGACAAAATACAAGTTATTTTTGGATTTTTTCATGTCCAGGGGAAATACATTTATCAGGGGGATGACAAAGCTACAGGGGAATTACTTTCAGAGCCAGGGTAATGATATTATAAGTTTCCATGTACAAAAAAATTAATGTCAAAGAAATCAAAACGTATTAATTTGAACTTTTTTGTATTTTTATTGAAAATATTGTGTTTTTGCATTTTGTCAATTAACATCATAGTGCAGTTTTATTGAAACAAAAATAAGTCTTACGTCTAATATAATCTTTGAACTATGGAACAAGAAATATATAAAATATGCATTAGATACTAGAGATAAGTCTTACATATAATCTTTGATTTACGAAACAAGCAATATAGGTACATATAAAATATGCATTACTAAAATAATTTTATATAAATTGGTGATGAACCCTTATTACTCTTACCCTTATTACTCGAACACATCGACTGGTTTCATAAACTTATAGAAAACTCTATCGCCTTTTAACATTAGAGTTGGCATTGGTAAAGAGCATTTAATTTGGTCAATCGATACAAAAGAAACATCCTCATTGTCAACTCTGAACAGAGTACCTTCTCGATTACACGATTTTAAAAAAGTGACTTGGATTTCATTTTCTTCTTCGTCTATCTCTCCCGAACAGACGGCCGCATATTTATATTCTTTTTTTTTGCTAGGAAGTTTTACCAGCACATAATCTCCTGGAATATAAAGCTTTCTGACTGAATTCGAACATCCGGCAACTGGTTGACATTCGCTCTCGCTATTCGAGTCAGAATAAATATCTCAACAGATAGCTTCGTTTTATTTCTATTGTTTGTAAAATTGAGTTCACCTATTTTATAATGGTTGCACCCTTCGTAGTTACAAAAACAACTCAATGATTTCATTGTTAACTTACTTGGAAGAAGACTGTTACCACAGACTTGATGAACTCTTAACGTCCCAACAAATGGTAAAATATTCGCTTCATTTTCCATGACAATCGACTGCATTGCCTGAATATCGTTTTCGGTAATAACGCAAATAGTTATAGAGGGACAGTTTTCTTGTATTATCTTAGCTAGTGCGTCTAAACATGAAACATCGGTACCCAAGGCGACAGATTTGTCTGCGGTTCGTTTACAGACTGCCCCGATGCCATCGGGTGCACCTTTACCATGACCCGCCTCGTGATAATTCCAGGTATAACGTTGTACGTTTGGGTAAAATACTGGCAGTTGACTAGCCATCATGTAAAACATTGTTTTATTTTTATATTGGGTGACTGGTCCATCGCTCAAGAAATGGATGTTTGTAACTGTATCTGGTAAAAGCTCAAAAACTGGCTGAAGGTGCGCCCAAATGGCAGCAGGGCCATGTGTCAAATTATTTGACAGGGAACAAATACATGTCGTGGCAACTGAATCTTGATCATTTCTGCGCGTGTAAACTACGACTGTATGCAGACTTATCTGGGTCCTTGACCCACCAAAATGAAATGCTTGTACTTCTTTACTATATTTTGTGTTATAGTTTTCACTGAAATCCATGTGAATAATGCAGTCTTCCTTAGTTATGCGTTCCTTCAACAATTTTAGATTTTGATATTGATGCACAATATTCCTCTGGTGATCTAAGAATTTATCCAGACTATTTTGTAGCTGCGAGATTATATCTCTGGGACTCAACTTCACATTATCTATTTTGTATTTTCTCACTTTCCGAGTATTTTTAGTTTTTCCATCAAGTATAATTTCTGCGACAACTACCCATTGTTTTAAATTCAACAATTTTGAATTATCTGCTTGTTTGTATTGTATTTGTTTATTATTGCACTGGCAACATTTTCGCGAAAGACATTGCACATTATAACGATCACAACAAATTTGCTGTAGTAATTTTTGGTAATTCGGTGTTGATATAATATTGGCATTATGCAGAGTTTGTAAAATAAAGTTAAAATTAGCGTGAGTGATACATAGGCACGTGTCACGATCGGCGGTCTTTGGTTGGACTACCCAAAAAGGACGGAATCGGCAAAATACTGCGTAACTTAATGTAATATTGCAATCAGTTGACAAATACTTCCTGTGTAAATGTTTCAACGTATCCAGGAGTACTCGTTTTTGTTTTCGAACTTTGTTTTTTGTTACATAATCCTTTTTGCCAGCACACAAGCGTGAATTGCTATCTTCTTCGAAGAAGTGAACAACACTCTTGACGACGTATTCCGGAATCTTGTCTGTTCTTATTTTTCTACTATGATCGAATGACTGCATTCTAGATGCTCTTTTTATCCTCTGAGGTGAGATGTTTCCAAAGGATTTACAAACTCGGTATTTTTTTACTAGTTTTCCACTTACAGAGCGGACAAAATGATTTTTTTCTTTACTCGTACGAAGACGCGAGTAATTCTCCTGCAGCTGTTCCTTCAGCACTTCTCCGAATAGCAACTGATTTGCGACTTTTTTTCTCGAATGAAGACTAGAATCGCTCAGTAATCTCTGCGTTTTACGCCGTGGAGAGATAGGTAGCTTTTCTTTTACACGGTGTAATCTTTTTTTATACTTATTTACCTTTTGTTTCAGTCTTATTATTTCGTCATTTTTTTGTTTTATCAATTTATTTCGGAGCTTCCTTATTTTGACGGATCTATTCCGTCCAGCTTTCGCCCTTCCATCTTGCAGTCGTTGCTGTGCATTAGGATCCTGTCTGATATTATGAGCATTTCCAATTTCATCATCAGAATCAGGCGGCGTTCTTTCTCTCAAATATGCATTGGTCAGATCTTTATAAGCGGCCCGCCTAGCCCGGAATGCTGCAACATTTTTCTTCCACCGTTTTCTCGCGGCTCGGTTTTCCCTAGGAGTCATATCTTTGGCAGCCTTAACCATTCCTTTTTCTTTTTTCACGATGTACTTTTGACGTTCTTTCTCTTTTTGTAGTGCACATCGCTCAGGGTTGTTTTTTATACGTTGGTATCGAATTCTTTCGGCTGCCCTTTTTTTTCTAAAATTTCCTCTCTTGTCATCTTCACTTTCCCCATATTGAAATAAACTAAACATCCATCCAGAATTTGAGGTGTTACTACAAAAATGAAAACGAACAGATATTACAGATACAGGCGAATGTTATAAATCGTATCATTGTCACGTTCTAGCTTGAATGAAAGACAAAACAGGTTTTTTGTAATTCCCCTGGTCTGCTTGTAATTCTCCTGGCCCCTAATTGAGCAGGGGAATGTCGCCAGGGGAATTACGGATTCAATCTTAAATGCTTAAATTATTGTTAAAAAGCTCAGAAATAAATTTTTCGCTTATAAAATGTTTTTTTGTCTTTCATTTTACATCTAATAACACATAAAATATTTGAATACACTTTAGCTAAATGAAAATAACATGGAACAGTGGAATGACAATACTTACTGGCACGGACACAGTATCCCACTTGAAGACTGAATCGCGACTAACGGTAAAAAATCACTTGCAACCGCTTATGTGTATTCTCACCCTCAGATCGCATTATGTAGAACCATATACAATATGGTCATAGTGACATTCATTTTGTGCATAAAAACTGACTGATACTTACCGACAGGGGAATTACCTCAAAACACGAGGACACACACGGAAGTCTTAATAACTCGAAATTAGATAAACTTTTGTAATTTTCGCATATCTACAAGTATTAAGCAACTATCCTAAAATATATTACCGTAAAATGTTCTTGGAAAATTATCATATTTTTTTTATTAGCTCGTACTTTAGGTGCAAAAGCGTGGCCGGAGACAGGCCAGGGGAGTGACATTTTCTATACTTGAGCTGATTTTTTTAGTGAAAATGAATAATTATATAATTTTTAAACATACCGTTCTGAATCACAAGATTATTTATCTGCAATTTAATAGTTCGAAAACTTAATTATACCGAACATTTGACCTAATAATTGAGGTGCCGTGACAAAACCACTTTATCAAATATTCACCCATATATGTAAGCCTCAAAATCAGAGGCTTATTATAGTTGAGGAGAGGAGAGGTGAGTAACTCGACACGTGAAGTTGCAGCAAAAGATTACTGTAATTCGTAAGAACAGTTTACAATACAGTTTACAATAAAACGTTCACAATCTCGGTAAATGCTAAAGTAATATTAATACTAGGATCGCGTCTGAATCAACACAATTGTCGGTATCTCGTTCTAGTCTATACCTTTGTACCAAGGTACCTGTGCCGTGTAGCGGTTGACCGGCGACTGTCCTCGTCGTGCTATCTCTCGGTCCCTTTCAGTCACGTGTGTGACGTCTAGGCGACCCCGCCTGACGAGGCGTTAGGCTTACATTCCCCCCCCCCCCCCCCCCCCACATGTCGAATGGACCGGCGCCGGATGATAAGGAATTAATTTGCTAGCATGGAAAAGATTCGATTCTTTTTTCTGAAATCCACTGTTTATTCTGTATATTGAGTTGGATACTTTGTCTTTTATTTTGTATGGGCCCGTTCTGATCGGGTCTAGTTTGTTTCTGTTTAATTTATTATATTTGATTAATTATTACACATGTCACATATGTTAATATGAATAAAGTGTAATTTCCTTATAATTATCTTCAATATATTCATTAAGTTTTGTAGGTAAATTGTGTTTTTATCCTAGAAAATGTCCAAAAAGAAATCATTTGAGGGAGGACCCTACTGAAATTTTGACAAAAGGCAGTTTTTTATTTTTCTATCGGCCAAAAAATATCCAATCTAAAAAGTAATACGACCAATTCTAGATTATGGTAGAATATATTCTTTAACAAAATCTCAGTCTTCTGCGATGAAAGTGTATGCGCAGGAGACCTTTCGCAGCGCTGCGGAGGATAAATTCTGGAAAGGTTCCCTGCGCATACACTTTCATCGCAGGAGACTGAGATTTTGTTTAAAAATATATTCTACCATAATCTAGAATTGATAGTATTACTTTTTAGATTGGATATCTTTTGGCCAATTGAAAAATAAAAAACTGCTTCTTGTCAAAATTTCAGTAGGGTCCTCCCTTAACGACTTGTCGTAGAGTTAAAAAAATAAACGAAACAACAGCCTGCCTCGCTATTGGAGATGCAGTCCAATTGTAACGCTGAAAAAATAACTATAGAGGAAGTGATACAGTTGGAAACTGATGGAGAATGCGGATGATGTGAAATCATTAGGTGATTTTCATTCAGTTGCAATAGGTGAAAGTTATTGCAATACTCATCTAATCAGTTCAGTGGAATCAGAAATTAATGTATTTCAATAAAAATGTCATTTCCGAAACTGCAATTCTCAAAACAGAGTTCTTATTGTCGTCTTTTTTAAGAAATCCGAAAAATAATTCTTCGGACATCCTTCTGACGAAATCAGAAAAAAGAGTCCTTCAGGATGACGTTTTAGAGAAGTCTCAAGAGGTAGTCTTTAAGACATCTTTTTGAAGAGGTCTTACTTCCATCTTGAAGTGGCGCATTAGACGACTTTCTGAAGTCAACGAGACTTTTTTGAGAAGTTATATTCGGATGTCCAAGTCTTACATGCGAACTCTTTAAGAATTCTTTCAGAAGTCATATTGCTGTCTGGGAAATGATATTGCCAGTATGTGATGGCTTCTTTTATGGCTAGACATTCGATATAAATCGCTCTTTTTGTTTTTTGGGATTCTGTTAGTTTGCATGAAAAGTAGAATACTGGCATTATGGTTCCATCTATTTGGGGTTGTTTTATTATCGCCCCAACTCCTAGTAAGCTTGCATCCGTATAAACATAAATCGGACTGGTTGGATCAAAAATTGCCAATATTGGGTCTGAGCATAAGTAATCTTTTATTTTTTTTAAATTATCTTGGCAAGTTTTTAACCATTTAAATTCTATGTTCTTTCTTAATAGATTGTGGAAAGGCTCTAATATTGTGGTTGCTCTGGGAATATATTCTAAGTAGAAATTTATTTTTCCTAAGAATTGCCTGATATGTTTCCTTGTTCGAGGTGTGGGAAAATTTCTTATAGCGATTACATTGTTATTTAAGGGTTTTACACAATTATTTCCAATTTCATGACCTAAGTATGTTATTTTGCCTTGTGCAAATATACACTTTGACAGATTCAGTTTGAATCCATGCTCTTGTAAAGTTTTTAATGTCAGTTCGATATATCTTATATGCTCATTATAGTTTTTGAGTAAATTAAAATGTCGTCAATGTAATTTACTGTAAAGTCATCTAAATTATTTTTCCTTATTATGCTAGCCAGAATTCGTTGGAAAATTGCCGGCGAGGGTTTTAATCCGAATGGTAAACAGCACCATTGCCAATGCCCGTGATGAATTACGAATGCTGTTTTGTATTTGCCTTTTCTTGCGCGTAACATCAGATCGTCGATTCTTGGAAACGGCTGGCTTTCCGGGACCACTATTTTATTTAACTCTCTATAATCGATACATAAGCGGGACTTTTTCCCTTCCTCCTTTTTATATACTAGTGTAACCGGTGCGGCGTATGGGCTACATGACTCCTCTATTAACCCTACTTTCAATAATTCTTTGATTTGGCTTTCTATTTCTATTTCATCCTGGATTGAGCACTTATACGGTTTTTTTGCTATGTAATTGTTTTCCGTTAGTTTTATCATGGCTTTGTACTCTTTTACCGAACCGATATCAAATTTTCCTTTTGCAAAAACTCTGTTGTACTTTGTCATTAGAGTCTTCAAACTCTCATCGGCGTTGACGTTATTTATCGCATTTATACTCGCTCCGGAATGTTCTTTTGTTTGTTTTATCTTTTTATCGCTATTTTGCTCTATTCTTAAATTTTCATCCTGACAAAGTTTGAACTCTTTTATACAGTTTAGGCCTATCAATACATCGTCTTTAAATGAATCGCCCTTTATTATGAAAAACGGGACTTGTTTCGTTATGTTATAAATTTTTACTGATAGAGTAATCGTACCTTCAGCTTTTGAGATTCCTGTTATTGTTCTAATGTTTTTGTCCCCACTTACATTTTCATGGAAATTTTGCTTTTTCCAATAATCATAATTTATTAAAGATACATTGGCTCCTGAGTCGTAGAAACCGATAGCTGGTTTATTATTTATTAGGATTTTGAATTTTATAAGTGGGGTAACTACTCGTTTTTTGCTTCCTCCGTGAGAGTAATCGTATCTTGAATCTCTATATTATTTGCTACCTTTATTTTGTTATTTTTGTTTGCTTTTTGATGTGCGGCTTTCGTGCGGCACATTTGTTCTGGATGAAATCCATTAGGGGAAACCTACACTCTCGCAGTACGCACAGGGCTTGTGTCTGTTTTGAGTCTTGTGTTTGTCATCATTCGTTTCACTCGAGATGTTATTATATTTATTTTTCAAAGGTTCTATTTGTCTAAGTATTGCCATTAGGTCCTCTATGTTTGTTATGTTTTTCTTGTTTACCCGGGATCTTATAAATTGAGGTAGTGCTATCACTATCAGATTTATTTGCGAGCTAATCGTTAGGTCTGGATCCACGTCTATCAGCATGTTCCTTTTTTTTTAAGGCAAAGTCCAAGAAAGATCCGTCTAAATATTTAAATGTGTAAGCATACGCGATTTCGGACCACGACTTTTGGCCGAGCGTATCCACAAATGAATTATTCCAAGACTCCCAGGCCTGCGATAATGAATTTGTTTTTAAAAATATTGAGAACCACTCCAAAGCTGACCCTTCTAAAAGTAATCTTAGAACTTCGGGGAATCTGTTTTCTCTTATTTCGAGTCTCCTACATTCTGTTACAAACATCCCTAGCCATGATTCTGCGTTAAAATTTTTCCCGTAAAATTTTTCTAGTACCATATTTTTTGAAATCAAATGGATTGGTTTTTCATGTGTCGCAGTTTCGGGAGCGGGGAATTGCAGAGACATCGGAGCGTCGGGTTGCATCGCCTCTAAATAGAGTCCATTAGAGACCACATTACCTTCGGCGTCCAAATACGTTTCCCTCAGATCACCTTCCGCCAAGGCTATGACCACATTTCGGAACTTGTGGCGTGTTTTTAAGCTTTTGACTACTCCCTTCGCGACCGTGGTGTCAAAGAGTTGTGGGTGTTAGGCGCTCGTTCGCCAATCTCGAGGGAATTGATAAATTTCCGGTTGCCCCATCAGTTGAATCGTCTTGACTTTAACTACCGTTGTTTTGCTGTCCATTGCCTCCGCGGCAGAGTGGAATCTTGCCTTAATGTCGTCCATGATTGTGTTGATTTCTAAGCCTCGAAATCAGAGGCTTATTATAGTTGAGGAGAGGTCAGTAACTCGACACGTGAAGTTGCAGCAAAAGATTACTGTAATTCGTAAGAACAGTTTACAATACACTTTACAATAAAACGTTTACAATCTCGGTAAATGCTAAAGTAATATTAGTACTAGTATCGCGCCTGAATCAACACAATTGTCGGTATCTCGTTCTAGTCTATACCTTTGTACCAAGGTACCCAGACAGCATGAAAATCATAAAGATATCCGCAAGAATTCTCGCAAAGGATCACTTTTGGAATGATGAAAAAGACATCTTTAAGATATCTTTGTTGAGAAGCCTGTTCCAAGAAGTCAGAAAGGCATCATTTTTCGGAATTTTCTTGAATAAGAAATCCACAAGATATCTTTTATGAGATATCTCATGAATCTCATTTATTTGGTATCAGAAAGTCGTCTTTTTGAAGACATGAGAGAGATGTCTTTTCAATGTCTTGATTATAACTTATAGTCCGCACATGCGTAGTGACGTTTATTTCTGCTTTATGATCATAATGGCTGTGATTATCATATGTATAACAGTGAATATTATAGCCACGTAATTTTTTATACGATAATAATCACATCTTTCGCTAGGCAAGTGACAATTCTAATAATTAAACATAATCAGTTGCTTGCTCGTTGATGAATAATTAATGAATGCCTTCGAAAAATTAGTTTGACACAACGAAAAGATTGATGTTTTCGCTCAAGAAAGGTTATAATGGTTGTATTAATCATTGCAAAAGGAAAATTTGGAAACATTACTCGAGGAAGACAGCTCGTTCATAATATGTGAATCGTTCAGTTACAGCATTTCGAGAAATATTTTTGAAAATAATTTCTTTGAATTTTTGTACGACCAAAGAGATTGGAAACTCAAGATGTATTTCTCCAATTCACAGAAAAAGATGGTTAAAATTACCGGTGGTCAAAATTATAAGAAACATGTACGTAACGTATTGAGAGACGTTTTAGATGACAACGTTGCCTATAAGTTGTCATGGACAGGCCGAAAAAAAAACCGTCATGGTTAAAAACAAAGAATTTATAGACCTATCCATCGGTTCGTGTTCTTCTTTATATTGGTATTAGATTGACATTATTGCTGTCTTCAAGCTTGATCAAATGTATTACTCCTGAATTGAAATAAAATATAAGTATTTTTATGATATCGATTTTATTTTCAAATACTCTTTCCTTTCCAAAATAACGAAAATATAGATGTGTCTTCCAGTTAGAATTACCTTGTCATGTGTACTGTATTATTAAATCCTCAATGAATCATCATCATTCAAAATTTTTTATTGCCAGTAGCTCAATCTGAGATATTATATTGAAAGTGATTATAAAGCTTGTTTAACGTCTTTTAAAATGGTGATCTCTTATGAATTTCCGTCTTCGAAATATGTTTTACAAACGGTCTTACTGAAGTTTAAGGCTACTTTTCAAAATAAGACATTTAAAAAGTTTTATTGTCACTTTCGAATTATAGTTTCACCAATGACGAATAAATTTGATTCGTTGAATAACTTATTATTCACTGATTTAGAAATTGCATTTTGAAACCGGACATGTCCTTCTATTTTCCGATGAAAGTACGTTTTCAATGTAAAAATGTAATTCCTAAATCAGTGAATAAAGTTATTCAACGGATCAAAGTTATTCGTCGTTCGTGGAACCGGCCATTACTATAGTTCTCATAAGATATAACTCTCAGATATCTTATGCGGGAAGTCATGAAAGAGATGTCCTCGGGACATCCCTGGTAAAAACTCTGCAAGAAGAGAGCTTTCTGACGTCCGAGAGAAGTTGACTCAGAAATGTTGTCTTTTTGACATCATTTTGAAGAAGTCTTATTTATTTCCGATGGTGGCGCATTAGAGTTCTTTCTGAACTCTTTATGTTTTCTTTCGTAAGCTACTTTAAGAAGTCCAACTCTTTGACCAGGCTTCTTTAAGCGTTCTTTATGATATCTCAATGCTGTCTGGGTACCTGTGCCGTGTAGCGGTTGACCGGCGACTGTCCTCGTCGTGCTATCTCTCGGTCCCTTTCAGTCACGTGTGTGACATCTAGGCGACCCCGCCTGACGAGGCGTTAGGCTTACATATATATTAAATAATATTGGTGAGTTCACCGTACCTTGTTGCAGTCCGTCTAAAATTTTTAATTTTATTGAGGATAACCCCGACCCATCTGTTATCGAAAACTGCTTATCGTGCAGCATATTCAATAGCATTTTCATCAGATGCCTCGGAAATTTTTTATTTATTAATTTGAAAAAGAGACCGTCCAGCCACACCGTATCGAAAGCTTTTTCTAAATCAATAAAGCAAGCGGCGACACATTCGCGATTATTCAGCGCCCAACAGATATCAGAAGTATATTTATTCAAGGCGTGTAAAGTTGAATGCCCATGTCCAAATCCAATCAGTGCTTTGTTTATAAGAACTTCGAATATTTTACTTATATTAGGAAGTAAACTTATGGGTCTGTAGCTGGTCGGTTTGTCTTTTTCTTTGTCTTTTTTCAGTAATGCTATGACTTTAGCTGTTTTCCAACTGGATGGAAAATATGTATTATTTAGCGCATTGTTGAAAATGATACTGTATTTTTTAATCATGTTACTTGGAAGGTGTTTTAAGACAATATTCGAATTATTATCAAAGCCTGCCGATTTTTTATTATTCAGACTGCGAAATATGGTTACTAGCTTTATTTCCGTGGTTAGATAATCCACGCGATTTGGGTCAGAGGGATCTGAAGCTATATTCTGGTCAGAAAAAGTTGTTAGAGTTTTATTTTCTTGGCTGTCCTGGCTCATTTCACTCATTAAATCGTCTATTTTATGATTCATCATTCTTGTGATCTGTTCCCTACCTAGGTTTGCATTTTGAAAATTCGTTGACGCAAAGTGCGCACCTATAACATTCATTTTTTATATAGGATTGGTGATAATATAGTTATTATCCCGGTCCTTATTTATTGCCATTATCGGTACTCCTGCCCTATTAAGTAGATGTTCTTTATCCGACTCTAAAGTTAAAGTTGGGATTGGATTCATCCCTTTCGATCTGAATAATCTATTAATTTGTGGGAACATTTTGTCTTGCTTATTGATTGATATATCACGTATTTTCTTCTCACAGTTTTTGCCTACCGAGAGTTTGAGTTTATCTTCTATTCTTTTCCGGGTTTTCATGAGTAAATCTTCTAAGACATTCAGTCTTACTAAATTTCCCCTTGCGTCATTCTTGTGGAGTTTATTAATTTGGTTGACTATGAATGTCTTATGTTTATATAGATTCTTAATTTCTGGTGTAGTGTAAGCTTTGAGGGAGTTTTCATGTTTTACCCTAGGAACTTTCGCGGAAATAGCTTCTAACGTTGCGTTATCCAGCCTGGAAAGGAAGGAATCAATTTCTTCATTTGACAGATTCCTATTATTCGGAATGATAATATCAGGGGTCTTTTCGAGATGCTTTATAAACGCCTTCCAGTTTGTTTTTGCAAAATTATATTTAATATCATCAGCTATTTCTTCAAAAATGAAGGGCTCAATATTTTCCAAGGAGACTACCATTCTCAGCGCATTATGATCATTATCATATGAAAGTGATTCGAGTTTGTTGATATCAGTTAAATTATTGAATTTAATTCTTTGGTCTGTGATACAGAGGTCAAGGAATGAATTACCTCTGGGATACGAGGTTAAAGAAGAGCAGAGTAGCCTCGCACCCCGATTGGCCTCACTCTCTTGCAGCCAGTTGTGTAAAGCCACACCTCTAGGATTGTTCGCGCTATTCGACCAGGTCGTATGTTTTGCATTTAGGTCACCTGCTAGAAAGTACAAATTATTGGGGTCTTGTAATTTCAATTCTTGAAAGAGATTGTTAATTTCGGGAATAAATTCAAGTTTATGATTTCCCGTCGCATATGCAGCTATTTGTTGTTATCGGGATCCTGAGATCTTTCATACAACTACAATTTATTGAAGGTTCGTTGTCAAATTAAGAGTTAGAACTCAGTCGTACAAAAGTGATAGCGTTTTATTATTATATGAAGAGTTTTACAAAGGATTTACTACGTTTAGCAGAGATCTGGCATAACCTGCCCTCATATCTCGGTCTTGATGTTCTGACAATGAGTATTACAATGATCGCTTATTTATTACGTTGAGGAGGTCGCGCTGCGTCTGCAGTTGTTGTTAGTTGCGTTAAGGCTTTGTGCTTGCACATTCCATAGTATTGCCAAACAGCGCCGGATTAAAGGTTGGTGGGGCCCGTAGGCACACATATTTCACGGGGCCCTCTGTTATGTATCCTTTCATAGAGTTAATTGATATATCTACAGAAAACTGAAATATTTGGATTTTTTTTTTTTAATCAAGTTTTTATTTTCTGTATGAAAAAATAAATTATCAACAGTTTCAATAACATTTCATAAAATACATATAATGCTTACATGAGTTACAACAACCTTATATCTATGTTGTTTTTGTAGTAAATGAATTAGTTAACTTATATCTATGGTTACAACTTACAAGACAACTTTCGTGGCTTTCTCATTTGCAAAATCTTTGATGATGTCTTCGAAAGTCAAAGATCTTGTTAAATCACTCTCTATTGAAAGCAATAGAAGAGCGTTTAGTTTTTCTTCGCCTATCGATCACCTCAACCTATTTTTTATCAACGATAATTTCGAGAACGACCTTTCTGACGCGCAATTGGTGACTGGGATTGTCAAATACAAACGATAAATAATCGAAATATTCGGAAATACTTGTCCCAAGTTATTAGTGACTAAAAAATGAAAAATTTCACGTGGACTAGCAGACAAACGGCAACTTAAAAAATTGCTTTGAACGAACGAGGAAAACTGCGTCCATTCCATCAATAAATCGTCGTCCAAATCTTCTCTATAGGTTCGAGAAATTTTCGCCAAGTTTCGCTTTAAATCTTCACTGTCAATCTCGAAATTCGTTATCAATCCAAAAATTGAATTTAAAAACTCGTAAGCCGATAACCTTTTTGCTAACTCTGTAACAAGTTTATCGACTACAACAAAAAATGTTTCGATTTCGAATTTTTTGCGTCCAGACATCAGTTCCGGTTCAACAGTCTTGTCAGAAAATTTTTTAATTATTTTTCTTCTACTTGCATCTCTGAAATCTTTATCGATTTTGGCACTGAGTGCGGCGGCTTCTTTTTCAAAATCTGAAAACTCCGATCTCATGCTTGCAATAGTATCCCTGAGAGACTGAAAAAGGGTCACAGCCAAGCTCAGATCAATATCATGTTTTTGGAGTTCTGTGCTAGTGGCATTTACTCGTTCCAAAATTTTACCCCAAATCACAGTCATTAAAGAAGTTTCTTTTTTCATGATGTGTTTAAGAAGAGTTTGTGCCTCTCTAAGACTATCAATAGGTTCAGTGTCGTTATTGACGATTTCACTTAAGGCACCAATGATTGCGTCATAGTTTTTTAGCAAAGATTTGCATGACTCTGCATGACATGACCAGCGAGTAGAACTAAGCGATTTTAAAACAGATACCTGAATTGAATCACCGGCATTCAAGAATTTTTTAAAAATATCCCATTTTCTGGTCGAGCCTGAGAAAAACACGTACAGCTTTTGTAAAAAACCAAAAAAATTTGTAGCTTCTTGACAAGACTCTACTGCATGAACGCCGACTAAATTAAGAGAATGCTCAGCACAAGGGATGTAAAATGCTTTGTCGCAAGCTTTTTTGATGTGTGCTTGTAAGCCCTCGAATTTCCCTGACATATTTGAGGCATTATCATACGATTGCCCTCTGCAGTTCTTTAAATCTAGACCTGCTTTACGTAAAAATTCGCTTACTGACTCGTACAAAGATATACCCGTGTGAGAAGTTATGGGCAAAAAACCTAGTAGACGTTCGTATACTTTTCCATCGTGGCAATAGCGTATTACTATGGAAAGTTGATCAATATGAGAAACATCGGGTGTGGAATCGACGATTAAGGAAAAATATTTAGCTGACTTAATCTCTTCGGTGATAACTTCACTCACCCGTTGACCCATTAACTGAATAAACTCATCGCAGATAGTTTTCGATAAATACGATACATTGCCCTTTCCTTTTTTACCGTACTTTTCGATGTGCGCTTTCAGAAACGGATCAAACTGAGCAATCGATTCTAGTAATCCTAGAAAATTACCATTTCTTGCTGAACCAATTTGCTCTTCATCTCCTCTGAATGACAATCCTCTTTCACAAAGGAATTTTATCACAGCGACCACTCGTCGAAGTACCTCCCGCCAATACCTAGTCTCACTTCCTACTTGCTTTATAATCTGTTTATTGATTCCAGTAGTTGGATTTAATCGAGCAAGTAGAGCAATCATAGTCTTACGATGTTCAATATTGTTCTCGTGATTCTGAACTCTTGCATGCATGTTTTTCCAGTCATCGAATCCGGGAGTTACGAACTGAATACGTTGATCAGGATGAAACAGCTTACAAGCAAAACAAAACAGCTTTCGAGTGGATGGGGAAAAAACTAGCCAAAAGCGTTCATTTCTTTCACCATTTTTCATAGATCGACAAAAAATATCGTTCGTCAAACGTCGCGTCTCTTCTCCAAATTGCTTTTCAGTGCTAGAATAAGTCTCGAACCGATTTTGGAAGTAGTGTATACCTTTGACTAGACATTTCTCAATAAAATTAGTATTTATAGTAGCTGGCCACTTAGCGACGTCATTATCTGTTAAAATTATTCCTTGTGATGGAATATCTGTATCTGCAATCTCAAAATTCGTCTCTGAAGACGACCACATTGATAAAGTCGGTATTTGTTATGGAAATAGGCTCGAGCGACTCCGATAGTACGTGCGAATCCACTATTCTTTCTTCTGTGTTCATATCAAGAGAACGGCCCTCATTCAATAATGAAACTGCTTTTTCAACTCTACTCGTAGTAGTATCGATGGAGGCAATGGACGGAGGTTTAACAAGTCCTAAAAATAGATGATAAAATAAAGACTCGATCTTTTCCCATTGACATTTCCTAGGTTTATTCTAAATAATTTGGGAAAATCTAACTATTTTGACTAACTCTGTAATTATTAGTTTTTTTTTTTAATTTACCTTCCTCTTTCGCTTTGTCTGAATGATCTTGTAAAAAATCAGATATTTTTCGAAGCTTTTTTCCATCTTCTTTCTTTTTTTCGGCAAGTTTTCTTTTAGCCGCACCACTTAGATATTTTCTCTGCAATCCTGACATTTTATCAACTAAACTCACATATTCAAACTGAAGTATTCAAAAATAATCAACAATCTTTCATACGCTTCGATAGACGAGAACAAGAAAGCAATGTTCAAGCTAATATCGGACCGTATACAAAGTATATTTTGTAACGAGTTCAGACACACTCCACAACTATCCACGATAAAACAAAAGACGGAGAATCGGCACGGTGAGATGACAATCGCGCTCCTCCAGTTGCATTAAATCGTGGAAATTTCGAACAACTTGAGTATATTTACATTGTAGTTCATTATTATTTTGTCAAGAGATAAGTTCTTTTCAATCTCCTAAACTAATTGGAATTGTATATAAGTGGTTTTTCACCAAGTGAGGCAGGCTCAAACTCTGAAATTATTCATTTTTTTTATAATAATTTTTTTTTATCAAAAAATTATTATAAGAAGGAACACGCGTCATTTTTTTCAATTTTTGTTCCAAGTACATTCTGAGCCAGTAGGTACGGGGCCCTCTTGGTTGGGGGCCCATAGGCGGTCGCCTACTCCGCCTAGTGGTTAATCCGGCGCTGTTGCCAAAGTGTGGATCAAACATCTGGATTGCAACACCTTGGTATTCGAATTGTAACATCCCTCCCTCCTTGAAGAGAAAAGCCCTTAGGATTTTCTTCTGAAATCAGACAATTTTTCTGGCTCGCGTCGCTCTCGACCGCTCGCCTATTATGCTATATATCTACTAGTAGGTTAGTAATTTACATAGTGTATCCCGTTCACAATGTCTTATATAATCGTTTTTTAATCTAGGTTAGTATGATTTATTTTTTCTGACATATTATTTGATGAGAATATTACAAAATGATTAGCTCTCATTCGATAAAATGCTTTAAACGATTTACATGTACTCTAAGAGTTTTCTTCTATACCTTAATGGTACAGTTTACTGCTGAGTTTACCTCTATAATAGTATAAGGACCAATCCATTGGGATAATAGCTTCTTCGATCGTCCTCTGCGTACAGTCTCATCATAAAGTAGTACCTTATCTCCAACTTTGAATCCTCTTTGCTTGGTTCCTCTGTCGTACTCGGTTTTTGACTTTTCCTTGGCTTGTTGCAGATTTTCTTTGGCTATGAGATTACTGGCTCGCAATCTCTCTCGTAATTCTCGTGCGTAGTCGTCATAGGTATACGTTAGTTCTGGATCCTTCTTCAGCGATGTCGGTAATTCGGCTGCGTGTCCATACACCAGCTCGAATGGTGTAAATTTCATTGCAGTGTGGGGCGTCGTGTTATATGCAAACATAGCATATGGTAACCATTCGTCCCAGTTGCTCTGTTCTTCGTTTACGTAATGCCTCAGGTATTCTGCTAACGTCCTATGCGAACGTTCTAGAGCTCCGTTGGATTCCGGATGATATGCCGTCGTCTGGATCTTGTCGATCTTTAATAGTTTACAAGTATTTTTGAAAACGTTACTCAAAAAGTTCGTACCTTGATCGGTGAGGATTCTTTGCGGTATTCCGTGTTCACACACGATTTTAGTTGCGAATTCCTTGGCTACGGTGTTTGCTTCTTGGTTCGGAATAGGTATCGCCTTACTGTATTTGGTTAGACAGTCTTGAAACGTTGAGATGTATTTGTTGCCTTGCTCAGTTTCCGTCAATGGTCCTACGATGTCCAATGCACACTTCTCAAACGGTTGATTTGGAGTGTCGGTTATAACCATTGGTGCCTTCGTCTTCCTGCTAAGTTTGTTCTTCTGGCAATTTTCGCATCTCGAAATGTGTTCTTCGACGTCCTTTCGTAATCCTGGCCAATCGTGTTTTAATCGAATTCGTTCAATTGTTCGGTTTACTCCTTGATGTGCTTCTAATGGTGTGTCGTGGTACTCATAGATGATCCTGTTCCGATCTTCCTCCGAATATTCTTGTTCTTGGTTGTTCGATTCATCCTTTTCTTTCTGCTGACTTCTGGTCACTGCGTACATGCAACTCAAGGCATCTGCGTTGGTATTTGCCTTGCCCGCCTTGTACTCGATCACATAGTCGTACTCTTCCAGCTTCAGTCGCCATCTCATAAGTCGTGATCCAGGATCCTTGACTCCGAATAACCATGTGAGTGGTTTGTGATCTGTAACAATCTTAAATCTGGTGCCATACACATACGGTCTGAAATGATTTACTGCCCAGACTATTGCCAACAATTCTTTTTCTGTGACGCTGTAATTGCCTTCTGCCGAACTTAGAGTTCTACTTGCGTACGCTATTGGCAAGTCCCTTCCTATTATTCCTTACGACAGGACTGCTCCGATGGCTTTGTCGGATGCGTCTGTCGTCACGATGAACGGTTGCTCAAAATCTGGATACTGTAGAATTGGCGCTGTCAACGTCTTCTTCAAATTCTCAAAAGCCTCTTGTTCCCTTGAAGTCCATCCAAATTTTACCTCTTTCTTCAGCAAGTGTGTAAGCGGTTTTGCTAAACTCGAAAAATTCTGTATGAATCGTCTGTAGTATCCGGCCAAACCCAGAAATCCTTGAACCTCTTTTACAGTTTTTGGGATTGGGAATTCTTCTACTGCTCGTATCTTTTCTGGATCTGCTTTTATTCCGACTCTAGTGATGACGTGTCTCAAGAAGTTGACCTCTTTTCTCAGAAATTCACATTTGTCTGGCTGTAGCTTCAATGAATTCTGTCGTAAGCGTTCCAGTACCTCTTCCAGTCATTTGTTATGTTCCTGCAAACTAGGAGCATGTATGACAATGTCGTCAAGATAGACATAACATCTTAGGCCTTGTATTCCTGAAAGTACAGTATTCATTAATCGTTGAAACGTAGCCGGTGCGTTTTTTAATTCAAAAGGCATGCAATTGTATTCTTAGTGACCGTGTGGGGTGAAAAATGCTGTCTTGCACTTATCCTCCTCTTCCATTGGAATTTGGTGAAATCCTGATGCTAAATCTAATGTAGAAAAATACTTTGCCTTACCCAACTGGTCCAATATTTCGGTGATATTAGGCAGTGAAAAGGAGTCTCCTACTGTGATATCATTCACCTTACGGAAGTCAACTACAAGTCTCATCTTCGTTTTTCCTGATGCGTCTGCCTTCTTCGGTACCACCAGCAGTGGCGCGTTCCATTGGCTCTTGCTTGGCCTGACTACACCGTCAGCAAGCATTTTGTTTACCTGCTCGTTTATCTCTTGCTTGTATTTCTCTGGAAGTTTATAAGGTCTTACATTTATCGGTGTACTATCCGGATTCGTTATAATCTTGTGAGTAGCTGTGTTCGTATGACCTAAATGGTCTCCTTCCAAATGAAATACATCATGGAATCTTCCACAAGTGTCCAGTAGGCTTTCTTTCTCTTCCCGATTTAGGTGACTAGTGCGTAAGTTGTCTCTCAGCTGTTGCATTCTGCTAGCGTTGCTCGGTGACATTGACCGACAAGCATAAACTTGCGTAGCGTCAGAGGTTTCCTGACCTAGTGACGTAATTCGCGCACTCGGCCGCTCCAATTCGACTTCATAATCGTTAGTGTTCAAAATGCTGACTTTGCACTCACCGTCGACTGCGTTGGTGATGCAACTTCCCATGTATACTCCTGGGTGTAACTCGATCCCTTCGACAAGGCCTTCCGCGTCATCGATCGTCTTTGCGTGAATTATCTTCTCACTTCTTGATTCAACTGAAATGCGAGCTCCTGTGGCTCCCAAGCTTCAAATTGTCCCGTACAACTTCGTGTATTTCCCAGATCTAAGCTCGACGTCATGCTTCTCGAGGAAGTCGCCTCCTAAGAGACCGTCTGCTTCTAGTAGAAAATCGTCTTTAACGGCATAACAAGGGTGCGATATGTGCCTATCACCAACCCTTATATTTAACCTGACCTTACACAAGATCGTAACCGGTGTCCCGCATATTCCTCTGAGCGTGATCACACCGTCTTCAGCCATCACCTCGCCGTCGATTTTTCCGACTTTTACTAAGCTTACCTCAGCTCCTGAATCTAATAGCATAGTTCCGTGTCTCGTCTTGAATTCATCTGCCTTGATCGTTGCGTGATTTTTCTGTCCGGCTCTATTTACTAGCCAATTTACTGGTACGACGCGATACGGTTACCTGTCCGCCGTGCCTGCTCCTCGTTTCCCGAAGTCTCGTCGTTTCGCCTGTTAGCGTCTCTGGACGGACCTGTTTGAGCACATCCTGTTTCCCTAGGAGGTCTCTGATCACCTTCGGAACGTTGTCTGTTCTCGCTGGCTAAGCGTTTTCTGCAATCTCGAATTAAATGCCCGATTTCTTACAATAATGACATATTATTTCAACCCTTCTTACGTATTTGCTCGGTGCCGGTAATCGTTGTCGATCCTGCGCACCAGTATTCCTTGAACGACAATCACGTGCTATGTG
This sequence comes from Macrophya alboannulata, assembly GCA_949628255.1. Classification (NCBI taxonomy): domain Eukaryota; kingdom Metazoa; phylum Arthropoda; class Insecta; order Hymenoptera; family Tenthredinidae; genus Macrophya; species Macrophya alboannulata. The sequence continues at coordinate 6,449,733 of OX451213.1, forward strand.
TCCTGGCTTCCCGTATTTGTAACAAACTCCAGTGTTACCTTCCTGGTTCCTTGATCGATGTTGTCCTCGGTCTGGACCACGAAAAGGACCAAGATCGCGTTCCTCTTCTATCGCAGTGGATATTGCTTCCCTGAGCGTCTCACATCGTTGAATCTTGACTAGTATCTTCAGCCTGTCATTAACTCTAACAGATTGCTTACGAATTTGGCGTTCCAATGTTGACCTTGAATCTTCGACTGCTGCTTCTCTGATCGTTAATTCGATCACCTGTGCAGTGAGTTGTTCGACTCGTGTTCCGTTTGTCCTCGCGTCCTCGTTCTGTCTTTGTCTAAAGCTGTTGAATTCCACTTGTAATGAAGCTAATGTTCGGGTGTCGACGCACATGGACTCTAGTTCTTTCTCCAATTCATTCCAGGTGGTTATTGACTTGTATTCTACAGCTCGTGCCACAGTACCTTTGATTCGTGTGCTCAGAACAGCCTTCAGTAGATTTTCCGTATCTGCAGGTCGTATTATCTCACGTGCATACTTGCAAGAGCGAATAAAGTCACAAACTTTTCCTCGGTCTCCATTATCAAGAATCTTGATGTCCTTTAGTACTTGTCTCACGGTAAGGGTGTCTTCGGCCATTTCAGCTAGAGGTTGATTCACTCCTGTATTCTGTCGTGATGCTACTTGGGGCATAGTCTTACTTTTAACAAATTCGCGCAATGCCGCACGAAGTTCGTCAACCGTATATTCCTCAGTTACGTTTATGTGCAGGTACTCACAGGTTTCGAGAAGATGATCTCTGCGTAATTCTTGAATCCACGCAGTTTTACCTTTCTTAATATGTTCCTTTATTACGTCAAAATTTACTGGCATTTGCTCGTCCTGGGAGTTCCTTGCTTCTGCTTCTCGTGCCGCTGCAGCTCATGATAGATGCAGACCGTGCCTCTGGCTGGGAGGAAGTACGCCAATTTGTGGTGAATTATCCCCAAATCTCAATTCTCCTCGTATGGTAGGTGTAGTTGGTGAGTCTACAGATACTGATCGTTCTATTCTTCTTTCTGACATGTGAACGTCACGCACGCACTTTTTATTCTTCTTCTTGTTTCACTTTTCTTGTACGATTTGACGATCCTCGCCGCTGCCACCAGTTGTTGTTATCGGGATGCTGAGATCTTTCATACAACTACAATTTATTGAAAGTTCGTTGTCAAATTAAGAATTAGAACTCAGTCACACAGGCTTACAAAGGCTTTACTACGTTTAGCAGAGATCTGGCATAACCTGCCCTCATATCTCGGTCTTGATGTTCTGACCATGAGTATTACAATGATCGCTTATTTATTACGTTAAGGAGGTCGCGCTGCGTCTGCAGTTGTTGTTAGTTGCGTTAGTTGCTTTGTGCTTGCACATTCCATAGTATTGCCAAAGTGTGGATCAAACATCTGGATTGCAACACCTTGGTATTCGAATTGTAACAGTTGAAGGAAATGAGATTCCCTACCTGACCACCTATTACCATTTTTTCGATAAACTTGATAATAAACGAGATGCAGTATAACTCTGCAAATATCGATCTTAGAGTAAAAATTATAAGGACCAAACTTGTGGGAAATTAAATCTACAACAACTTTGGACTTCACCATTTTCGCTCTAAACTTGTAAATAAGCGGGTTATTTTGAAAAAACAAAAGAATTCACCTTAAAATCAAGATGGCGGCGAACGCAATGGCGAGATTTTCCCGAAAATCGAGATTTACACTCCCAACTGCCCCCCCCCCCCAAAGTTAAAAAAAAAAAATCGCTCTCCCGAATTATTTCCAGGTAGAGCTATTTTTATGTCTTTCTCGACTGGACTAGCGTCTTCTCCATGTTAGCACGCATCACAGCGGCGTTTTGTAGCGTTACAGCAGATGGAGTCATTCTGATCGTCAAGTGAACGGTATTGTGGTAGGCCTGCACGAGTTGTTGGAGAATATCCGCGTAGCAATGGGTATTCTTGCGGGTAAAATATCGCCACATTCTCTCCTTGAGAGTGCGATTGAAACACTCGACTACGGCGGCCTTGATGTCCAGATTGCGGGTGAAGCGATAACGTATATTCCTATCAGTCAACAGTTTTTGAAACGGGACACCCACGAACTCCTTGCCTTTGTCAGTCTGCAGATATATGGGGGATCTTTCGGTTGATGAAAGCACGCGTTCGAATGCTCCGGCAACAGTAGCCGCTGTTTTGTCCGGTAACGGCTCTATCCACGCAAACGTGCGCAAGACATCTATCACCACCAGTAGATAACTGTATCCGTTGTTATAACTCTTGATCGATCTCAGATCCACCAGATCTGCTTCCCATACATCGTCAATGTTTTGCCGTTGTAGCTGCAGCGGGGGAATTTTCGGCGTGTGGACTTGTGCAGCGTGTACCGAGGCGTGTACGTATTCTGGCCAGCGAACCACTCGACCACCGTGGTCCTCTGTGTCTTTTTTTTTTTGTTTTTTATTTTTCCCATGTACAGGGTGTATCGAAAAGTTTGGTCACCGCTTCACCGGGTGATTCTCCAGCTCGAGATCGGTGAAGATCTATCAAAACTTGTAGCCGCAAAACTGACCTTGGCCTCCCAAATCAAGGTCAAAATTTTTATTATCTTAAAAAATCCTACTAATTTAGAGGATAAAAAGTCCCCGAGGAACCATAGGTGTAGATCGTTTCCTTCCCATCAAAAAAGACTTCGGAAGATAAAAGAAATTCGGTGTAATTATAACAACAGAAATTCTAATCGGTTGTCGATCACAAGACTTTGGCCTCGGCTTCAATTTCTTTTTATGATATTTTTAATTTTTTTCAAATTTATCGGATTTTTTTTTTTAATTTTTCCCTTTTTTTTTAGTCTTTCACATTTTCTTGAATTTTCATTGATATTTCTCGAATTTTTTTGAAGATTTTCAGAGTCTTTTGAAGTCATAGGATTTTGAAAAACAAAATTTGAATTTTTTTGAATTCTTTTTAGATTTTTCACATTTACGTCTTGCGCTTAATCTTTACTGCAGATTACGGCGTTGATAGCGCGAGACCCATAAGATCGAACCGTCATGATCAATCGGTCTTATTTTATTAGTCGCGCTTGATGACCAGCCTAGTCCACAAATGCTTAGAAAACTTCAAAAAACTTTCGAAACAATCAAAGAAAATTCAATAAAATTCAAGAGAATGTAAAAAAAAAACTAAAAAAAATTGAGGAAATTGAAAAAAAACCCATAAAATTTAAAAAAAAATTGAAAATATTATAAAAAGAAATTTAAGACGAGACCAAAGTCTTGTGGTCGATAACCGATTGGAATATCTGTTGTCTTGATTGAACCGAATTTCTTTTATCTTCCGGAATCTTTTTTGATGGGAAGGAATCGATCTAGACCTATGGTTCCTCAGGGACTTTTTATCCTCTGGATTAGTAGGATTTTTTAAGATAATAAAAATTTTGACCTTGATCTTGAAGTTCAAGGTCAGTTTTGCGGCTACTAGTTTTGATAGATCTTCACCGATCTCGAGCTGGAGAATCACTCGGTGAAGCGGTGACCAAACTTTTCGATACACCCTGTACAGTTTGAATTAAGCGTCGTGCACCGGTGTTACGTGAGGGTGAATCCCGAGCGGATGGTAGTTCACGTAGCAACTGGAATTTAAATTTTATCAGACCTATCTTTCGATAAGTCGGTTATATGGGAACTTACTTACCCAGCTCTATACAGAGCCATACGTTTCGTTTGAGTTAATATAATGTAAGGCCAATACTAATATGAGGTTTGATTTAGGTCATGCAATGAAATGAATGAAAATAGGAATTTAACTGGTAAAAGTTGAAATATATTCTGAAAGCGATTCTGGTTAAATATGCGATTCAAATGATTAACAAAACTTATCAAGTGAATCAGATGCGATAATGATTAAAGTATAAAGGTGTTATAGAATGAATGAATGATTAACTATTCAATCATGAATTACGTTGACGCGTAACCTAACGTAATTTCAGAGTATGCTCCTTGTAGAAGAATGAGCTACTTTACTTTAATTATCATGAAGGGTAAAATTATAAGAACTGACGGAACACGATTTGCGCGTTCACGTATCTAATGCTTTAACAAATAAGAGAGAACTCTTAACGTATATTGAAAATAAGAAAAGTATGGTCTTACTAATCGTTCGAATTATTGCAACTCTTCTATCTCATACTATCTATCTCAACTCTTTCTATCTATATACGCTCGTTGTTCTCAAGCCCAATTCAAGTTTGAATTCTTGCATGCGTGCGAATTTACTTATTTCTATTTTCAGATATCTACGTGTATATAAATATAAATTTAATGCTCTTGGTGTGAGGCTAGAGAACCCCGAGGTATAAAATACCGTCTCACACCAATGAAATTTACACACAAATAACTATTATGATATTTTGGAAAATAACAGCGGAATATGTTTCTCAGAAGATCAGATTGCATACGAAAGACTTATATACATGATAACCGATTCGAGAGATAAAACAGATCAAAGACTTAGACTGATGCTGTACTGTGGTGTGGTCAAGAGCCGTCGGATTGATTACGTCTCGTCTGATACTGATGCAGGCCTCATCTTCCGTTCTAGCACGTGTTGTTACGATGCGAGTTAGATGTTCGAGTAGAATATAACTGAAGTTAAACTTAGATTGGATATATGGAACAAATTCCGAAAAACACAATAGAATGAATCTTGAAGTAAATGGCTAGAGTCACTGTTCGTTGAACTGACACTGTTTATATGTTATGACGTAGATTTTTGTAGAGCCTCGGATCTAGACCGTATAGCCTGCATCCGAGGTCAATCTAGTCGACAATCGGCAACAACAGACTCGATATCTTATTCTTTATAATTTTTGCTGGGCGCCAGGCGACTATTCGCAACGTTACTTTAAATCAACACAACACAGAACTTACTATCTTAAGCGGCGGCTAGCAACCGTACCGCGGAGAGGGGAGGGATTACAATTGAAGGATTAGCTCGGTTAATAGACAACTCGTGGCGATTTCGGGTAGCATAAAATCGAATTTATAAAAAAAAAAAAAAAATAGATGATGAATAATAATAAGAATACAAACAAAAATTCATACCCTAGCTGTCATCAGGCACTCGAAGTGCTTTTTCGCGGGTTAACCGGAGGCGAGTGTTACAATAATAATTAACTACAAGCGTCCACGTAGGAGCGCAATAACAATAAAAAAAAAATACAAAATTAATTAACTCGACCAATCAGTACCTCGCGGAACAAAACTTACAGATAAAAGACAACAATCTGCCCGCAAAGCGTGACTAAACTAATTTCCAAAATTCCTTAAAATTAACTCACACTAACTCTGCCTACGTAGGCGAAACCACAATTCTAAAATACGAGAAATGTTTAATTCTGATCTAACGTTCTGAATCTCCTCGTGGGAGGAAGAGAGCGCGACCGTGATGGACTAAGGCTGTCTCACTCACACTCGTGTGTGCAGCGTACGTGCTTTAATAAGTGCTCTAACGCGACAGAAACTCGAAAATTTTACTCAAAAGAAAATAAAAACTCAAAAACTCAAACTCGAAACTTTATTGCTCAAATATATTGTGGATCTTGCCACCTCCAACATTTTGGTAGTAACTTTGGATTTTAGATAGGGAACACATATTTTGAAGATGAGGAGCTGATAGCGAGATCGAAGACTAATTCAAATACGAAAAAAAAAAAAAAAATTTGTATGAAAAAAAAAAATTCAAAATGTGATGTCCGTATGGGGTCACGACGAGAATGTTGTTGCCGTATTGATAGATTTTAAGGGGTTCGGTCCCGCTTTACGTGCGGGCGCACAACTAAGGGAAGTGGTATGGCGGGTGATTGAATGATTTGTAGTGAGTAAATGATACTTCATGTTTATTGATGACAATTAAACTCGTACTAGTGAATGGTTAGTGAAGAGTAATGAACGGGTGATTGGAAAGGAAGGGTTTTGAGTTAGGAAATAGAGTGTCGTTCGTAGAGAAGTTTGGTGATGATGATTAGGAATAAGGAAGATTAGTTTAAAGAGAAGAGTGAAGTGAATAGGATGATGGTGACGTAGAAGTATCGTGGTGAGGAATTAGAGAAATAAGGTAAACTAGGGGTTCAGGTAAGGTGGGAGGCCACGTGTAGCTGAGGATGCATCAGGCCACCGGATGCATACTCAGCGGATTCTTTAGTTGCTTGGAGGCTAGAGGAAATTATAGATAGGGTGACCGGATATAGGTGAAAGATGAGGAAGGTGAAATCTGGGACGTAACCCCCCCCCCCCCCCCCCCCGTTAAAGGGAACATAGGGGTGCAACACCTATGTGACCAAGGAAGTATGTGCGAAACGTAGATGTAGGTTAGTATGAAATAAATGATACAGATTTCCTTATTTACTAACATTACAAGAGTTATAGTTCTAGATTATGTACTAGATGAATGTAACACCTGTGTAGCGTGAATTGTGTAGTGAATGGACCAAGTAGAATGGCATAAGCCTTTATTAGGTCCGATAATACATATCGACGGCTGAGCAGAACAACATCATATCTCAAAATTTGGTTCAAGACCATCGTATCTCAAAATTTGGTTCAACAACATCGTATCTCGAAATTTGGTTCAAAAACATCGTATCTCCTATGTCTTATACACAGAGATACGATGTTGTTGAACCAAATTTTGAGATACGATGGTCTTGGACCAAATTTTGAGATACGATGTTGTTCTGCTCAGCCGTCGATATGGTACAGTGTATGATATGGTGTGATTCTAAATTATTCTTAGATCTAGAGGAGAAAAGGTACCAAGAGTAAGAGTTTTGCGGTACACTCGCCCAACCAGGGTATTCCTCGAAATGTACAAGACATTACTGAGCGGGTGCATCGCTACATTTGCGATCAAGGGAGATAGATTAAATCTTCTATGTTCTACAGGTTACTTAATTAATAGTAATTCCTTGATATATCTGACCTAACCAGATCATTAAAATTATAACTTTTGAAAGTAGCCTAAATAATATTGAAGTTAAAGGTATGTTTTAATTCTAATGATTCCACCCCTACATTAGCCTACCCTGTTTGGATCTTATATATACTTATATTCTTATCTACTTCTGTTAGAATTATTTATTTGACCATCGTACTGCCTTCAAACATTACTTCATTCGAATTATATAAGCGAGTATAATTGAAAGGGTATTATGTTATGTCAAATGTACCCAGATCGAATTGAAGTTTCACTTCTACCACGCGGAGTCATGTCAAGCATCATTTTTCTTTTTTAAAGTCCGGCGCGAGATTCGACAGTTTCTTTTACCGCAAAGGCAATAAGAGTTAAGCGATAATATTTCCCACAATTTTCCATATCAGATCGTAAATTAATATTGCAGTTTTTATAACTATAGTAAGGGCTGTAGTAATTCTCCAACAATGTCTTCATTTTTCATAACTACAATATACGGTATCATATCTAATAATTCAGGCTATGATTTATCATGTCGATAAATTCAAATGTTATATAATTCAGCCCACGATGATTTTCAGTGTGGTCAGATATATTTTTTTTAAATACATGGGTGAGCTATTATTATATGATTATAGGTGTTTTCATAAACTACACGGTTAAATAATTATTACACAGCAGAAGTGGCACGGAATTCGATGTATACCTTCCACATCGAGAGTGGTCGACAATTTACACAATTCATTACGAACAAGAATGATTAATGAATCAAATTCTACAAAAAGTTCTGAGATCCCCATAAAAAGCACCTCTGGTGCAAAAACCTTTCGCCTAGTTATATAAATGTGATACTCACAAAAAATACATTCCCATGCCAAACAAACATCATACAATATTTTACACAAAAATTCCTTCCTCGTAAAAAAAAAGATCCGAAATCAGATGCTACTGCCTAGTATCTACCTACATCACGTTGACTTTTTTTCGAATTGGCAATTAGGTTTTCCATAACATGGTATTGACAGCCTTCTTATCTTGCCACGTAGAACCATAAATATAACGATAGGCAATTGACGCCTGCATTGGTTCAAACAGAAATAATTTAAAAAAAATTTTTAAATAAAATTTGGAGTACGTGGTACTAGGCGGGCCTTTTGTAGACAAGTAGGAGGAAACGGCAATTGAACCATATCAATAATCCTAATATAGTGATACAAAATATTGGCCCGCCTAGTACCACGTACTCCAAATTTTATTTAAAATTTTTTTTAAATTATTTCTGTTTGAACTAATGCAGGCGTCAATTGCCTATCGTTATATTTATGGTTCTACGTGGCAAGATAAGAAGGCTGTCAATACCATGTTATGGAAAACCTAATTGCCAATTCGAAAAAAGTCAACGTGATGTAGGTAGATACTAGGCAGTAGCATCTGATTTCGGATCTTTTTTTTTACGAGGAAGGAATTTTTGTGTAAAATATTGTATGATGTTTGTTTGGCATGGGAATGTATTTTTTGTGGGTATCACATTTATATAACTAGGCGAAAGGTTTTTGCACCAGAGGTTATTATGTTAAGCTCACTGTACACGATGCTTAGCTCTGATAATCTGACTAACTCTTCTCGCGTAGCCATTTCGTATGGGTGTAGGAAACTGTAGGAGTGGTTTCAGGGTTTGGATATATTGTAGGCTAGTGATGAGTTGTTCGGGAGTTAAGGCCCATCCCTAGTCGCCCACCTCCTTTTTGCCGAAAAAGGGGTGGGAGAGGCACATTTCGATTATTATCCGGGGCCAGGCGTCGAAGACGCAAAAATAAAATGCAGAGCGGCGATTCTATTCAAATTCCGAACACATACGTCCGAAAATATGTTCGTTTCATGCGAAAATAGAGTTGCGTAACCGTTTTTAGATTTGTCAAATGTCAATTTCCTCCGCGGCCATTATTATGTAGCTGTCCGCCGAGTTTAGCTGGCACACGAGGTAAGTGGCGCCACGAATATATGCTCCGACGCAAGGATAGTACACTAAGGGAGTGATATCCTTGATATTCGTGGCGCCACTTACCTCGTGTGCCAGCTAAACTCGGCGGACAGCTACATAATAATGGCCGCCGAGGGAATTGACATTTGACAAATCTAAAAACGGTTTTGCAGCTCTATTTTCGCATGAAACGAGCATATTTTCGGACGTATGTGTTCGGAATTTAAATAGAATCGCCGCTCTGCATTTTATTTTTTCGTCTTTGACGCCTGGCCCCGGATAATAATCGAACTGTGTCTCCCCCACCCCTTTTTCGGCAAAAAGGAGGTGGGCGACTAGGGATGGGCCTTAATAGCTTTGGGTGTAGGATTCCCTGCTTTGCCAATAGGATTGCATCTATTATGTTGTTCAAGTCTATTTCGTATTCATTAATCATTTTGTCCAATTTATTGAGATGTTTCAGCAATTCTCTCATTAGTCAATTTTTATCCGTTTGCGAGTTTAGTGTTGCCGTGATTCCGTTATAGAATTTTATCTGCTCGTCCATTTCTTCTATATGACCATTAATATTATCTATTTCTTTCTGTTGGGTGCCTAGCATCGACTGTACAATGTGTGTCTGGTTGGCTAATAGTGTTGCTACGTTGTTCGTATCGTTAAATAATCTGTCAATTTGTTTATTGTAATACTCTCCGTCACTGGCTGTTAGAGTCCCGTATAGTGTTTTGTGTATGAATCCCGTAAAGTCATACCAACCCCGTTTGGTGCGCGTGTGTGCAAGTTCTGCCAATCTACTGTGTGTTTGATCTGTTTCCTGGTATCCTAATAGGTTTTCAATTTGGTCTTCGTATTTCGATATGGTTATCAATCGGTTGCTTGCCAGATTAACGACGTTGTTACGTACCAACTTTCACTTTTCTTCAAAATTTTAAAACCTATAGTAAACTAATAAATAACTCCCTTGAGTTGAAATAAGGCAGAGCGTCAGCATTTTGGAAAAACTCAAGCTGATACTATTCCTTTTTGGATACTTGAGAAGTCCATACGTGCGCTTTAGCCACGGTTTTTATTTTGTTATTTTGAAATATTTATTACCTCCTTAAGGTCGAAAAAGTCACGTCGGGACCGATAGGGCCCCGGCATAGTAATATAATATATTTAGGTTTAACGCCTACGGCGTAGCAGTTTCTGGAACTGCCAGGGTTTAGCTGACCTAAGCACCTATAGTCGCATCGTTATAACTCTTGCTCATAAAATCCTCATCATCCTAAGATATACAGAGAAAACTATAAGATTTGGGAAAATCTAAATTAAGGAATTAGGGTGTGTGCCATGCATGGAATGAATGTACTAGCTAAAATTTAATTTCTAGTCTATGTACATTTTAATTACTACGGTGAACCGACTATGCGGGGACGGACGGCTGACGCTTGTACTTCTTGGGACTTAAGTCACCCGAGTCCTGACGAACCAATCAGGAGTAACGCAGTAACCTGATTGGTTAATTATTACATACTTTGTTGCAGCCACGGTCGCGTGCCTGCATCTGAATTCGAAAAAGTGTCTTTCTTCCGGTAAATCGCGAGGTGCGTGGATGTATAAGCCCGTGTACTAACTAGAGCCACGAGTTATACTCAATCTTTTCTAAGTTCGATCTTCGTCTTAAATAAGTGGTAGTGCAAAGGACTCAGTACTCGTGAACTTAAATATAAAATTTATTCAAAAATTCGATTATCAATAATTCGATATTCTAATAATATTGATTAGAGTCTTTCTTCCGTTGAATCGCGAAGTGCGTGGATGTAGAGACTCGGGTACTATTATAGAGCCGCGAGTTGTACTCAATCTTTTCTTTTAAAGTCAAGGGGTAGTGCAAAAGACTTGGTACTTGTCGATATTATCAATAACGAATCAATAAGTGTTCGTATCAAGAACACTGTTGTATCCTCTTTTGTTAAAAGGGATAAAGAAAGGTCCGTACCAGAGGTGATAGAGAATCACACTAAGTTGCAAGAATAGCGATAATAAAGTGTAGAATTTATTTAATATCAAGATGAAGTACAAAGTTCCTTTGAGCACTTGCTCACGTTCAGTACTTGAGTATTACGGATTAGATCCGTGTGTTATACCAAATAGAATCTGCTCAAGACTGCGGACGAGCAGTCTTCGCCCTAATTTATTAATTCTTAATCGCTGATTCGACTATTGCTGCAATATGCTTACTTTGCGCGTCAGCGCAATCCGTACTGCTTGCCTAATATGCCCTAGATAGTTTATTTCGCTATATTGAGCAATGTCGAATTCCAGCTTCTAACATCCCTCCCCCCTTAGGAGAGTAGGCCTCCGGACTACTGTTTCTCCAGTGGAAAATCCTTTATTTAGGTAGTCTTTTGGCTCACAATTGTAGGGGTCTTAACTTAACTATTACTATTCTATCTATTTATCTCTAGTTAGCCCAAATTATAACTTATTTTAGGGGTGCTTGCACCCATTCCCATTTATAGTTTTTTAGTTAATCCTCTATCCTTTTGTTTTAATGAGTTTATTTTGCTGCATTTATATTTGTGTATTCAAATGTTTATTTACTACTATACTTATTTTTCGAATGTAAACTTTTTCCCTTTTCGCTACCTTATATATTGTAACCCATCGTATAAGTATATTAACTTATTTCTAGCTTACGTAGTGCCTGTGACTGATGTGTTACGTCTGAAACCTACGACGCTCTCGTTAGTTAGCTGCGTCGATCGCTTCCGCGGTTGCGGAGGCTCCGGAATCGTTGCCTGGTTTGATGTACCCTTACATCTTACAATTAGTTTCCTTAAAGATGTACACTTATAGATTATGAGTCCTATAACACATACCAGTGCAACTGCACTTATTGAATACGTTGACGTCACGAACGGCCAGTGTCGCGCATGGTTGTGACTCTTAATATCTAGTTACTTATGTAATTGTTTTAGGCTCGCCCCTAGTGAGTTAAGCTCGTTAGCATCTTGCATGACGCTCTTTAATACTATATTATCACTAGAATTATTAGGTTTCGGGATAGCTTTCCAATCCTTCTCGTGAAGAGTAAGATTGAACGTAGGCAGGTAACTGAAACCCTGCTTGCTTTGATATTGTCTTAGCGTTTCTATTCGAAAATCCTTCGCAGTAACAGCGCACTTCCCGTTGAGAGCCATCGTGCCAGCGCCTACTAGTATTTCTCGCTCCGCAGGTGACCCTTCGCAAGCTATTGTAACTGCCTCTGGTTCTGGTGCTATATACAACCACGTTCCCGGTCTTTGCAAAGCTATTACCATTGCCCTACTTACTTTGGCTATTCTTTTTTGGCATTTCACGAGTGGTATGTCTAATTTAGCGAAAATTGCAATCTCGCAGGGGGATTCTTTCCCTATGGCGTTCGTGGGACGCCTCGGGTCGCACAAATAGTGAACTCCTAATCGCTTGCATGTTTCGAGGTCCGACTCTCGCATGCGTATATAATTCCTATACTCATGGTCCACTACGGCTAGTTCCTCTGAGATTTCTAAAAAACAATAGGTGTCGTTCTGTGCTCTCGCTGGTAAAGGATATATTTTGTTAACACTGTACTCCTCATTTGCTACTAAAGGTATTTCTATTACCGTGACTATTGTATTTTCCTGTCCATAAGACTTTACATCGGACACTGTCAACAGGGTGGATGCTCCTGTTCGCGACAAGGGTACTGGGAAGTTGTGCCCCACTGGCAAGTGCGGGAGCGCCGCTGATAGGTATTCTAAGACCCTACCTGGTGCGAGCACAGTTGGGTTTATGATTCCCTTCTTTATGTCTGTTAAGAACTGTACCAGGGTCTCTGATTCGGATTTACTTTATCGTGTGCATACTCGATTGTTTGCAATAAATCATCTACTTTACGCGGTTCGCTTCCATCGAAGACGTTGACCATCTGTCGTACTTCTTTCAGTGATAAGTATTCCACCATCTCGGATGCTGGCTGTTGCCTTAACTCTCTATTTTCAAAAGATACCGCTGAATTCGGTGTTGACGTGCCTTGGGGTACTGCTGGGGGTTGGTTAGGGAAAAAGGCAGTGCCCGCTTTAGGCTTTGGAGAAGGAGTTGGGTTTGGTTTACTATTCTTTTTAATGAATGCCCTTAATACTGCCCTAATTTCATCTACAGTATTTGTATCCCCAACTGCTAAACCGTATTTTTCGCACACCTGTAGGAGAACGTCTTTCCGAAGGTCCTGTATCCACCCGGTTTGACCTTGCGTGACAAGTTCTTCTATCTTATTCCAAGTGGCAGACATTTACCCTATCAAAATTTCTCCACCCAAGCTTGATGAGCTTGGATTGATCCGCTATTTTTGGCGGAAAGTTACTAAAATTCCCCGTAACCCCTGTATTTCTACACACGGTAATGATTGAATTCTAATACTCGCACGCTACTATCTGGCAGATAACTCTCAATAACAATATTTGCGGCTTAAATACTAAAACTGCGAAGATTTCAAATTCACTTACATAAAAATGAGTGTCTTCATCGCTCTTTCCCGCTTCTGCTATTATTGCTGCTGTCGCTGCTGCTGTCCTTGCTGTTGTTGCTGTTGGATCTGCCGCTGTCCTTGCTGTTGTTGCTGCTGCTGTTGCTATTGTTGGACACCGTGCTGGCTCTCCAACCTTGGTTCTGGATACCCCGTGCTGTAGCTCGTTCTTTCCGTCGTATTTCTCACTAGGTTGCAACGACTGCGTGTTGCACCTTTTCGATTTATTTACTTGTGTTTTATTTCTTTTTTCACTTTTCTGCTTCTTGTTGCTGAGCAACTCGTTTCAACTTCACTATCTTGCAAGCTCTGGTTTATTCGCTGTACCGCTGCCACCAATGTTGTATCCTCTTTTGTTAAAAGAGATAAAGAAAAAGGATTCGTACCAGAGGTGATTGTAGATCACTCTAAGTTGCAAAAATAGTAACGTTTATTCGAAGCTTTGAATATGTATAAGTTACATTTGAGTGAGATGAGCATTTGCTCTCGTTGAATTACAAAGTTGTTTGGTTGAGAACTTGCTCACGTTCAGTGCTTGAGTATTTCGGATTAGATCCGTGTGTTAAATCAAAGAGAATCTGCTCAAGACTGCGGACGAGCAGTCTTCGCCCTAATTTATTAATTCTTAATCGTTGATTCGACTATTGCAGCAATATGCTTACTTTGCGCGTCAGCGCAATCCGTACTGCTTGCCTAATATGCCCTAGATAGTTTATTTCGCTATATTGAGCAATGTCGAATTCCAGCTTCTAACAACACATTTCAACCAGTTCAGTTTTGCCAAGTTTGATAACTTGTAGATTTAAATTCAGTTTTAAAGATAAATAATTAACAAATCATTTCAATCTCTTCAATTTCGTGATAGTAGTAGATGACAGCCATGACGAGACATAACAAATGAGTCATCATGGGGGGAGGTGGGGTGGCAGTAGGTCTCCTCTAGTCTGCTCGAGTCAAAACATATGACGTCACAGGTCGTAGTCGGCCCCGCGGGTCAGTTGCTCGCCTGGATTCAAGATGGCGACTTTTTTATAAATGCAATATGACGCCCCCCTTCTTTTTTCAAAATTCAAGATGGCGCTTTTTTTTTCGAAAACCAAGATGGCCGCGGCCTACTCTCTCTCTCCCAACTATATATATATATAATTAAACCGCTTCTATCTCCCTCTCTCGCTCCTGCAGTCGGCTGACACTCGAGATGTTTCTTATAAAGCTGCTCTCTCTTTCTCTCCCGTACTCTAACCTGTGGAATTCTCAACTATATACCACCCAAACCGCTGCTATCTCTCTCTCTCTCTTTCGCTCCTGCAGTTGTCGGGTGTCACTCGAGATGTTTCTATGGTATGTATCTGAAATTATAAAGCTCTCACTCTCTCTCTCTCTTATACTTATATACTAGCTGAAAATGTAAAAAGGGTGGCGGGGATTGTTATACGAATAAGGTAGAGACGATATATGTATATAAATTTTATTCAGAAACTACTACTACTGCTAAAATACAACGTCCTTAAAAACTATTTCTAAATTAGCGTGATGACGTCAGTGGTATAATAATCCTTACAATCTAACTATAACTACAAAAAATTATCCTAGAATTCTTCCAAGCCACTCCAGTCGCATTCACCCTTCTCCATACTCGCAGAAGCGAAGCACATTCCACCCTCCAATCACATACACGGGCAAATATCTCTCTCCAGGGAAACAAGGACCACCTCATGTGTCGAACAACGCGACAACGTTGTTGTCAACGATCACACACGACATAGACTTCATTCTACACCGTCCATGATCATTGTCAACAAATTTGACAAGTTGTTCAAAATACAAGCGGAACTTGTTTTACGGAGAAAAATATTTGCCTGTATATATGATTCGTAGGTGGAAAGAGCTTCGACCCCGCGAGTATGGAAAAGAGATAACCCGGTTGGAGCGGATCGGATTTCACGAGCGCTTGAACCTACGAGTCAGTTACGAGCGCTGAAAAGTTCATAAAAATTTTGCTCCATCGAGTATTTGTTGGTCAACAATGGAGTCGATATCAATTCGCAAGAAACAATAATAACATGGTGTTAAGTCATTCGTTTCTGAGGAATCGATATCGACGCCATTGTCGACCAAATATTCGACGGAACAAAATTTCATGAACCTTCCACCCCTCGTAACGGACTCGAAGGTTCGAACGATTCGTGAACGTAACACACACACACACACACACGTACAGAGTGTAAAAACTAATGTCACGAACTATGACGCTATCATAACACTCTGACGTACGTCAGCTATAATGTACGCCAAAAACAGGCGTAACAACTCACAAAACACAATGTCGAAATAGTGAGCGCGAAAGTTTCCTTCAGTCTGCAAACTGATGACCTCTCGCGCAGCTTCCACTTCCTCACACACAAGGGCACCGATTTGCTGCAGAGTCGGAGTCATCATTTTTCTGGCCTTCACTACGCCTGCGAAATATTCCACCAACGAGCTCTTGCACTGGTTAACATCAGCCGTCAACACTTCCAACTGCAGCAGATGCTCGTTCACGCAGCAAGAGATGTTTTTCAGACCGTCAAACGTGATTTTCTGCATCAAAATCAGCGGTGAATAGGTTTTTCGTTTTTTACAGCTAGGTTCTGCGTCGTCATCGTCTTCATTCGCTGCGGTGGTGTCGACATTATCCATCGGCTCGGTACTGCGCGTGTAAAAAGCGACCACTTTTGCGCCATGAGCCGAAGTAAATCTCAAGGAACAACCACCATCGAGGGAAATCGTGTCGTTGAGCAAACGGCTCAGTGCACCGGCCCCGCGTTCTTCCTTCCTCTCCAAATAGCTGTCGAGTTCCCCGAATCTTGCTACCAACTCTTCTCAGGCTGCGACGGTGAGGGATACACCGCTCGAGTAGTTGTTGACGAATTTTACTACCGGCTCGAACGTTCCGTCCAACTTCAGACGTAACCCAACGACCACCTTCTTCGACCACGAGGTGTTCAACCCGTACGTTGTCGACAATACCAGATGACGCTCGGATTTCTTCAAAGCGATTTCAAAGGTCTTGAACAATTTACTGCAACCGTCTCTCACTAAACCCGTCTTCGGAGCTGCCATGATGTCTGATTTCTGTATTTGTGTCAGCTGATATTTGTGTCAGTCGCTCAGCACGATCTTTATCCCGAACAATAGCCATGTTGCTGGACGAGATTACTCTGACAACACGACTCTCGCCAGCTCCACATACGTTCGTAGTACCTGAGGGATAGGTGATCTCATCTCAGGGTTATGCGGTATGATCTCCCCCCCAGAGGAGTACGGGTCCTTCACATGATTTTTACCCCTGAAGAGGTTGCTTTGACACCACATCTCTCACACTGACACACGTATATTCGTCATACGGTCGTAGTATCTGAGGATGATGTTACCTCGGAGGTATAGATGCATTGAAACAATAGCTCTAGTTTCTCTCAATCAGTGCAATTTCAACAGCAGCAAGAAGAAGAAGAAGAAGAAAGAGAAGAAAAAGGTATGCTCATAAATTCTTCAGCTCGTATAGTCCCAATAATCAAATAACCGAATAACGATTTACAGATGGAACAATTCGAATATCGGAGAACCCTTATCAGGCAGCGGTTCATTGGTGTCACGAGGGAGACGCTGGAATTTCTCCGGGCTAGTGGGGCGCCGGAAGAAATTATAAATAATCTTATAGAGTCCGGGAACTCGATTCTCGGACTTCTCAGGAGGGAGGGCCGGCTGAACGAGCTTCTACTTCGTCACCGGGAGCGCCAGAGGGCCGCTGGGGTTGTTATTCAAGACGAGGAAGTTTCCTCGTCAACCCCGGAGAACAACGGAGACGAGGAGAGGCAACATCAGCGCTCTCCCACGCCATCGCGCTCCCCCTCGCCGCAGCTCTCCCCCTCCCCACCCGCGTCTCCCTCACCTGATGATTATGATGAATAGAGGCTTTTATTTTATTATGTGCATTATATCATGTTCATTATATTTATTAGATATATTACATATTCTTATGTATCGGTTATATTATATTTATTAGATATATGACATTAATTATATTACATATTCTTATAAATCAGTTATATTATATATATATATATATATATTGTAACGTGCCGCGGTATTGGCGGGTTAAAGAATTAGCCAATGCCGACGTCCGCGTGAGTTCTTTGTCTAATAATTGCTTTTAGTTAGTGATTTTGAATATTAGTGATTTTTGGGACTCCTCTTATAAGAATGTTTGTTGGTGGGGAAATAATGGGTCTGCCATTCAAAGCCACCTAGCGTGTTGTGAATTTTATTAGCTGCTATACGGACACGGGAATAACCAATGCCGTCTCTAGACTACGGACCCGGGGTAAACTTCCCAAGGCCTCCTTCCCTCCACAGAGCCGGGCGAACCAAGCCTGTCGTGCCTGTTATCCCTATCTTTTTGAATCGCTACCTCAGATCCGGGAATGCGATGATTCCAAGACTGTCTGCCAGATTCGGGATTGCAGCTTGGCCCTCGGACACGGGTAAACCAATGCCGTCCGCACTATGCAATGCGCTCCCTAATCTGTTCCCTAATAATTGGCTTGTTGGCAGTTAATTAGGTCAGACGAAATCTCAAAATGAACAGAATCTGGGTTAATCTTAGATTATCTGATTTAATAATACGAATTTGCCAAAAGGTTACAAAATAAAGAAAATAAATCAAGTGTTGACAGTGATCCTTAAATCTATTCTTATTCTATGTTGGCCTTTAAACCTTTGTGTTATTGAGTATTAGCTATCTTAGCCTTTTCTGTTGAGTATGTTCGATCGACACAATACTATTTGATATCTTTGAAATAAAGTTTAAAGCGCTTTGCTTTTAAATTTATATGCTTTTTCTTGCCTATGATCAAATTGCTATAATTTGTCTAGTTTTTGATTCTATATCGTTATGATTCGAATACGTCTCTAATTAAATGTGACTCTATATCTTCTGACTCGAATAAATGAATTTATGTAGGTACTGACTCTGACGCTTCAATACCTTTAGACAAGTGAAGTTAAGTTAGATGAATTAGACAACAAGTGAGTCGATCAGGTGCTATACCGTGAATCGCTCCAAGAGAAATTAAATTGCGAATGAGTCGATCAGGTGCTATACCGTGAATCGCTGCCGCTGCTGGCAGACGATTCCTTATATTGCGTTTATCCCCTCCATTTTTGCGTCTAACGTAGCTAGGGGATTAGCTTAATCCCTCGACCTATTGTCGTGTGATTGAGCTTGAATTTTTTTTTGTAATAACCAGCCAGCCTGAACCGTTACATTGCCCCCTTCCATCAATCGAAACTTCCGGTCATCTGGTTTTTTTCTTCGGATGCAGTAAGTCTTCGTGTTGATGGACCTTGATGTCGGTTGTCCTTAGGCTTGGATGGTGTTCGTTCCCACTTTTTTCTTTTCTTTTAAATCATAGCTGTTTTTCTTTTTATAATTTCTTCAGTCCGAGCGGATCAGTCGGATCCCAGTGTTTTACGTAATCCGGTGTTGGTGGTGGTTCAAACGGTCTCAATGTGATCCTTGGTATAGTCGCCTTGTTTGAACCAGGTCTTCGGAGTGCCGCAGGTAAGTCCGGCCTATTTTTATTTATTGACCTTTTTACCCGATTTCTATAGGTCTCCCTTTTTTTCTCTGATCTTTCAGGTAGCTCAATTCTTCTCAGTACCCATGGTAAGGTTAAATCCACGTTTTTGATTTCACCGACTTCCTTGACATTATTTAACCATGGCACCTCTACTTTTTTTTCCAGCATCACATCTTTGATGATAATAGGAAAACGCCACCGCCTCTTCATCTCGTCGAGCTCCGCAAACTCAGCTTCCCTCAACTCTTCGACTTCTTCGTTTGTGAAGTATTTTGATGGATCAGTCACTTTTGGTTTGATTGGCTCCATCTGCATCAACACTTCCAACTTCGGCGTTAAAGAATCCCATCCTGATCTGTATCGCCCAAAGCCACGGATGAATCTTCCAGATGCGTACTTCACTTTTCCCTTGTCATCTTCGGCTGTTTGCACCCCTTTATCCTGAACACTGATATAGCCGTACATCTTCGCAAGTCAGAATGTCAACTGATTAGGCATCCAGCTAATTACCTTGACGAGGCCGACCCATTCCACGAACTTTGTTTTGGTGAGTCTTCTTCTGTTTTTTTTTTTTTTCTACCTAGCATAACTGGCCGATTTCTGTTTACAAGCTAATTATCCTAGTCTTTGGTTTAAATTGCCAACGTCTACCTCTAACTCATATATTACGTTACATAGTGCTTAAACATATTAACATGGAACCTTCCTCGCTCTCTTTGAGTTTCGGGGTTTACCAACACATAAGTTGCATCGGCTATTTTCCTTTCGATTTTATAAGGCCCTTCATATAAAGTAAAGAACTTAGCCATCTTTTTATTGACAGTGTCAGAGACATTTAATGCTCTAACCAATACTAAATCGCCTATTTTGAACTCTGTCATCTTATGCGTTTCGTTAAATCTTTTAGCCCTAGCACTACCTTTTTTCTTAATATTATTTCTAGCTAAAACTAACTTATAGTCATGCGCGACTCGAAATTGATTATGAATAACCCATTGATCCCAAAATCTTTTCGGTCTTTCATTTAGTTGCAATTCACAAGGAGTAAACTGGGTTGTTTCATGATAAACCTCGTTCATGCATGTTTCTATGATTTTTATCCATTTGATCCAGGCAGTGTGTTTATCCGACAAAAATGTTCTAAAGAACCTACCAATTTCACGGTTTACTCTTTCTACAATGTTACCCTGTGGGTGTCTTATTGACGAAAATATCGGAGTTATACATTCTCTTCCTGTAATTTGGTTAACCATCTGACGGATGTAAACTGTGTGCCATGATCAAACTGTATCCTTTTAGGTTTTCCGAATTCCGGAATGTACTTCTCAAACACGCAACGGATGGTGGATTTCGCATCAGCAACTTTCAAGGGATATAACTGTACGTATTTGCTAAATGCATCGATTACTACTAGCAACCATTTGTAGTTACCTTGACTTGCCGGTAACGGTCCAAAAAAATCTATCGATATCAAATCCCCCACACCATTAGGTACGATGTTTTGCATGCTTGCGTAACTATAGCGATTCGGCACCTTACATCGCTGGCACCGGTCGCAGCGGGCTATCTCCTTTCTTACCAATTTACCAAACTTCGGGTAGTGAAAGTTCTCATACAGCCTTTTATAACATTTATGAGCTCCTACGTGCCCGTACACTTCGTGACATTCATTTATTAAGGGTCTAACGAGTTTTTCCGGTAAGAAGGCTCGTAGTTTGCCCCCTATTTCCCGTTGGTATAAAATGTCATCGACAACGGAGAAATGTGCGTTATTCTTTGTTATTCCCCTCTTGACCAAATCTGCGATTCGTAAATCTTCTTTTTGCAGCTTAGCAAGTGACCGGAGTCCCTGCACCAATTCTTCGCTGACTATTTTAGCTAATTCAGCTATCACGTTTTCATGACTTTCTGTTGGTTTTTCCTCACCAGCATCATGAGGATACCTACTGAGTAAATCCGCTACTATATTATCACTACCTTTAACATATTCGATCTGGAAATCGTACGTTTGCAAATACAACACCCACCGAGCAAGTCGCGAACTTGTCAACCTACATGATAACACGAAGGTCAACGCTTTATGGTCAGTTCGTATTATGAGCTCTGCACCGACTATAAATGTCCTAAATTTTTCTAAAGAATAGACAATAGCCAATAACTCTTTTTCCGTTGTGAAATAATTTATTTCAGCTCCTTTTAATGTTCTACTTGCAAACCCGATTATCCTATGCACTAAATTATCCTTATCAATTTGATAGAGAACTCCACCAATCGCGTAACTACTCGCATCGCACTGCAGGTAATACTTCTTTTTCGGATCCGGGTGGTGGATAATCATCGTTTTACAAAACATTTCTTTTACTTTTTTAAATTGCTCGTCGGTTTCGTCTGTCCAAGACCATTTTACATCTTTCCTAAGTAGTTTTAACAGCGGGTATGTTAGATTAGAATAGCTATTTGAAAATTTACTATAGTAGTTCGTTAGGCCGAGAAAGCCTTTCAACTGTTTCGGGTTCCTAGGAGTTGGGAAATTTTTTATTGATTCTATCTTTTCCGGTTGCGGTTGTATACCATCCCGCGTGATTTTGTGTCCTAAAAAGTCAATTTCCTGTCTAAAGAATCTAGACTTTTGGAAATTAATCGTCATATTATGTTTTTGAAAGGTTTCAAAAAGTTTTCCTAAATGTCTGAGGTGATTATTTACTGAATCCGATGAACAAAGAATATCATCTCCAAAATTGATAGTGAATTCATCCACACTTTGTAAAACTATATCTAATGCTCTTATGAGGCTTGCTAAGCTGGTACTTAGACCATAAGGAGTGACTTTAAACTGGTATGTTTTTCCGCCATACATAAACGCGGTGTACTTTCTGGAATCTACATGCAGTGGTACTTGCCAAAAACTCGCCGTCAAGTCGATGCTAGACATGAATTTTGAATTATTAAATTTTTGAAAAAGCACCTCAGTAGACTGAGCACAATCTCGATCCGGAACTATCAACTTATTGATAAAACGAGCATCGAGGACTAATCTTATGTCTCCTGATTTTTTAGCAACAACCACGATTGGGTTGATATATTCACTGTACGATCTTTCTATAATCCCATATTTTAACATTCTTTCGATTTCTTTATCGACCTTCTCTCTATGCATTATCGGTATCGGGTACGACCTTCGTACGAATGGTCGATCTTCGTAGATTTTAATCTTATGTTCGTAAACCGTGACTTTTCCCGGAATTTTGTTGAAAATAGCTCGATATCTCGTTAATAATTCTATAAACGTCTGTCGATGCTCGTTTTCCAACGATTGACATTCTGCGAGTTTGTCAATGATCTCATCATCGGTTACTTCGTAATTCTCATCATCGCTTTCGACCTTTTTACTTAGCATTTCGTTTGTATCTAGTGTCGCGATTTCGAGTTTATTATTTGTTGAATCTACCATTGTCTGTTTTTCTAACCCAATAGTGTTTTCTTTGTTTTCAGTTTGGATCTTCAAAGTGTTTGACTGCAAATCGATATCCGCTTTCCATCTACCAAGAGTATCTATCCCTATAATGACAGGATGACGAAGTGTAGGAACTACTAAAAACGGAATCTGATCAGTGAATTCTCCTACTTTAATTTTCACAAACATTTGTAATTTTACTTTGACTGGTTTTCCACCGGTAACGCCAACTATTCGGTAATTTACCACTGGTAACTTATCGCAGTTTTCAAATATATCTATTTTTTGTTTGTACCATTCCTCAGATAAACAAGTTATTTGACTACCGGTATCTAATAACGCTGTAATGCTTTGACTTTCTAAATAAACTTTTATACTTGGACATTGTATAATTTTTGTTTCACTTACTACTTTTTCTTTTATTAGGTAATCTGTGGGGTTTTCAAACGGATTTGATTTCTGAATTCCCTGCTCAAATTCTGCCGCGTTTAATTCAAATGTGCGCTGTGCCGTATTTTCATGCGGCACGCCTAACACAGCGCAGTCGGGTTTTCCGAATTAGGCTCATCCGTTTCTGCTTTATCGGTCTCACAAATTTCTTCGGTGATCGCGTTTATCTGTTTAGTAGTTGTCCAATTTGTACGTCTGTTTAATTCTTGAGAATTAGCCTTTATTCTACTCTCATGGGAATCGTTCCCATTGTTTTCATCTCGCGACATGCTCGGTTTAGTATTGCCAGTGTGTTGACTCGGACTACTACGCCAAGAGTTTTGTTTTTGTTTTTCGTCGGCGTATCGTGTGTGATTTACAAACCGATCCGGATTATGTGTTGTGTGCGAGTGTTTTGGTGCATTCGACCTGCCCCCTGATTGCATTTGGTCAAGAAAAGTCAACAAATTGTCTATGTCTCGGATGCATCTACTTTTCGCAGCCTCTACTACCGATTCATCGAAATGACGGATCAGATTACTGATAATCTCCGCTTCTGGTAACGCTGGATTCAGCCCGCATGCAGCCGCGAATTTTTTACTGGCATATTCAGACCATCCTACCTTAGTGTCAGGTAGGTAATATCCAAACTCTAAATCCCGACGTACATCTCGTTGCGTTTCCTCGCCCCAGTACCTCGATAAAAATCGTTTTTTAAATTCTTCCCATGAATGAATTACTTCGCGTCGCGCTATCCACCAATCCTTTGCGTCGTTTGTTAAGCTTTGACCTATCAACCTCAGTCCAATGTCATCACCTACATTTAGAAAACTAAAATATTCTTCTAATTCCCTAATAAAATTGACTGGTTTTTCCCAAGCCTTTCCTGAGTATGTCGGTAATTTTAATTGTTTTGTTATTAAACTCGTGTTGTCAAACACAGCAGTTTGACCACCTCTTTGTTGTCGTATTCTTCTTATGTCAGACTCTAAACCTATTTTCAGACTATCATGTTTATGATTTAACTCGGTAAACATATCCTGACTTGCTTTCTGGTTTTCAATAATTTTACTTTTTAAAACCTCGTAGGTTCCTACTTGTTCGCTACGTAAAATATTTTCGCATGTCTCGATTTTATTTTTACAGTCTGAAACTTCGTAATTTAATTTGTCTGATACAATTTTTAAATCAGTACCGATTTTGTTTAATTTTGCCTGACTTTTTTCGTTATTTTCTTCTAGCTTTTTATTTATTTTAGACTCAAACTTTGTTTGTGCTTCTATGCTATCTGCCTGTGATCTTAACATGGTTTGTTCCATTTGCTCGAACTTATTATCCATTTTTCTTTCTAGACGTTCAATGGATTCAATTAATCTGGAAATTGGATCTGGATTATCCGTATGGCTACTGTTTGGATTCATCGTGGTTGATTGCAAGGAAGAAACAAAGCTTGTATCCGAAAAACCTGAATCTAATTCACGAGGACTTAAATTGACGACACTGGAACTTTTGGTTTTGTTTACTCTACGAGATTCCTCATCTGACATTTCGTCTGACCGTAAACAAACAACAATCCCAAACCTGGCATACAAGTCTTTGTCAGTCTATTTATAATCTAGAATTTGACTTTATTTTTCCGAAGCTATTGAATTAACGAATTTACTGAATTTACTGATTTTAAAGATTTTAATGAACTTTTTTTATTTCCAAAAAAAAATTTCTTTTTTTGAGGAGCCCCACGTTGGGCGCCAATTGTAACGTGCCGCGGTATTGGCGGGTTAAAGAATTAGCCAATGCCAACGTCCGCGTGAGTTCTTTGTCTAATAATTGCTTTTAGTTAGTGATTTTGAATATTAGTGATTTTTGGGACTCCTCTTATAAGAATGTTTGTTGGTGGGGAAATAATGGGTCTGCCATTCAAAGCCACCTAGCGGGTTGTGAATTTTATTAGCTGCTATACGGACACGGGAATAACCAATGCCGTCTCTAGACTACGGACCCGGGGTAAACTTCCCAAGGCCGCCTTCCCTCCACAGAGCCGGGCGAACCAAGCCTGTCGTGCCTGTTATCCCTATCTTTTTGAATCGCTACCTCAGATCCGGGAATGCGATGATTCCAAGACCGTCTGCCAGATTCGGGATTGCAGCTTGGCCCTCGGACACGGGTAAACCAATGCCGTCCGCACTATGCAATGCGCTCCCTAATCCGTTCCCTAATAATTGGCTTGTTAGCAGTCAATTAGGTCAGACGAAATCTCAAAATGAACAGAATCTGGGTTAATCTTAGATTATCTGATTTAATAATACGAATTTGCCAAAAGGTTACAAAATAAAGAAAATAAATCAAGTGTTGACAGTGATCCTTAAATCTAATCTTATTCTATGTTGGCCTTTAAACCTTTGTGTTATTGAGTATTAGCTATCTTAGCCTTTTCTGTTGAGTATGTTCGATCGACACAATACTATTTGATATCTTTGAAATAAAGTTTAAAGCGCTTTGCTTTTAAATTTATATGCTTTTTCTTGCCTATGATCAAATTGCTATAATTTGTCTAGTTTTTGATTCTATATCGTTATGATTCGAATACGTCTCTAATTAAATGTGACTCTATATCTTCTGACTCGAATAAATGAATTTATGTAGGTACTGACTCTGACGCTTCAATACCTTTAGACAAGTGAAGTTAAGTTAGATGAATTAGACAACAAGTGAGTCGATCAGGTGCTATACCGTGAATCGCTCCAAGAGAAATTAAATTGCGAATGAGTCGATCAGGTGCTATACCGTGAATCGCTGCCGCTGCTGGCAGACGATTCCTTATATTGCGTTTATCCCCTCCATTTTTGCGTCTAACGTAGCTAGGGGATTAGCTTAATCCCTCGACCTATTGTCGTGTGATTGAGCTTGAATTTTTTTTTGTAATAACCAGCCAGCCTGAACCGTTACAATATATATATTACATTGATACCAAGGTAATATTACAATTAAGGCCGTAATAAAAAAAAAAATTATCTTATGGGTTAACTTTTTACTATTCCATAATTACTTTCAGATATAATATAATTCACACACACATACACACATCGGCCGGATGAGGCACCGCACAGAGCCTGAAAACGAAAAAATAATATAAAAATATATTTACGCCCATTACGGGCCCCAGGATCCGAATCTGGGTTATAGACGATTAGAAAAGTCTACTCACTCAATTTTCTAGCTCCAGCTGCTCCGTACCACTGGAGTACCCCGGATCCTCCATAACTCTGGCCTCTCCGCTCG